>CAMZMU010000083.1:40550010-40965255 GCA_947311845.1 Poa pratensis | reverse complement strand
TAACTTTTATGCAAGACTCTCCTTTCAAAGATAAAACTCTATTGGATACCACTTGTGCTGGATCGTTCACGTCGTAATAAAGAAGAGTTTAAGTGGGACCTTCTTGATCGGATTCAGGAGAACACTGAAGGATGGGAAATGACAAAGGTAGGGAGTCAGGTATAAGCTATGACTTTGAGTGTGTTAAAAAATTTATGGATACTGATGATTATCGCAAAATTAGCACTACTTATGGTCTTGACTCTCAAATTGTTGCAAACTTTTATAAAGCCTTTGCTTCCTATTTCGGTTTGCCGAAGGAGGGTTTTAAAAATTATCATGAACCATATAAAGATGAATCTGTTTCTCATATATCTAAAGGTGTTGAGGTTAATGTTGTGATCGCATTATTCCAGAACCTTATATTGAAAAAGTTTCCTTTTCCTAATAAGATTAAGGAACATACTATCATAACTGGTGTTGTTAGTAAAAGTAATAAGAAAACTACCAAACCTGATGAGCAAATAACTGTTGAACCTGTTGTAGCATTGGTTAAAGATCTTGTCACTGAAAATTTAGAAGATAGACACATTATCTTTGTGAGGATGCTTCTAATATTGTCTCACATCCTAAAAGTTCTAGGAAGTCTAGTGTTCCTGTGCTTTCTGTTAGGATAGGTGATCATTGCTATTATGGTTTATGTGATATTGGTGCAAGTTCTAGTGCTATTCCTTATGAGCTTTACAGGGAAATTATGCACGAAATTGCTCCTTGTAAACTTGAAGAGATTGATGTGGTTATTCATCGCTTGCTAAGGGAAACTATCTCTCCAATTGGTATCATTAGAGATGTCGAAGTCCTTTGTGGTAAGACTAAATACCCTGCTGATTTTTCTTGTACTTGGGTCGGCTGCCAATGATAGTTGTCCTATTATTTTTGGTAGACCTTTTCTGAATACTTGTGGTGCTGTTATAGACTGTAAGAAAGAGAAAATCTTTACTAAATTTGCTGGTGAATCTTATGAATTCAATTTCTCTCTAAATTTGCTAAAGCACCTTATGAAACTGAATTGCCTAGTGAGGATTTTGAAATTGCTCAACTTGCATCTATTGTTCTTGCTCCTAACAATGCTTTGCAGCAACATATGGAGAATCATGAAAGCGAGAACTTCAGGGAAGAAAGGAATGAGCTTGATGAAGTATTCCTTCGTCACCTATGCTCAAACACAATTTACCTGTGGAAGATTTGGGTACCACAATGCCACCCAAGGAGGATCCTGTTTTTGATTTGAAACCTCTGCCTGATAATCTTAAATATGCTTATATTGATGATAAGAAAATATATCCTGTTATTATCAGCTCTAAACTTTCAGGTACAGAGGAGGAAAGGTTATTGGGAGTGTTGAAGAAACACCGCGGAGCTATGGGATATACTCTTGATGACCTGAAGGGAATTTCTCCTACTATATGTCAGCACGCCATCAACATGGAACCTGATGCAAAGCCTGTTGTTGAGCATCAGCGTCGTTTAATACCCAAGATGAAAGAAGTGGTAAGAAATGAGGTATTAAAACTTCTTGAAGCTGGTATTATTTATCCTATTGCTGATAGTAGATGGGTAAGTCCTGTGCATTGTGTTCCTAAGAAAGGAGGAATTACCGTTGTTCCTAATGAAAATGATGAACTAATTCCTCAAAGAGTAGTAGTTGGTTATAGGATGTGCATTGATTTTAGAAAGGTTAACAAAGTAACTAAGAAGATCATTATCCTTTGCCTTTTATTGATCAAATGCTTGAGAGGTTGTCAAGAAAACTCACTTTTGTTTCCTTGATGGTATTCTGGGTTTTCTCAAATTGCTGTGAGAGCGCAAGATCAAGAGAAAACTACTTTTACTTGTCCTTATGGAACTTATGCTTATAGACGTATGCCTTTTGGTTTATGTAATGCTCCTGCTACTTTTCAAAGATGCATGTCTGCTATTTTTCATGGCTTTTTGAGGAAATTGTGGAAGTCTTCATGGACGATTTCTCCGTCTATGGAACTTCCTTTGATAATTGTTTGCACAACCTTGACAAAGTTTTGCAGAGATGTGAAGAAACTAGCCTTGTTCTTAATTGGGAGAAATGCCACTTTATGGTTAATGAAGGAATTGTTCTTGGACATAAAATTTCTGAAAGAGGTATTGAAGTTGATCGAGCTAAAGTGGAGGCAATTGAAAAGATGCCTTGTCCCAAAGATGTTAAAGGTATTCGTAGTATTCTTGGTCATGCTGGTTTTTATAGGAGGTTTATTAAAGATTTCTCTAAAATTTCCAAGCCTCTTACTAATCTTCTTCAAAAAGATGTACCATTTGTTTTTGATGATGATTGTAAGGAAGCTTTTGAAACTTTGAAAAAGGCTTTAATCACCGCTCCTGTAGTTGAACCACCTGATTGGAATTTACCTTTTGAAATTATGTGTGATGCTAGTGATTATGCTGTAGGCGCTGTTCTTGGGCAGCGAGTAGATAAAAAGTTAAATGTTATTCATTATGCTAGTAAAACTCTTGATTCTGCTCAAAAGAATTATGCCACTACTGAAAAAGAATTTCTAGCTGTAGTTTTTGCTTGTGACAAATTTCGACCCTACATAGTTGATTCGAAAGTCACTATTCATACTGATCATGCTGCAATTAGATACCTTATGGAAAAGAAAGATGCTAAGCCAAGGCTTATTAGATGGGTACTTCTTTTGCAAGAATTTGATTTGCATATCATAGATAGAAAAGGTGCTGAAAATCCTGTTGCTGATAATTTGTCTAGATTGGAAAGCATTCCTTATGATCCTATTCCTGTTAATGATAGCTTTCCAAATGAACAATTGGCTGCAATAAGTGTAAGTTCGCGAGATAGTCCTTGGTATGCTGATTATGCTAACTTTATTGTTTCCAAGTACTTGCCTCCAACCTTTTCAGCTCAGCAAAGAAGGAAATTCTTTTATGACTTGCGGCATTACTTTTGGGATGACCCACACTTATATAAAGAAGGAGTCGATGGTATTATGCGAAGATGTGTTCCTGAATATGAACAACAGGAAATACTGAGGAAATGCCATGGAAGTGCTTATGGAGGGCATCACGCTGGAGATAGAACTGCGCAGAAAGTTCTACAATCAGGTTTTTATTGGCCTACCCTCTTTAAGGATGCAAGAAAGTTTATTTTATCTTGTGATGAATGTCAAAGGGTTGGTAATATCTCTAGACGCAATGAAATGCCTATGAGTTATTCTCTTGTTATTGAACCATTTGATTGTTGGGGATTCGACTTCATGGGTCCTTTTCCTTCTTCACAAGGTAATACTCATATACTTGTTGCTGTTGATTATGTCACTAAATGGGTAGAAGCTATACCTACTAAAAGTGCTGATGGTGAGACCTCTTTAAAAATGCTTCAAGATGTCATTTTTCCTAGGTTTGGTGTACCTAGATATCTTATGACTGATGGAGGTTCTCATTTTATCCATGGTGGTTTTAGAAAGACTCTTGCTAAATATGGTGTTAATCATAGAATTGCTTCAGCCTATCATCCTCAAACTAGTGGACAAGTAGAATTGTCAAATAGGGAGATTAAATCTATCTTGCAAAAGACTGTTAATAAATCTAGAAAAAATTGGGCTAGTAAGTTAAATGATGCTTTATGGGCTTATAGAACTGCTTATAAGAACCCCATGGGCATGTCTCCTTATAAAATGGTTTATGGTAAAGCTTGTCACTTGCCTTTAGAATTAGAACACAAAGCTTATTGGGCAGTGAGAGAACTTAATAGAGATTTTAAACTTGCCGGTGAGAAAAGGTTGTTGCATTAAGTTCTTTAGATGAATGGAGAAGTGAGGCTTATGAAAATGCTAGACTCTTTAAAGAAAAAGTTAAGAGATGGCATGATAGGAGAATTCTTAAAAGAGAATTTAATGTTGGTGAGAAAGTTCTATTGTATAGGTCTCGTCTCAGATTTTTTGCAGGAAAGTTACTCTCAAAATGGGAAGGACCATTTGTTATTGTGGAGGTGTATCGTTCAGGTGCAATAAAAATTGCTTCATTGAAAGATAACTCTACACAAGTGGTAAATGGTCAAAGACTCAAGCATTATATTTCTGGAGATTCTATTAATGAAGAGGTTGATACAATTAAAGTGGTGACTCCGGAAACTTTCATTGAAGAACATTTTTCTGGGACTGCAGAATTCGATTCGAATAGGTAACAGTTTCGGTAAGAAAAGTTTCGCGAATAACTTTCTAGAAGATATTTTCGTCGTTTTTATTAAATATGGAAAAATAAGAGACCGAACCGGATGGGAGACGGCACCCGTGGTGCCCAAACCATAGGTCGGCGCGGTGGGCCCCCCGCCGCGCCGCCTGGTGGTTTGAGCACCCCGGAGCTCGTCTCCGATCAGGTTTCCTCCTGTACCTTCCTTATGTTGTAAAACTTTTTGCTATATAACTCACCCGAACCCCCGAGGTTCGTATCTCGCCTTTTCATCGTGTTTCGTTTCGAGCTGTTTCTGTCCAGATATTGTTTTCAGATTTAGAAGCGCCATGGTCTCCAACAACAAACAACAAGGGCAAGGAGCCTTTGGAAGACGAGACTCAAGACCCCAAGCTGAAGGAGGAAGTCAAGAGCGAAGATGAAGGAGAAGTGGAGGAAGACCCGCGCGAATACCCGCGCTACCGTTGCAAGCATCGGAGTGGTGGCAAATCCATTCAAGCCCAGGCAAGGGGCGCGGATGAGCACCGGAGGGAAGGTTCCACGACTTCTTGGCTCCCAGGACATCTTCCCCAGGCATAAATAACCCCTTCCATACTCTTATCCATAAGCATCAAATTGAGAGGATCCCGGAGGCTGAGTTGCCTAGTGGTTGGAATATAGATCGTTCTAACAATACAGGAAAGAGGGATTCTGCTGCTGAGGAGTGGGGAAACAACTCCAAGAGTTGGGACTCGCAGTCTGACAAGTTTATGAATCGCATCGAACACAACTCTGAGCTGATTCGCGCCCTCACCTACAAGATTGATGAACTGAAGGAGCTGGTTGATAAGCTTATCAAATTCACCACCACCACCGAAGGAGTAATTCATCAATATTGGCATCCCCTTGGTTTGTTCCAAGCTTGGGGGAGTGCCGCGGTATCACATCATTATCTTTACCTTTTACTTTTCCATAAAGTCATATCGTGAGTAGGGAAGTTATCTTATATGATGGTTTGCAATGTGGAAGTATCTCTCTTTTAGTTGGTTATCTATGTATCCCTTGGTGTGAGTTGCCGTTATGAAATATTAATGAGAAGTTTTATCATTTACTTTCTGCATACTTTATTTTAGCTTGCAATTCTCTTTCATATTGATAACCTTGTTGTTAGTATAGGGATCACTTTTTAGAGCACCAAGTTAATCTTTTTGGTTTTGGCAAACTTAGCATTGGTCAGTAGTAGACAATACTTTGAGACTTAAGTAGAGAGAGGGGAGTGCATGCAAATATATTATTCCATGATCTTTCTTTCTTTGTGCTCATAAGCTTAGTATTCTTAAGTTAAACTATTTGTGCTTCTAAGGAAGATTGCATGATTATTCTTATCACTTGTATAATTGTTTGTATCCCTCAACTCTTATGCTTGCTACATAACCTTGCTAGCCAAAGACCTGTATCGAGAGGGAATGCTTCTCATACATCCAAACCTTGAGCCAAACCATTGCCATTCGAGTCCACCATAACTTCCTACTATATGGTATTTTGCGCCATTCCAAGTAAATACTTCATGTGCTACCTTTAAATTATTCAAAACTTATTACTCCTAGTTTTGTGTCACTGTTTATTAGCTCATGAGGGTTCTGTAGAGTTTCTCTAGCACTTTTGTCAAACAGACTTTCACCAATGGACTAGTGGCATATACACCGCTTATCCAACAATTTGCAAAAAGAGCTGGCAAATGGGGTGCCCAGTCCCAATTAACTACAACTTTCATTAATAATTCTCTTCACATGTTTTGCCCTGATTTATCAGTAAGCAACTTAATTTGCAAATAGACACTCCTCCATGGTATGTGAATGTTGGAAGGCACCCGAGGATTCGGTTAGCCATGGCTTGTGTAAGCAAAAGGTTGGGAGGAGTGTCAACTATAAAGAAACTAAAATACATGTGTAAACAAAAGAGAGGGATGATCTACCTTGCTGGTAGAGATAACGTCCTTCATGGGAGCCGCTCTTGAAAGTCTGGTTGACAAGGGGTTAGTGTTCACTTTACTACGATTCGTTGACAACGACATACATAGCTCAAACAACTATTTTCATACTCTCTATATGCTTTGCAAAACTTAAAAGCTCTAGCACATGATTTAATCCCTGCTTCCCTCTGCGAAGGGCCTATCTTTTACATTATTGTTGAGTCAGTAAACCCATTCCTCTCTATCTCAAGCAAGCATTTGAGTTGTTGAGATCCAATTAGTTATATGTGTTGATACTTCTAATCATATCTCTCATTTCCTTGTTTCGCACAATAGCTTTTATCCGAATGAATATAACTTTGAAAGTTATCAATGACTGTAAGGAGACTGTTATGATTAAGGCATGTAAGTTCTGCTATATAAGCTCTGATATAAAGACTCTTCTCGAAAGATAAGTATGATCTGTTAATTGTTCTCTGACCAAGAGTTTAAGTTTGCCTTCACCAATCATGGTTCTCTTTATGCACTTCATCGTGGTTCCCTTTACTTATTTCAAGTTAGATTATATGAAGGGAAGTTGCTGTCTAGAATGACTTGTGTATCAATGAATGTGATGCTTCTTGTCCGTATTTTATTTATCGACACTTTGCTCCATAAACTTGTGGTCATGTTTACTGAGCTCAGTTTTCGCTTGGGGACAAGCGAGGTCTAAGCTTGGGGGGGTTGATACGTCCATTTTGCATCACTATTTTATATCATAATTTACTGCTATTCATCGATATATTTCATATTTAGAAGTGTTACTTATGTTATTTTACCTATTTTGCATGTTTGATGAATAATGGAGAATTGGACACCGGAGTCAGGATTCTGCTGGAAAAAGCACCGTCGAGATGCACTATTTCTGAAGATCAATAAATCGAAGGAGACATATGGAAGTTCCTATTTTACCAGAAGATGGAGGAGGCCAAAAGGGGAGGCTGAGAAGGGCCAAGGTGGGCCCTCCTCACCCTGGCGCGGCGGGCCCCCCTGCGCCGCGCAGGTGGTTTGGGGGCCCTGGCCCACCTCAGCCGTTCCCCCTTCGCGTACTTGACCCCCTCGGAACCCTAACCACAAGGACGGCCATCGAAATATTCCGCCGCCTCCACGAGGCGGAAAACACCAGAGAGCGAAAAGCTCCCCTGCAGGAAGAAATCTGCCGGGGGAAATTCCCTCCCGGAGGGGGAAATCGTCGCCATCATCACCGTCATCGAGCTGGACTTCATCGGGATCATCATCATCATCATCCCCGCCAACACCATCATCACCGCCGCTGCACCCCGTCTCCGCTGTAACATCTAGGGCTGAATCTTGTCTATTTCATAGGGGAAACTCTCCCGGTGTTGATTACTCTTGTTATTGATGCTATTGGGTGAAACCATTGGACTAAGGTTTATGTTCAGATTGTTATTCATCATCATATCACCTCTGATCATGTTCCGTATGATGTCTTGTGAGTAGTTCGTTTAGTTCTTGAGGACATGGGAGAAGTCTTGATGTTAGTAGTGAACTATGTTGAGTAATATTTAATGGTTTGATGCTTAAGTTGTGGTGTTATTCTTCTAGTGGTGTCATGTGAACGTCGACTACATGATACTTCACCTTTATGGGCCTAGGGGAATGCATTGTGTATTCGTTTGCCAATTGTGGGGTTGCCGGAGTGACAGAAACCTGAACACCCGTTGGTATATCGATGCATGAGGGATAGCAGGATCTCAAAGTTTAAGGCTGTGGTTAGTTTATCTTAATTACTTTCTTGTATTTGCGGATGCTTGCAAGGGGTATAATCACAAGTATGTATTAGTCCTAGGAAGGGCGGTGCATTAGCATAGGTTCACCCACACAACACTTATCAAAACAATGAAGATTAATCAACTATATGAAGCGAAAGCACTTGACAATATTCCCGTGTGTCCTCAAGAACGTTTGGTCATTATAAGTACAACAACCGGCTTGTCCTTTGCTGTAGAAAGGATTGGGCCACTCGCTGCAACTATTATACTGCATTTTATTTACTTGTACTTTATTTATCTGTCATATCAAAAACTCCTAAAAACTTGTCTGAGCATTTACAGTGAATCCTTCATCAAAACCGCTTGTCAACACCTTCTGCTCCTCGTTGGGTTCGACACTCTTATTTATCGAAAGTACTACGATACACCCCCTATACTTGTGGGTCATCAGTCTCCAAGTGCAGAGGTTTGTAGAACAGCAGCAAGTTTCCTCAAGTGAATCACCCAAGGTTTATCGAACTTAGGAAAGTAGAGGTCAAAGATATCCCTCTCAAGCAACCCTGCAATTAAGATATAAGAAGTCTCTTGTGTCCCCAACACACCTAATACACTTGTCAGATGTATAGGTGCACTAGTTCGGCGAAGAGATATTAAAATAAAATACAAGTAATATGGATGATTATAAGTGGTAATTGCAATCTGAAATAAAAATGGCAGCAAGCAAACATGTAGCAGAACTGGTTGTAAACGGTGTTTCAATGCTTAGAAACAAGGCCTAGGGATCATACTTTCACTAGTGGTCACTCTCAACAATAATAATATAATTGAATACATAGATATTTTCTCTTCACTATGCTACTCTGAGTTATTCTCTCGTTGGATAACGAACACCAATCCACCGCGTAGGGCTATAAAAGCACACCTTAAAGTCGCATTCCCATGTCTAGTTAACCCCACACTGTCAACTTGAGCGCCCTATAAGGTACTAGACAAACACCGCAATTTCATAGAGACATCCAACGCAAATAACTCATGATAAGTATTCCTGTTATCTTTAGCCTAAGAGCCACACACGGGGCGCACACTGTCAACATCGCACCGTGGGACAAAGGTTACTCCGGAGATTACATTAATAAAACCACTTGAGTAGCATATAAGATAATAAGAGTACATCTATGGATTCAACTAGATTACAAAGCTCATGATCACATAAAGATCACACCATGGGAGAGAGAGATAAACCACATAGCTACCGATAGAGCCCTCAGCCCCGAGGAGAACTACTCCCTCCTCATCATGGGAGGCAGCAACGGCGATGAAGATGGCGGTGGCGTCGATGGAGATGGCTCCGGGGGCAATTCCCCGTCCCGGCAAGGTGCCGGAACAGGACCTTCTGACCCCCGAAACGGAGTTTCGTGGCGGCGAGCACGGAGATGTATTCGGGAGTTTCGTCGATTGTGTTAGGGTTTACTCCGCGGGCTATTTATGGTCCAAAGGGCAGCTTCAAAGGTCCCCGAGGCAGCCACACGTGGCCTCGGCGCGGGTCAAGGTTTTCCTGGCCGAGCCGACTTGTCGGCCTGCACAGGCCGCATACGAACTCGGATGGAGATGAACCTTTTGTATAGAACGTGCGGCGGAAAATTCCGAACAACTTTCGCGACTAGACTTTCTCCATTTGACGTTGTCTTCAGGCCCGAACGTGACGATCTTTGAAAATAGTTTTCAGACAGATTTCTGGAAAGTCCCAATTTGACTCCAACAAGGTTTCCTATGCCCAATTTTGATAATTTCTACACATCAAAGTGTAAAACAAGAACATTGTGCACTTTGCCAACTATTAGTAGGTTAGTCCAATAAATGTCATAATATGATATAAAGTGCATATAAAACATGTGACAATTGATATAAAATCATGGAACATCAAAAATTATAGATACGTTTGAGACGTATCAGCGGCCCTCCCAGCCTTTATATAGGAGGCTGGGTCTCGAGGATTCGCGTCCGATTAGGTTTACAGGTAAGGTAGGTTTCTACCGACTTAGGCTTTGCTTGTCTTGGAGCGTACATCGTCCTCTTGGGCCCCTTCGTGGGCCTTGGCTGCGGCTTGCTCGCAGGCTTGCCACTGGGCCTTAGCTTGTATGTGCACCAGGTGTCTCATGGGGGCACCTGAAGGGTAGGCCCATGTCAATAGCCCCCGAGTGCTTAGTCGACTCGAAGAATCGGGCAGGGACTCCTCCGTAAGTGCATATCGTAACCTGCTTTGATGTGAACATTATAGGGCGATAATGCATCGTCTTACTCTTTGTTCATTTTGTTATGTAAATTTGAGTCGAGATTGTCCCGATTGTGCATGCTGAGTCAGAAATATGTCGACTAATGCTTTGCGTTTTTGCCTAGGGATGGTGGCATAGTAGGCCAGGTACTCGACGGATCGGGACCAGTTAACTGCACTTTGGGCAAAACCTACTAGCCTACTTCAAGTTCGAGTCCCCAGACTCGAACCCGAAACGGGTGGTCAGGTTCGACTCAGGCCGCGGAGCCTTACTGAGCCGACATGCAGCATGACTTTGCGGGTACCTAACACGTCCGCTAGGATTTTCTTCATGTTTTGTTGACACGGAAAGCTTCAGGGCAAACGCTATATGTGTGGGCCCCGACCCAGCTCGACGGATCGGCAGGTCTTACCTTTGCACCATGTGTACAGCATCCGAGGTATATGCGGTGGACGCAACTCGGGGAATTATGATTGAACTTTGCATGCGGCTAAGTAGCCGAGTCGAGTAAGCTTCGACTGCTTTTGCTTTGAACAACTTAATGTCCTTGATCGTAGTTTTATCGGTGCGCGACAGCGCTCCCGATGGGAGTAGCCGCCAAGATTGTGCTTAATTGCTTGCAGTTGAGGATAATCTCAAAACTTTGAAACTTTGCACTAATCGACGAAATTTTGATACGCTCCCGATGGGAGTTGAATGCTTCAATTCTGAAGCAGTCGAATGACCATTTTGCATACCTCGAATGTTGGAATGACTCGAGGGATGATGTTTTTGGCGACTGCACCGCCTGACAGCGATGACGTGCTGGATGCGACGGATGGGTGAAGTGATGTGGGGTCCCACCTGGCAGTGTTGACCAAGGACGGTGCCGTTTGGACTGGAATTGACCGTTCTGGCGCGGTTTTCACGGAGACGTGATGATGGCTTTATGAATTGGGTTAGCCAAAAAAGAAAATAGAGGAACATTGCTTTTATTCCAATTTTTGTTAAGCTAGCAGCCGCCTCATTAAAAATCTTCCAGTCCCCTTAGGTACCCTGGTAAGGAAAAGAGTGCGTCTGAAACCTGCTGCCTTTGGCATTATGCGCTATTACATTGATGACTGAGCAACTAAGCATAGAAACGGCGCAGGTGCGCGACTGAAAGTGCATGGTGTCCCCATGTATGGTTTTGGTAATTAATGATAATCCTTATGGACTAATGTTTGTGTTGAGTTATATTCTATAGGTTTGTCCATTGGCATCGTTGAACTCCATGTGTTGGATTCAAGGTTGTATGCCATCAAGATCATTGATTATAATGGAAATATTTGATATGATCAAGAAGATGAAAAGATACAAGGTTGATCAAGACTAAGTGCAAAGAGTGGATTCAAGTTGATCAACACACAAAGCTAAATGATTACCATGTGGGATCATGTGATCCCTCATGTGATCCAATGGTATGGTAAGAAATTTTCCATATAGCTTTGTGAACTAACCCATTATGTGTATGTGGCTTTCCTTTGTTGAGGTTAGGTATCTCTCCATGGGCTTGCATCAAAAGGAAGATTTCTTATAGCTCATGGAGGATGACGTCAAGTGATGATCGTCATCAAGGTTGAGATGTGCAAGTTCAAGATGGGCATCTAGAAGATATCATATGCTTGAAGCTTGCAACCCATTTGGAGATAATGGTCAAGTGAAGATGTTCCTAAGAGAGACACTCCCATCTTGTTGTATTGTAACATCCCAATATTTTGGAATGTTTAAAAATCACTAAAAATTGAAACTTTTGTTTTTGTTAAAAAGAAAACTTTAAAATTATAATAGAAACCAAATATAGAAGACATTGGGCATCTTCAAAAAGTTTAATAGTTTAATTCCAAGTAATCTTTAATTCAAAATTTTATTTTAGTTTAAATTCATTATCCAAAGTATTTCATAAACCCCAATATATTTGGCAATGTGATTTTAAAATTTTCAAGACAACTTCATTTCATAAAAAGGTCTTATTCCAAGTATTTGATTTTAAATATTTAACTTTTGGCTAATTTCTAAATCCAAAATCTAATTTGCAAAATTGTTAAGTTATTTAAAGTATGCCTATTTCTAAAATGGTTTTGGTTAAACTATATGATATATAAATTTTATATTACCTTTGGTGATTAAAAACCTGCAATAAATTTTACAAAAGGTTCTAATTTATTTAAAGCATGTTCTTATGTAAAAATTGATTTGGATTCATTTATATTTATTTAAAAATTAAATTTAAAATAGTTTTTCTCCCAGTATTACAATTGTGGTATTTATTTGATTTTAATAAGCCACACATAATTCAGTTTAAACCCCTATTCAAAATTGACATAAATGTCAATTAAGCAATATTGCAATATTTTAAATTATTATTTGTTTTGTTTTGCAAAAGTGTTACCAAATAGTTTATATTATAAGATGGGTTTTACAAATGCTACAATTTGGTTTGAATCCATTTGGAGTTTTAAAACAATAGTTATAAAAGAAATAGGAAAAAACAGGAAAGAAAAAGTACAAAAAAAAATGGAGAAGAGCTTCCTGCCCGAGCTTAACTGGGCCGAGCCCATCTCTCCCTCGCGCGCGCACAGCCAGCGGCAGCCCAGCAGCCCACCGGCCCTTCTCCTCCTCTCTCTCACTGATGTGTGGGGCCCACACGTCAGCACCTTCTTCAACGTGGACGGAAATCACGCACACACCCGTTTTCGGCCGGAAATGCTCCCCTTGATTTCTCGCGTTTAAGACCTTTTAAGCCTCCCTCTCTGGACCTATAAGTAGCCCACGGCCCTCTCCTCTAGTTTCCCCTCCTTCCTCTCCAAAACACGCCGCCAGCCCTCAATTTGCTCACCGTATCCGCCGTTGCCGTCGCCGTCCGAGGTCGATTCCGGCCACACCAGGGGTTCTCGCCACCTACCTTCCGGACTCCTCTACCTTTCCCTCGCACGTGCGCATCCCTGAGACCTTCCTTTATTTTTTTGCGTGCAGGAAATCAAGCGGAGCTTGATCAACCGAAGCTCGCCGGAGCCACGGCAACTCCGTCTGTTCCTCCACGCCGTTCCAGGACGCTCCAGTCGACGCTGTCACCTACATCGACTCCGCCGCGACGCGCCGTACCTCGTCGTGACCTCGCCTGAGCCCAGGAACCACCGGAGCGTCGCCACCGTCCACGCCCGAGCGCCGCGCCGCCGCATGCTCCATTTCCGACGACCTACCGCCGCCCCACGGTGAGCCTTTCACTCCCAGCCGTTAGATCTGGAACCAACGCATAGGATTAGATCCTATTTGCGAAGCGGTATCTTCGATTCTCGGCCCTTAGATCCAGATCTAACGATCCAGAACAAATCACTTGTCCAGCTCAGCAGTTCAGTCAGCGCCACGTCAGATCCAGTCAGCACCCGCGTGGAAAATGATTTTTTTTTCTATTTAGATTTAATTGGCAGATTTGTAGAAAAACCCTGGAACTTCAAACGTTCATAACTTTTTAACCACAACTCCAAATTTAGCAAACTTGGACTTTTGAAAAGCTTCGGACTTGTAGAATCTTTTAGCACTGTCCAAATTTAAATTTGACAATATCAAATTGGTTCAAATTCAAATATGCTTGTTTGATGATTTTTGGCATAGTTTAAATTCTGTAAATCCAATTTTGGCAAACAAAATATTTTTGGAGACCTTAGGTCGTGTTCTAACAGTTCCCCATGTTCAAAATAATTTTTGGTTAAGTTTAAAAATTGTTTTAGAATTTTAGATGCTCTTTTGACTTTTTTGACTTAGTTTAATTTCTGACAATGTTTTCAATATGTTTTCTTTAGCAAAATTGTTCTAAGTACTAACTTTAGACCAGAGAGACCAAGGCCTAAGCCATTGGACACCATGAAACCAAGTCCGTGTATGTTTTGCCTAGTTGAGTCTCCCAGTTGAAAAAACCACCAAGTTAGGACTTGTGAAAAACCATGAAATGCAATGAAGGTGCCCCATTTGTCAACTTGGGATTTTCAACACGATGCTACTACAAGGAGGACCAAGGAATGACTTAGCCATCTCCAAGAAGTGACTTAGCCATCTCCAAGAAGTGGAAGCACTTAGAAGAAAACAAGAGGAACTTCAAAAACACCAACCCCATCTTTTCTAAGTTTGTCTCCCTTTCTTTTCTTTTCCCTTTGACTTAGTGGTGTGGCCAAGTTAGATTCAAGACCAGCCTTGGTGATACCAAAACCCTCAAGTCTGCAAAACCAACAATTCTACAAAAAATCAATGAAGTCATCACGCCATGGAGGAAGCTACAAGGAAGCCTGGAGATGATCCTTTGGAAGACCAACTACATCTTTCTCTCTCTCTCCTTTCTGCTCTTCCTATCCTTTCTTTCACTTTGGACATAGACCAAGTCCTTAGTGTTTATGACTAAGTACCTAAAGTGCTATAATTGAAGATCAAAGAAGATCAAGACTCAAGAAGATGTGACCAACACTCAAGAGGAGAAGTTCAAGGCACAAAATAAGAAGTTCAGAAACAAGAGAAGAAGACCAAGGTGAAGCACAACAAATAGGGATCCACTAGAGTTTGATTTATTTTCAAACTTAAACCTTGACCAACCCAAGCGCTAGTAGCTAACCATAAACCCTTTTTCCATAACTCTTTTGGGAGTTGAACATTGACAATTTTCTAACTAACTTGTTTAAAACTCGTTTGCTATGTTTGTTCTTTGAATGTTTTCTTCCTTTTTGTTTGTATGATTGTTAGCATGCTTGTTTATATTATTGTTGTTGTGTTTTCTATGTATAGATTGAACGGAGTGCAACGTTGTTCCTTGTTGAAAAGAGTGTGAGCAACGACAACATCCAAAGGCAAGTGGCACATTCATAAACTTCCTACTATTTTGTCTATGCATGTCTAGTGTATTTTTCCTTAAGCATGTATAGGTGTTATTAGTATTGCTATGCTAAAACTGTTTAGAGTAGCACCCCTATACTAGTTGGTCTAAAATCCTATTATAACATGGTGTACTTGCTAGCTATGCAATTGATGAAAGTTTTACAAAATATTAAGTGGCTCCTCTGGGCCATATTCGTGGGGGTTTTCACCTAAGATAGTTTTCACTATACTTAGGACCATGTTATGGGGTGGTTATCACCTGAGGTAGTACACATCTACTATGTTAATGAATCACCTGGGTGGAATTGGTATTGCTTGGTTTATGTTGAGTGGCTACTCAGGGCTGTGCTCATGGTTGTCTTCGCCTAAGGTAGTTTCTACTATACTTAGGGCATGAGCATGGTGGTTTTCACCTGAGAGTGCACTTGTGGATGGCCACCCAAGAACAAAGGGATTTGAAGTACTCCAAGTGAAGATTGCTTCCAGTGCAGCCATTGGCCATATGGTCTCTCTTGATCGAATAAGTTGCGTGGACTCACCCCGGCTTGACAGGTGGTGATAGAGGATTGTAGGTGGAGCGCGTCAGGCCGGTATGGGGGGGAAAATGCTTCTGAAGGATCTCGTCTTAACCTTCTTCTTTTCCCCTATCACTATTGGAGTGTGGGGATAGTTTGGGTTGGCTAAGTCTAATGGTGAACGTGCACAACCTCTCGAGAGTGTCAAAACTAAGTACTTAGCCGTGTCCCCGGTTACGGACAATTCTGAGCAGCTGATCAAGGACGTCAACGGAGGATCCCAACATTCCAACTTCTCAAGTAAAATTGTGATGGGTGAACAAGGGTAAATGAGACTGTGGTTTTCATGCCATGGATGTCTCGATTAGAAGGAAAATGTTTTCAAAAGAGTTAGGAAAAATTGGCTCTCTGCAAAATTGCCTTTGAACTCCACCAGCCGAAATATGCATATAGGTTATTAGAGTTTTACCACTAAGTGTCCACAGAGTGTCACTTGCCAGATCCATTTTATATGGTTCTGACCCACCTTGTTGCAACATTTTTCCTGTTGCAGGATGTTCAGACGATGAGTGAGGTTTCGTATAAGGTTTCGAGTCTGCAACCAACATGTTTCGCCTGTGGCACATGAAGATGATGGAGACTCACTGCTACTTTTATTCCGCTGTGTTAAACTTTGTAAAATGCTAGCCTGAGCTATGCAATTTGTAATGAATATTGTAAGTCTGGATCATGCGATGTAATAAAATTTGACGCATTTGCATGATATTCATTTTAGACTGTGTGTGCAAATGAATCGATCCAGGGGTTTGCACTATACACAGGGATCTTGCCAATTTTTAAGTGCAGGTCCACTACAGATGGTATCAGAGCACTGTGTTGCTGTAGGTTCATAACCCTTGGTTTAGATACAAATATGTTTTGACCATATGATTGAAAATCTATTTTTATTCAGTTTACTAAAAACAAAACTTTTCAAATATCATTCTTGTAATTATCTTAACTATTTGCCTTCTAAGTATCTTTTCTTGTTTGTAGATGACTCGTCTCATTGAATCACTCAAGAAGGGTCCAGCAATGACCATGACCTTGGAATGTGAGACTGAGTTTCCAAAAGCTTTGAAGAACCTCATGTTGAGCATGGAACTTGAAGGAGCAGCAGTCTACAAGGATTTCCTTTCATCGATGAAGGCCAAGAATACTGGTGGGTGCAATTCCACATATACAAGAACAAAGAAGATGACCACAAGACCAAAGGTTACTGCATGTTCACCAACCCAACACTCCACACATCATTCTTTGATTCAGCAAGAAGTGCAGCATGGCAGGCCATTGAGTACCTTGGAGAAATACTTCGCTTTAGACTTCACAACACCAGAAGCACCTTGATGAACTCAAAGAAATAGAGGAGGAACTCGATGCACTCAAGAAGAAGATAGACTAGACCACCTATTTATTTGAATAACGAGTTTCCAAATGATGTATTGACCTATCAAATTGTGGTATGGCGTACTATCGAATTTGTTTTTCCATGACCTTGGTGTGTTTCTTTCTAAAACGATTATTTCAGTTTTTCTCGAAAGATGTTTGGAATTTAACGATTTTGTTTGAACCATGTGGTTTGATGTTTGTTGGATATTGTTTGTAAGATGAATTGCCTTGATCTGCTGTGTTTGAGTAGGATTCTTCCTTAATATCCTTCTATATCCACACATCCATGCTAAACCAAACCAGATGCCTTATTCTTTTGACAACAAATATCTCAGGAATATTTCCCAACTCTAGTTAAATCTTTTGTGTGAAGGAACAATCACATCCTTACTCCATGACATCTCTATTCTAAGACACCATGTAAATTGTGATAATGGGTTGTTGTGAAATCCTCTCATCTTGGTCTTCTTATTGACTCAAAGAGATACCCTTCAATATCAAAAGTAGTTCAATGGATTCTTTTCAACAACTCTACTGTGAGGGAAAGTTCTACTCAAGGATTCAAGACCTCAAATCCCAACAAGGTGCTGGTACTTCCTATACCATAAATTTCAGTACGATACAACAATACTCACGAGACGAAGACAAGATTTCTAGACTACCAGCAAAAGTTTCTTTTAAGGGTGCTAGCCCACCCATATGATCTAAACCCAGTTGCCCAAAACCCATCTTTTTTCCAACCTTCCCAATCAGTGGAATCATTCTCTGCTGGTTTTGCATTTCTGTGTCAACAGCTTCATTACTCCATCCTTCCTAGTTATCAGAATCATTCCTAGCACTTGCATTTTGTTTCCAGCCCGAATCTCGGGGACGAGATTCTTTTTAAGGGTGGTAGTCTGTAACACCCCAATATTTTGGAATGTTTAAAAATCACTAAAAATTGAAACTTTTGTTTTTGTTAAAAAGAAAACTTTAAAATTATAATAGAAACCAAATATAGAAGACATTGGGCATCTTCAAAAAGTTTAATAGTTTAATTCCAAGTAATCTTTAATTCAAAATTTGATTTTAGTTTAAATTCATTTATCCAAAGTATTTCATAAACCCCAATATATTTGGCAATGTGATTTTAAAATTTTCAAGGACAACTTCATTTCATAAAAAGGTCTTATTCCAAGTATTTGATTTTAAATATTTAACTTTTGGCTAATTTCTAAATCCAAAAATCTAATTTGCAAAATTGTTAAGTTATTTAAAGTATGCCTATTTCTAAAATGGTTTTGGTTAAACTATATAATATATAAATTTTATATTACCTTTGGTGATTAATAAACCCTGCAATAAATTTTACAATAGGTTCTAATTTATTTAAAGCATGTTCTTATGTAAAAATTGATTTGGATTCATTTATATTTATTTAAAAATTAAATTTAAAATAGTTTTCTCCCAGTATTTACAATTGTGGTATTTTATTTGATTTTAATAAGCCACACATAATTTCATTTAAAACCCTATTTCAAAATTGACATAAAGTGTCAATTAAGCAATATTGCAATATTTTAAAATTATTATTTTGTTTTGTTTTGCAAAAGTGTTACCAAATAGTTTATATTGATAAAGATGGGTTTTACAAAATGCTACAATTTGGTTTGAATCCATTTGGATTTTTAAAACAATAGTTATAAAAGAAATAGGAAAAACAGGAAAAGAAAAAGTGCAAAAAAAAATGGAGAAGGGCTTCCTGCCCGAGCTTAACTGGGCCGAGCCCATCTCTCCCTCGCGCGCGCACAGCCAGCGGTAGCCCAGCAGCCCACCCCGGCCCTTCTCTCCTCTCTCTCACTGATGTGTGGGGCCCACACGTCAGCACCTTCTTCAACCGTGGACGGAAATCACGCACACGCCCGTTTCGGCCGGAAATTGCTCCCCTTGATTTCTCGCGTTTAAGACCTTTTAAGCCTCCCTCTCTGGACCTATAAGTAGCCCACGGCCTCCTCCTAGTTTCCCCTCTCCTTCCTCTCCAAAACACGCCGCCAGGCCGCTCAATTTGCTCGCCGTAGTCCGCCGTTGCCGTCGCCGTCCGAGGTCGATTCCGGCGACACCAGGGGTTCTCACCACCTCCTTCCGACCCCTCTACCTTTCCCTCGCACGTGCGCATCCCCTGAGACCTTCCTTTATTTTTTTTGCGTGCAGGAAATCAAGCGGAGCTTGATCAACCGAAGCTCGCCGCAGCCACGGCAACTCCGTCCGTTCCTCCACGCCGTTCCAGGACGCTCCAGTCGACGCCGTCACCTCCATCGACTCCGCTACGACGCGCCGTACCTCGTCGTGACCTCGCCTGAGCCCAGGAACCACCGGAGCGTCGCCACCGTCCACGCCGAGCGCCGCGCCGCCACATGCTCCATTTCCGACGACCTAGCGCCGCCCCACGGTGAGCTTTCACTCCCAGCCGTTAGATATGGAACCAACGCATAGGATTAGATCATGTTTGCGAAGAGGTATCTTCGATTCTCGGCCCTTAGATCCAGATCTAACGATCCAGAACAAATCACTTATCCAGCTCAGCAGTCCAGTCAGCGCCACGTCAGATCCAGTCAGCACCCGCGTGGAAAATGATTTTTTTTCTATTTAGATTTAATTGGCAGATTTGCAGAAAAACCCCTGGAACTTCAAACGTTCATAACTTTTTAACCACAACTCCAAATTTAGCAAACATGGACTTTTTGAAAAGCTTCGGACTGTAGAATCTTTTAGCACTGTCCAAATTTAAATTTGACAATATCAAATTGGTTCAAATTCAAATATGCTTGTTTGATGATTTTTGGCATAGTTTAAATTCTGTAAATCCAATTTTGGCAAACAAAATATTTTTGGAGACCTTAGGTCGTGTTCTAAAAGTTCCCCATGTTCAAAATAATTTTTGGTTAAGTTTAAAAATTGTTTTAGAATTTTAGATGCTCTTTTGACTTTTTTGACTTAGTTTAATTTCTGACAATGTTTTCAATATGTTTTCTTTAGCAAAATTGTTCTAAGTACTAACTTTAGACTAGAGAGACCAAGGCCTAAGCCATTGGACACCATGAAACCAAGTCCATGTATGTTTTGCCTAGTTGACTCTCCCAGTTGAAAAAACCACCAAGTTAGGACTTGTGAAAAACCATGAAATGCAATGAAGGTGCCCCATTTGTCAACTTGGGATTTTCAACACGATGGTACTACAAGGAGGACCAAGGAATGACTTAGCCATCTCCAAGAAGTGACTTAGCCATCTCCAAGAAGTGGAAGCACTTAGAAGAAAACAAGAGGAACTTCAAGAAGACCAACCCCATCTTTTCTAAGTTTGTCTCCCTTTCTTTTCTTTTCCCTTTGACTTAGTGGTGTGGCCAAGTTAGATTCAAGACCAGCCTTGGTGATACCAAAACCCTCAAGTCTGCAAAACCAACAATTCTACAAAAATTCAATGAAGTCATCACACCATGGAGGAAGCTACAAGGAAGCCTGGAGATGATCCTTTGGAAGACCAACTACATCTTTCTCTCTCTCTCCTTTCTGCTCTTCCTATCCTTTCTTTCACTTTGGACATAGACCAAGTCCTTAGTGTTTATGACTAAGTCCCTAAAGTGCTATAATTGAAGATCAAAGAAGATCAAGACTCAAGAAGATGTGACCAACACTCAAGAGGAGAAGTTCAAGGCACAAAATAAGAAGTTTCAGAAACAAGAGAAGAAGACCAAGGTGAAGCACAACAAATAGGGATCCACTAGAGTTTGATTTATTTTCAAACTTAAACCTTGACCAACCCATGCCCTAGTAGCTAACCATAAACCCTTTTTCCATAACTCTTTTGGGAGTTGAACATTGACCATTTTCTAACTAACTTGTTTAAAACTCGTTTGCTATGTTTGTTCTTTGAATGTTTTCTTCTTTTTGTTTGTATGATTGTTAGCATGCTTGTTTATATTATTGTTGTTGTGTTTTCTATGTATAGATTGAACGGAGTGCAACGTTGTTCCTTGTTGAAAAGAGTGTGAGCAACGACAACTTCCAAAGGCAAGTGGCACATTCATAAACTTCCTACTATTTTGTCTATGCATGTCTAGTGTATTTTTCCTTAAGCATGTATAGGTGTTATTAGTATTGCTATGCTAAAACTGTTTAGAGTAGCACCCTATACTAGTTGGTCTAAAATCCTATTATAACATGGTGTACTTTGCTTAGCTATGCAATTGATGAAAGTTTTACAAAATGTTAAGTGGCTCCTCAGGGCCATGTTCATGGGGATTTTCACCTAAGATAGTTTTCACTATACTTAGGACCATGGTATGTGGTGGTTATCACCTGAGGTAGTACACATCTACTAAGTTAATGAATCACCTGGGTGGAATTGGTATTGCTTGGTTTATGTTGAGTGGCTACTCAGGACTGTGCTCGTGGTTGTCTTCGCCTAAGGTAGTTTCTACTATACTTAGGGCCATGAGCATGGTGGTTTTCACCTGAGAGTGCACTTGTGGATGGCCACCCAGGAACAAAGGGATTTGAAGTACTCCAAGTGAAGATTGCTTCTAGTGCAGCCATTGTTCATATGGGCTCTGTCTTGATCGAATAAGTTGCGTGGACTCACCCCGGCTTGACAGGTGGTGGTAGAGGATTGTAGGTGGAGCGCGTCAGGCCGGTATGGGGTGGGAAAATGCTTCTGAAGGATCTCGTCTTAACCTTCTTCTTTTCCCCTATCACTATTGGAGTGTGGGGATAGTTTGGGTTGGTTAAGTCTAATGGTGAACGTGCACAACCTCTCGAGAGTGTCAAAACTAAGTACTTAGCCGTGTCCCCGGTTACGGACAATTCTGAGCAGCTGATCAAGGACGTCAACGGAGGATCCCAACCGGTCTCATGGTGTTAGTGGGAGACCAGGTTATAGGATAGATGCCGTACTATCAAGACGGGCTCTCAAGTGAGTAACTTGATCGCATCTTTGTGGAGAGCTCAAACCTTTGCATATTTGGTATATCATCTTTCTTGGTTCTTATTTGGCTTTTAGCCATGTGAGAATTTAGAGCTTGTGTTCATCTCCATAGCAAGCTCTAGTTCATCAAAAACGGATTTCACATGAATATCTTGTTGCGTTTTTGTTGTTGGAGGTTTTACCTGTTGTTCTTTTTTAGAGTGGTTTTAACTTTCTACATTTGATTTTATCCTCCCTTGTTGGACTATGATATTTCTCTGCATAATATTGTTGTGCTCGTTGTGGTGATTCCAACGAGCCCAAGAACATCGAAAACGGAGTCCGGATGCAAAACTTATTGTCGTTTTCGTATCGGTGTTTCTGCAGTTTTCTGGGGGCGGAAATTCCGGACTTTAGGCCGAAAATATCCGGCCCACCCGAAATATCCGGCACTATTTCCGGCCCTGTTCCAGCCAGAGTCCAGTACCGAAAATTTGGGGGACTTAGTCATTTTTCGGAGGTCCGGAAATTTCCGGACTTGCACCGGAAATTTCCGGTCCGATGTTTTTCCAGCAACGGCTCCTTTTTTGTGAGGACCTATATAAGTCCCCCTTCTTCCCCAGTGGTTCCCTAATCATTGGAGCTCATTTCTCTCTCTCTCCCCCACCATTGTTGATCTTGGAAAACTTGCCCCTCTCTCAATCCATCCCATGATTCTTGCTTATCTTTGAGGGAAAAGTGAGAGGAGATCTAGATCTACAATTCCACCAATCCATCTCTCCTCTAAGTGAGAGAACCTAGTAGATTTTGATCTTGGAGTTCTTGTGTGGTTCTCTTCTTTGTTCTTCCTCTCTTCTCCCCCCACAAGCATTAGCTGCTTTTGGTGGGATTTGGGAGTGAAGAACTTGAGCACTTCTTCTGTTCTTGCCATTGCATTTTTTTTTGCATCGGTTTGCTTTCTCCACGAGGATTCGTGAAAGTGAAAGTTTGTGAGTTTGTTACTCTTGGGTCGTTGGACCCTAGACGATGATTGAGACCTTTTGTGGTCTCTTGGGAGCTACCAATCATTTTGTGGGTTGTGCCTCAAGATTGTTGTAAAGGACTCGATTTCCGCCCAAAAGGAAATCAATAGTGGAAGGTGAACCGAGCTTTTGGGCAAGGTTTATCGGAGAATAGGGTGAGGCCATTCGTGGCGTATTGAGTTTGAAACTCACACCCCTCCAACGAGACGTAATCCCCTAAAAAGGAGGAACTCGGAAATACATCATCGTCTCCGCCTATCTCGGTTATTTCTATATCCGAGTTCTTTACTTATGCACTTTACAATGTGATAGCCTTCGTGCTTGAAGTCCTTTATCTTGCTATCACCTTGTTGCTTGTCTTGCTTAGCATAAATTGTTGGTGCACATAGGTGAACCTAGTATATTTAGGTTGTATGCTTGTTAAATTAAAACACCTAGTCTTATTCCGCATTTATCAAGACTAAACCGGAAAAGTTTTAAATCGCCTATTCACCCCCCTCTAGGCGACATCCTTGTCCTTTTAGCGACATTACAAGGGTTGTGTGAGAGCTCTCCCGTCTTCACGTGCTTCAGATGGTATGCATCACCGTCGATGACTTCTGTGATGATGAAGGGTCCCTCCCATGGGGAGGCGAGCTTGTGCACCTTCTTCTGCTTCAGGCGAAGTACCAGGTCGCCAACATTGAAGGACCTGGTTCGCAGTCGATGGCTGTGATAGTTGCGGAGGTTCTGCTGGTAGACGGCCGTGCGAGCTAGTGTGATGTCACGCGCTTCGTCCAGCGTGTCGACGCCATCTTCGAGTGCTTCTTCTGCTTCCTCCTCTTCGTAGGCGACGACTCTGGGTGCATCGAATTGTACATCCAAGGGCAAGATTGCTTCTGCACCGTACACCATGAAGAACGGCGTGTATTGTGTCGACCTGTTTGGAGTAGTTCGTAGGCTCCAAAGTTTGGACAGTAACTCTTCCACCCAGGCACCCGCAGCTCGCTTGAGTGGCACCAGAAGCCGCTTCTTAATGCCGCTGCACACGAGTCCATTGGCCTTTTCCACCTGACCGTTCGACTGCGGGTGCGCTATGGATGCGTAGTTGAGCTTGACACCTTGGTCTTTGCAGAAGTCACGAAACTCTTCAGCCGTGAAGTTTGTACCGTTGTCGGTTATGATGCTATGAGGGACTCCGAAGCGGTAGATGATTGACTTGATGAAGTTCACCGCCGTCGTGGCGGTCGAGTTTGTGATAGGGACCGCTTCGATCCATTTGGTAAACTTGTCAACCGCCACCAAGAGGTGTGTGTGTGTCCTCCACGCGAGGATTTCTTGAGTGGCCCAACCATATCGAGTCCCCATTGGGCAAAGGGTCAGGCCAGTGGTATTGTTTTTAGCTCTGATGCAGGTGCGTGCGGCATGGTGGCGAATTTTTGGCAGCCGATGCACCTCTTCACTATGTCCTCTACGTCTCTGAGTGCTGTTGGCCAGTAGAACCCTGCCCGGAAGGCCTTGGCGACCAGCGCTCGACTGCTTGCGTGGTGTCCACAAGTTCCTGTGTGGATGTCTTGTAGGATGGCCTTGCCGTCCTCGAATGCGATGCACCTCTGGAGAATCCCTGATATGCTGCGTTTGTATAGCTCGCCTTTGATGATTGTGTATGCCTTGGCGCGTCGGGTGACACGCCGTGATTCTGCTGCATCTTCTGGTAGCTCGTTGCGCAGCATGTATGCGAGGAAAGGGTGCGTCCAAGTCGGTTAGATGAGGAGAACTTCGACTGGCTGATCATCTGTGCTAGGTGGAGGAGTGTCCTTGGCTGCAGCGGTCGGCGCCGAGGGTGCTGCTGTGTGCTTGGTCTTGATCGACCTGTGCTCGATTCGCTCGAGGAAAACACCAGGTGGAACTAGAGCCTTGGTGGAGCCAATGTTGGCTAACATGTCCGCCTCTTCATTGCTTTCACGCCCAATGTGACGCAGCTCACAACCGTCAAAGTTGCCCTCCATGAGGTTGTATAGCTCGCGATATGCGATCATATTTTCTACCGTAGCGTCGCAGGTCTTCATTATTTGTTGTAGGACGAGGCTGGAGTCGCCATAGATCATGAGTCGAGTGCATCCGCACGCCTTGGCCATCCGCATGCCATGTAGCAAGGCTTCGTACTCTCCCTCGTTCTTAGAGGGTCTTGGAAAGTCCATCTGCAGGACGTAACGAAGTTTGTCCCCTTTTGGCGACGTATGTACGACGCCTGCGCCAGCACCCTCGTGCTTCTTCGAGCCATCAAAGTACATGGTCCATGAGTTGGACACATCTGGGACTCCTGGTAACTGAGCTTTGATCCACTCGGTGGTGAAGTCGGGAAGAACTTGTGCCTTGATTGCTTTCGGGTGTTGGTACTTGATGTCCCGAGGTCCCAGCTCGATGACCCACTTGGCAACACGTCCAGTTGTGTCGGGGTTGGTGAGGATGTCGCTGAGCCCCACCGTGCTGACTATGATTATCGGGTGCTCGGCGAAGTAATGGGCGACCTTTCGCGATGTCATGAACACAACGTAGGCAAGCTTCTGATAATGCGGGTACCGCTGTTTTGATATGGAGAGAACTTCTCCGAGGTAGTATACGGGTCGTTGTATGCCGTGAGCATGTCCTTCCTCCATGCGTTCGACGACGAGCACAGTATTGACCACCCTGTTGGTGGCGGAGATGTACAGATACAGTGGCTCGCGCTCTCGAGGCGCGACTAGGACTGGCGGGCTTGTTAGAACATGCTTGAGGTCGATGAAGGCTGCTTGTGCTTCTGGTGTCCACTCAAATTTGTCAGATTTCTTCATCAGCTGGTAAAATGGGAGTGCTTTTTCGCCGAGCTTGCTGATGAAGCGACTGAGGGCTGCCACCCGACCTGCTAGCTTCTGCACCTCTCGAAGCTTGGTCGGCTGCTCCATGGTCAGGATGGCTTGGATCTTCTCTGAGTCCGCTTCAATGCCTCGAGCCGAGACGAGGTACCCCGACCCAGAAGTTGTCCGGCTGACATGCCAAAGACACACTTCTTAGGGTTGAGCTTGATAGTGTAGCGGTTGAGGTTGGAGACCGTCTCTCGCAGGTCATCGAGGAGTGTGTCCTCCTCCTTGGTTTTGATGACGATGTCGTCGACATAAACTTGGACGTTGCGTACGATCTGTTCCTTGAGGCAGTTCTGCATCATGCGCTGGTACGTGGTGATGACGTGAAACACACGTTCGTTGGGAGACCCCAAGAGGAAGGTATGAAGCAGTGCAGCAGCAAGTTTTCCCTCAGTAAGAAACCAAGGTTGTCAGATCCAGGAGGAGTAGGAGCACTTCAGAAGGTTGTTGGTGGCGCCGTTGCTCGATCACCAGCGTGGAACCTGCACACAACATAATCAAACTATTTTGCCCCAACGAAACAGGAAGGTTGTCAATCTTCCCGGCTTGCTGTAACAAAGGATTAAACGTATGGTGTGGAAAATAGTATTTAATTGCAGGAAGTAAAAGAGAACAATTGTTTGCAGTTGGTGGTTTTATCAGTGTAAAAGAATGGACCGGGGTCCACAGTTCACTAGTGGTGTCTCTCAATGAAGATAAATAACATGTTGGGTAAACAAATTCCAGCTGGGCAATTGATAAAATAGTGAGCGCATGACAATGCATATAAATGACAAGATGACTACCATGATATTTAATTGGGCATTACGACAAGATACATAGACCGTTATCCAACCGCATCTATGACTAATAATCCACCGTCAGGTTAACATCCGTGTCCCCCGTTGGTATTAAGTTGCAAGCAACGGATAATCGCATTAAGTAATGTGCGTAATGTAAACAAATACATATGACCGTAGACATAGCATTGTTATGTTATCCCTAGTGGCAACAACACATCCACAACCTTAGACGTTGTTGTCACTCGCCCAGATTACTGGAGGCATGAACCCACTATCTAGCATAAATACCCCTCTTGGAGTTACAAGCATCTACTTGGCCAAAGCATCTACTAGTAACGGAGAGCATGCAAGATCATAAATAACATGTAAGATAGATTAATAATCAACTTGATCATAGTATTCAATATTCATCGGATCCCAGCAAACTCAATATGTAGCATTACAATAAGATGATCTTGATCATGTTAGGCAGCTCACAAGATCTAAACATGATAGCATAAAGTAGAGAGACAACAATCTAGCTACTGCTATGGACCCGTAGTCTAAGGATGAACTACTCACGCATCACTCCGGAGGCAGGCATGGCGATGTAGAGCCCTCCGGTGATGATTCCCCTCTCCGGCAGGGTGCCGGGAAGAGTTTCAGAACCCTCCCGAGCTAGGGTTGATGACGGCGGCGCCTCTGGAACTTTTCGTGGAATATGACTCGGGTATCTAGGGTTTTCCAGACGGGAGGAATAAATAGGTGAAAGGGCGGCGTCGGAGGCCACCCGAGGGGCCCACACCACCCCTCGGTGCGGCAGGAGGTGGGGCCGCGCCGAGCCCAGGTGTGGCCGCCTCCTGGCGCTTCTCCGTCTCTCCTTTGGACTCCGTGGACGTGTCGGTGAAATAGGGACCTCCGTTGATTTTCGTCCAATTCCGAGAATATTTCCTTAACAACTTTTCTGAAATATAAAAACAGCAGAAAACAAGAACCGGCACTGTGGCATCTTGTTAATAGGTTAGTCCCAGAAAATATATAAAAATGATATGAACTGTATGTAAAACATGTAACAATTGGTATAATATCAACATGGAACATCAAAAATTATAGATACGTTTGAGACATATCACGTGGCACCCGTGTTCTTGAGCCCGAAGGGCATGGTTGTGTAGCAGTAGACGCTGTATGGCGTGATGAAAGCCGTTTTGTCCTCGTCTTCGACCTTCATCCTTATCTGGTTGTAGCCTGAGTAGGCATCCAGAAAAGATAGATGCACGCAACCCACAGTCGAGTCGACTATCTGGTCAATGCGTGGCAGCGGGAAGTGGTCTTTGAGACAACACTTGTTGAGAGCTATGAAGTTGACACACATGCAAAGTATGTCTGTGTGATTTTTTGGTACAAGGACGGGGTTAGCCACCCAGTTTGACTTTTTGATTTCGCGGATGAACTTGGCGGCAAGCAATCTGTCGACTTCCTGTCCTACGGCTTCCCGTTTCGGCTCGGAGAAACGGCGCATTGCTTGCTTTACGGGTCTGGTGTCTGGAAATAGTTGGAGAGAGTGCTCGGCAAATTCCCTGGGTATACCTGGCATATCGGCTGGACACCAGGCAGAGATTTCCTAGTTCTCACGGAGGAATTTAACGAGCGCGTCTTCCTATGCAAGAGATAAGCTTGATGACACGTTGACCGTCTTGGCTGGATCCGTCGGGTGCACCTGATGCGATCTCGTGTCGTTGTGGCGTTGGAGGCACTGTCGGGTGCCGATTTCTTGGCTTCAGGAAAGAGGGTGCGATCGTTGGTGAGGGAAAGCTCTTCGAGTTGCTCCTGCATGCCAAACATCTCGGAGATCTTGCTGAACACTCGGTCGCAGCTATCCGAACGCTGGAAGTTGCTATTTACGGTGATGACTCCCTTGGGTCCCGGCATCTCAGCTTGAGGTAGGCGTAGTGCGAGACGGCCATGAATCGAGCGAATGTCGGGGGCCCAAGGATGGCGTGGTACTGTGACTTCCAATCGACGACCTCGAATTCGATCACCTCAGACCTGAAGTGTCCTGGCCCACCGAAGATAACTTCGAGTTGTATTGTGCCTAGCGGGTAGACTGCCTTGCCTGGAACGATGCCATGGAAAGTGTTCTATGATTTTGCCAGATTTTCCATCGATCGGTTCATTTTGTGTAGTGTGTCAGCAAATAAGATATTGATTCCACTCCCTCCGTCCATGAAGACTTTGGACATGGCGAACCCACCGATCTGGGCATCAAGTACCAGGGCGGCGTGCCCTGGACGCATCACGGCAGGCGGGTGATCCTCACGGGAGAACGTGATGCTGGTCTCGGACCCCTTCAAGTACTCAGGCACGGCTGGTGGCGACATGGTGGCCAGGTTGACCTGTCGAGTGTGCAACTTCTGTAGCCTGTTGGAGGGGGCGCCTTTTGTATCATGTTCATTTGCCCTCGAGGCTAGGGATATTGATCCGCCGCCGCTCTAGGGCCTTCTATGCGTGGTTGATGATGTATCGCACCCGCCATGTGCCCGGCTGCTGCTGGTGGTGCAGGAGGGGCTCCGTTTGCGGCTGCAGCGGGAGCTGCTTGAAGGCGTTTGGAATACTCACTCGCCAGCCTATTGAATTTTCTGCAATCCTTCAGCAGGTGACTTGAGTGGAGTTTTCCGTCCTCGCCCTTGTACATGTGGAATCTGCATTCCTCCTCAATTTCTTCTGCGGGTGTGCGTTGGTCTTACGGGTCGTCATGGGTTTTTCGCCACTCCCGCTTGCGGTACCCATCGCTGCGTTGTCCATAGTCGCGGCTGCGGTCATCCTGACGGCCTCCGCTGCGGCCGTGCTCATCGCGTGTGTCGACGTATCCGGCCGCCACCAGTTCGGCACCATCTGCGTCATCATAGTGATGAGATTTGCGCTTCCGCCTCCGATCGTTGCCGTGGCTATCCTTGCGACTCCAGTTGCCGTTGCCGTTGTCGCCATGTGGTGACCCGTGGTGCTCTTCTCGCACCGAGTCTTCGCCATCTGCCCACTCGTTGGCCACGTTCATGAGTTGGGCAATGGAGCCCGGCTTTTCGCGTCCGAGTGCTTCTCGAAGGTCTCGCCTGGCCACGCCTCGGGTAAATGCATCGATTGCTCCGTCCTCTGATACTGCGCCCATGGAGTTGCGTATGGTGGTCGAACGCCGAATGTACGATCGCAGCGACTCGTCCGATCGCTGTTTGCAGGCTCGCAGCTCTTCGAATGTTGCGGGCCGTTCGCATGTTGCGGCGAAGTTTTTTACGAAGTCCTCCTTGAAGTGATCCCATGAGTCGTATATGCTATTGGGTAAGCTTTTTAGCCAGTGGCGAGCTGAACCCACGAGCATCAGCTGGATGTATTACATCGCCGTTGTTGTTGTGCCCCGCTGACAGGAGACTGCTATCTTGTAGTCTTCCAGCTAGGATGATGGTTCTTGACGACCGTCAAACTTGGGTGTTTCACACGTCAATCTGAACCCTTTGGGCATCCTGCTCTCGCGGATGCGTCGGGTGAAGCACAAAGACCCACAGGGCTCGAATTCGTCATCAGAGTATGACTCGCTGCTAGTGGAGCGAGAGGATCTCCTGGACCGGCTTTTGTTGACTCTACGCTGGGTTATGATGTTGCGCGTGTCCTCGTCCTCCCTGAGGTGGCGAGTGGCTGGTTGTCCTCGATTCCGTCCGTCGTCATCGCGGCGCCGACGGTCTATGTCCTCGTGGATGACTACGGCACGGTCACGATCATCGCGAGTCCGCAGGTCTCGCCCTGGGCTGGCCGCGCGGCGGTTTCTGCTTCCTCCATGTGGCGTGTTTCCCTTGATGATCTCGGCTTCTGGGACTATGACTGTGGCCGCCAGATTGAGTGATTTTATTTGTTGGCGGTGCAGAGCCGCATTAGGGTCGCCTTCGAGAGGTTGTGTTGTTCTCAGGTATGTGGCCACCGAGAGCAAAGCTCTCGTGGCTGTCTTGGGGATAGGGATTCCCTCCTCGTCGTGCGTCATGAACAAAACGTCCAAATTGCGGGTTAGGGCCGCTCTGTCTCTTTCTGAGAGGTGGTGTAGTCTGGAGCGACGTCTCGGGTCTGTCCGCCCCGAGGATTGTAGGGACAGTCCTGCCCTTCGCGCGCTCGACACGCTAGCTTGCCTCCTGCGCTTGTCAAGAGCTGCTTGATAGTTCTTTCAGTCGAAGATTCTCCTGCCAGATGAGGTATTGGTGTGTTGCGAGCTCCTCACGGGTCGAGTCCTCGGGCATCATGAGGCATTCCTGGATGGCCTTTTTTGCTTTGGCCGCCATCTCCTCCGTGATGGTGAGTGTTGTCTTCCCATCGTTGCCATTCTCGAAGGCCACACAGACCTGGTAGGGGATGGCGTGCGAGACATGGCTTCTGCCGCCACCACAGTGGTTGTCGATGAAGATGTCGGAGTCGACGTAGTCATCGAGTAGTATGCGAGGATCGTCACCGCCGTCACGATAGGCGGTCTCGACCTCCTCCTTGTCTTCGCTTGAGGGGTCGAGGGGTGATGAAGCTGAGCTTGGTGAAGAAGTTGATGAAGGTGCGACTCCCACGACCAAAAAAGGCGTGAAATTCGCGGTTGATGGAGATGCGGGTAACGAAGGCGCCAGTGAAGACGGCGCTCCCGACGGAGATGTAGTCGATGAAGGCGTCGCCGATGCAGTCGCGGTTGTCGGTGAAGATGTGTCCGATGCCACGGTCGGTGCAGATGCAGTTGATGGAGATGCGGGTGCGATCGCCGCGAGTTGACGTGTGTCCATCAAGTTATGTGTTCCCCAGCGACTAACATGAAAGTTGAAGCTACCGAAAATCAGATCCGCACCTGAGTGGAGGTCCGCGAACGCCGGTCGGGCGGCCGGCGAGTGCGGGTCAAATCCGAAGGAGCAGAAGTACATCGGTTTGCTGATTGTCGGTGAGTCGCCGTTTGTCGATGAAGATGGAGCCGACGAGTTGCGGTTGTCGATGAAGATGGAGCCGCCAAAATCACGGATCCATCGCTAGTGTTTCCCACAGACGGCGCCAATTGACGTGGTGTTAACACATCAAATCCCATGGTTCGGTACCTAGGGTTGAGATTTAGGGAGAGAGATTTGGTAGCGCTGGTAGTATCGTTGGCTGACAAGCAAGGTTTACCCAGGTTCAGGCCCCCGGAGGGTAACACCCTACTTCCTGCTTTGTCTGGTTATTGATGTATGAGGTGTACAATGGAGCTACAATGGTGTCCCGGCAAAATGCGATCTCGCTGGGGTTTTGGTGGTATGAGTATTGCGTGTCCTTGATCGGCGGACCTCCCAGCCTATATATAGGAGGCTGGGTCTCGGGGATTCGCATCCGATTAGGTTTACAGGTAAGGTAGGTTTCTACCGACTTAGGCTTTGCTTGTCTTGGAGCGTACGTCGTCCTCTTGGGCCCCCTTCGTGGGCCTTGGCTGTGGCTTGCTCGCAGGCTTGCCACTTGGCCTTAGCTTGTACGTGCACCAGGTGTCCTCATGGTGGGACACCCGAAGGGTAGGCCCACGTCAGCCAGGCTCGTTTACTTATTAAATCAACTCTTCGTTATCATAAAGTGTGGCAACTTGGGAGTCTGCCTTCCTTGATTCGAATTCCATGAACTCATCCACCTTTGGTGGGAACTTGAACTCGTAGTTGTGCTTGTTCTCTCCTGCAATTTGTTTATCCATTTCAAGTGAGTAGTTGAGAAAATACTCATTCAACTTGGTGAAGTGTATTGAACTATTGTAGTCACGGGCAATGCACGCACACCCTTGAGCACCTTGTTGATGCATTCAGCCATGTTACTTGTCATTTGACCATACCTCCGGCCATCTTCATCATAAGCTCTTACCCACATCTTCCTAAGTTCAATGTGACTACCCAAAAACTCTTGACCCCCAACGTTGAGAGATTTGTTGTCAAGCAATCTATTGTACAAGTTTGTGAAACATCGATCTGTTAAAGTGAGACAACAATCTTGGAGATTGATAAGTTTCAAACGTATCTATAATTTTTTATTGTTCCATGCTTCACCAGGAGGGGAGCTGCAGGGGGCCCCACAGCCCCCAGACGCCACCCAGCCACGGCCCAGGCCTTGGCCGCGGCTAGGGCCCACCTGGGCACCTCGGGTGCCCTCTCAAGTTGCCCTTTCGCCTATAAATTGCCTTCATCCCGAAAACCCTCGATACCCGATCATATTTTCTTGAAAACATCCGAGGCCGCCGTCGTCGCCAACCCTAAATCGGGAGGGTTCTAAAGCTCTTCCAGGCACCCTGCCGGAGGGGGAGATCGTCACCGGAGGCATCTACACCACCATTCCTGCCTCCGGAGTGATATGTGAGTAGTCCACCACGGGACTACGGGTCCATGGCAGTAGCTAGATGGTTGTCTCTCTCTCTCTCTTGTACTCCATTGTTTAGATCTTGTGAGCTGCCTAACATGATCACGATCATCTATTTGTAGTGCTACATATTGTGTTTGCGGGGATCCGATGAATTATGGAGTCATGACATTATTGTTCAGTTTATTTATGCTATATTTTATTTATGATCTTGCATGCTCTCCGATGCTTGTGGATGCTTTGGCCGAAGTAATAGCTAGTGTCTTAGAGAGGGTATTTATGCTAGATAGTGGGTTCATGCCTCTCTTGTCTGAGCTCGAGTTGACAGAAACGATTAAGACTTGAGATGTGCTGTTGCTACTAGGGGTAAAACAGCGATGTTCATTGCTATATGTTGTAACCATCGCTTACATTATGCACCATGCATATTGCAATTATCTGTTGCTTGCAACTTAATACTTTCGGGTGACAGGCTGGATAGCGATCCCGGAGTGGATTATTAGTCATATATGCAGTTGGATAACGGTCTATGTATTTTGTCGTAATGCCCATATTAGATGAAACGGTGAACTTTGTGTCATGATAGTATTGTGCTGCGCCCATGTTTATCAATGGCCTCGCTGTAATTTGTTTATCCAACATGTTTATCTTTTGGAGAGACGCCACTAGTGAACTGTGGAGCCCGGTCCTATTTTCCTATATTGCTTACAACCGTTTTCATAGTTTTTCCTATTCATTTGCTCGCTGGTCATTTTTGCTCTCATATTATTTTACATACATACATTTAATCCTTTGAGTTCAGCAAGCCGGAGAGATTGACAACCTCTCTGTTTCGTTGGGGCAAATTAGTTTGTTCGTGTGTGCGCAGGTCCACGTCAACAATCGTAAACGGCGCCGTTGACACCTTTCGGAAGCCTTCTCCAAGTCCTACTATATCGATAAACCTTGGTTTTGTATCAAGTGAAAATTGCTGCTACGCTACATCATACCTTCCTCTTGGGATCTCCCAGCGAAGGAGTGAATCACGCCATCAAGCTTATTTTATGGCGTCGTTGCCGGGGATTTGAAAAAGGCTTCTCAAACTGCTAAGTCTCCCGTCAACATCTTATTTTCTGGCGCCGTTGCCGGGGACTTCGAAGCTTCAGCGAGGGGAATTTCGCACGTCCTTACACTCTATTTTGTTATTGTCTTGCTTAGTATATTTTTTGTTAGTCTTGTTTTGCTTTTCGTTTGCCTTAAAACTCAAAAATACAAAAAAAAATAAAATTTTCAGCACTAGTCTTTTTATCATTTTGCTTAGTTATGATGTCTAGTTCTTTACTTGCTATTAATGGCTATTTTATTTGAGACTAGATCTTATTTGTTAGGTGGGTTCACTGGGGATAAACTAAATAATTTAAGGGAATACCGCTCGTCTCAAAAAGGGAAACATTTATTGTTACAAATAACTAGCAAGGTGGCCCGCGCCATGCGCGGGCAACATCTTAGTTTTTTTAAAATTACATATTTTATGTGTTATAGAAATATCCTTAGGCATACACACTATGTAATATTCCCGAGTAAGTTAATTTGTCTACTTATTTATTGGAATATGAATAGTAGTAATAAGCAAATACTGACTGATATGGGACAAACAACTTGAGGTACTTTATCATGGTTACTAAATTGCCTTAGTATGCCGTAATTATCGTGCAATTAACTTAACTTAAAACACTACAATCTGATATACTACAAAAGTTAACCAACTGCGCAAATTTAAGGAAAGGTTAGGGTTCTAATCTACCCATGTGAAGCCTAAACACTATCGAAATGTTTTGACATTTAAATTAATGTTATCATATGATTCCGTACATATATATAGTGTAAGTAACATCATGATTTATTTAATTTTTATATTCCGATTCACATGCCTCATGTCAAATTTCATACTTAAAGGCTTATATAATATTCCAATATAAATTGGAGAATAATTATTTGTGAAATGTATGTATATTCAAATAGCACAAGGAAAAATCTGGTAATATTGTAATAATGTATGCAATAATCATGTTAGTCAATATCAGAAATGTACGTACTTAAATTGTATAATGAATAATTCTACCAAGATATTCATATCTACATAGTACATGATACTTGTAGCATGCTGCGTTGAGCAGGCCTGATTTAACTATTCCCTGTGTAGATCACGGACGACATGCATGCAAAATCGATCGCATTAATGAAACCAAACGTTGGATTAAATTTGCACTGAAATATATATGATGACAGTTGTCGACATGCCGACGTTACCGAACTGCTTGCTCCTGGTGCTCTTGCATTATGTAGTAGATGCAGAACAGAACTCCGTTAAGACGCCACAACAATATATAGAGATGGGGCCGGATGGAAGGACCAAGGAGATGGTAAACTTGATCATGAGACATAGGTGATATAATAATATTGATCAAATGTATAGTTGAATGCAGCAGTAAAGGAACAGAAAAAATGGCTCATCAGTAATATAAAATACTAAGTTTAGCAGCTTCATGTTCAGAAACTTCAGATCGGTTAGGTATTCTCGCTCCAAAATAAATAAAAAAGAAGCAAATAAATATATCCATCATATATTTCCTACGTTCTACGTGTGATTAATTAAAATGCCAACGTTTGGTTAGTGGATGGTTGCATTATAATTCTGTCAGCACATATGAAAAAAATTAAAAGAAAAATCAGCAGCAAAGGAAACGATGCATGTAACAATTTTATGTAATCTCATACGGACATGGTGCTTCGACTCGTAGGTATAGATGCACCTGTTATGAAAATGCATTTTAAAAATGTCAAAACTTCCAAACAAAAATTTCGGATGTACATCCAAACTTTCTATGCCCGCATGAAAGTTTCACGAAAATAATAAATTTTTATGGGCTAAAAGACAAAAAAATTGTTTCGCGTATGGTCATTTTGGAGTACCGAAATTTGTCTATTTACCCAAGCCACAAACAAATTTTTTTTGCGAAACTTTGTGTACAAATATTAAATGTCCAGATATATATTTGAATTTTTTGTTTCATAATTTTGACATTTTAAAATACGATTTTTGGGTAATGGGTGCATCTTCACCTATGAGTCAAAACATATTTCCCTCATACATACTTTTTTTTCTCAAAACTGTTGTACTGGGAAAATGAGATCAGATTTAAATGGAATAAATATAATTAATAGGACAATTTTCGTACAACCAATGAACAAAGACTATTATATCCTCAAATCACCAAGCCTAGAAAATTTGCATAATCATACATAAGATAGTATCTTTTTCTAATCCACGTTACCTCTATAGGATCTGCAACATAAGAATTAAGTTGAAGAAATGTTACTGCCGATCTAACCAATGAATTCCTTCTTTTCTGGACGAAGGCAAAATGTGCTGATGTATATAAGTTTCTCACATGCAAAATTCTATGTTGGTGTTCCGAATTGTCCGATGATATGGTAATAGTTATGTGGAGCAGTAAGAAAATACGTTGATGTGTATAGGTCCCAACATGCACAATTGCCCATGAGTGCTCGAGAGTATCCGGTGATATGATAATATTGACTATATGGAGCAGTAAAGGAAAATAAAAAATGGTTTGTCAATAATATTAATACTAACTTCAGACTGGTCAAGCATTCTCCCTTCAAAATAAAGAAGCAAATAAGTAAATCCATCTAAATATTTCTAAGATCTGTGCGTGTAATTCAATAGCATGGCACCCCAGCAGGTACTTTAGTTTTCTAAGATCTTCAGGAAGCAACTCAAACATGATATTCTTGTGTTTCCTCAGAAGTAAAAAGGCACGTGATACCACTGTCAGTGCGTACCTGTGCCGTAGGTGATCATGAGCAAGCCTTCTTGCCGGAGTCGGACACGTCTCGTGCATGAGGCAATTTTTCTTGGTCGATCGGCAGGTTACAACCTGACGACGTCGTGCGCCACTGATGCCATCCAGCTAGCGATATATACTGCATCCAATAGCATCAAGAGCGAGGAATCAAAGATTGAATAGATACATACACCAGAAAAATGCATGTCAGCTAGTGGATGCTAGATTTCCTGATATAGTCCTGCATGAACATAATCACAGAAGTTTACCTTTAGACTTTCGACCATGTTGATAAAATAGGATTAATGCATGTCTGCATCTCAGCGATTTGATGCATCCCATGCTTATGTCGTTGGGGCCTATTAAAATTTCAGAACTGCATTTAGATTAGAATAAATAAAACAATGCAGAAATACCATCTGCCATCTTCAAAGGTCACAAAGCTGATCTGAGACCTGAGCACCGTATAGATTAGAATATTCCTGCATGGAGAATACGACCCAATGCTACATGGCCTCAAGTGTGTCTGCTTCTTGAGTCCCATTGATTCAGCTCGCTAACGAATGCATGCATCCATCCAGCTGGTCGAGCACGGTGAAGGAAACATATGTCTAGTACTTGATAGGGCCGGTAGGCTTGGTGATGCAGGCAGGTGCAAAAAACATTATGTATCTCTGTTAAAGTAGAGAGCGCGCCTTGTCCGAGTCCATGATCTCTGCCGGTGCTGCCGGTGCTCGGCAGAGCGATCTGATCTGTTGCACGACATACGGCCCGGCCGGCCGCCGGCAAAGTGCAAGGTATGGAGACCAATCTGATCCGGCTCATGACGACCGCTGGCAAAGTGCACGCTATTGAGAGCAATCTGATCCGGTGGGCCTGCCGGCGGCAGTACAACAACATATCCAGGGCAGCATGTGGAGACTAAAAAAAGTCTGGGAAACGATCAGACAATCGAGAGGCATACCAGCACCTAAGATCAAGCGGAAGGGCTGTGCCGAGATGACCTAGAGGCCTGCGAAACCATGACGGCGGCACCCGATGGGCATCACGTAGATTTGTTTTTTGGAGCTCCTCGTACCAGGAAGATTATGGGAATAAATTCAACAGCTAGGGCAAAGCTATCAAAGAAAAACAAATCTAAAAATCATAGTACCTAGGAGTACCTACCAAGCTTAGCTCTCGGCAAAAGAGCTCTTTGATCGTAGCTCCTGATGTGCGTGCATGGATTTGGTAGAGGCCGGCCGGCCGACGGCAGTAGTGGCGCCGTGCATGAGGACCCTAGGGTAAGCTATATGCTTTTTAGTTAAACCAAGATAGATTTAATATTGAACGGGTACCAAAAAGTTATGTGTGGCATTGGTGGGTAAATATTTCTATATTTTAATGTCAATAGATTAATTTTAAGATCCATCGGTTGTTGTTGGCAAGCAACTTAAATTGATGGCCAGATGTTTCTGATTTTTGTGGGATTTTCTAGTTAATTCTCTAATTTCTGGTTAGCCCATAATGCACTTTTAATATATAATAGATTAAATTGAATGGTTTTGCTAGAAACTTATGCTCTACATATGATGAATCCTGATGCTTTAATGAATCTCGTTGCTATAGGAAGTTTAAACACCTCCCTTTCCAATGTGATTATAATGATAATAAATTTTATCTTTCTATAATAGAGGAAATTATGACTTTGATAATCTTGAACAAATTGAAGAATTTGTTGTTTTTATGGGTGCCTATGAAATTGCTGGTTTGCTTCAAGATGACGATGCCCCTTGCAAATATGAAAAAAATTCTATACTTGGTTATTGCCATGAATATTACAATGATAATCCTTATATTACTGAATTTCTTGAGAGAACTTATCCTCCAAAAGAAGAAACTGTTGCCTTGCAGGAACCTGTGGGAGAAGAAATTGATGAAACTGAAAGCTCATTGGATGAAAAAGTGGAAGAGAGTGATGAACAAAAGGAGGAAGAGTGGATAACCTACCCATGCCTACCTTCTAATGAGAGTAACTCTTTAACTCTTACACTATTTGATTGCCCTCCATGCTTACCTAAGGAGGATGAATGCTATGTTCATATGGATTCTTTTGAAATATCCCTTTTTGATGGAAATGATTGTGCTACTGTTGTTTATGATAATCCATGCTATTTTGATAAATCTTATGATAATCCTCTTTTTATGCCTAATATCGAAATGCATGGTAATAAGGAGTCTTGCTTAGATTTTTTTTTATGATAAAGCTCTAGATGATGGGTCCTATGTTGCTTGATATATTAATTCTACTACTATTGAAAATGGGATTGGAGAGGTCTTGACTTTAGCTATATGGAGTCCCATACCTTTTGAGAGTGATCAATCATCTTGTTATAAAATTGTTAAAGGTGGGTTTGGAGAGGTCATGACTTTAGTTAATTTTGATCCCACTATTTTGGAGCTGGATAAAAATTATGTGTTTGCAGATCATGAAAACTATGCTTTATGTGATAGTTATATTGTTGAGTTTGTTCATTATGCTGCTGGAAATTATTATGAGAGAGGAAAATATGGTTGTAGAATTTTTTATGTCACTAAAACACTTCTCTTTATCATGAAAGTTCTGAAGATGTTCTTGCTTTATATTCCTATGCTTGTTACTTTGTTCTTCATGGATTTATTTGTTTACAAGATTCCTATGCATTGGAAGTGGGTTAGACTTAAATGTGTTTCATATTTGCTTCTTGATGCTCTCTTTTACTTCATTTTCTATTTTTATATGAGCATCTTTTAATATCACTGAGCCTAGCTAAAAGGCGTTAAAGAGAAGCGCTTATGGGAGGCAACCCATTGTTTTTACTTTTAGTTTGTTTTAGTTTTCTTTGTGTTTTGGTATTGTTGCCTCTGTAGCAACTCCCTTGTGTCCTTTTTTATTTTGGTTTTTTGTGCCAAGAATAGCCTCTAATGAGAGGAAAGTAAATTTTTTGAGTTGCTGTCCAGAAACAGATTTCTGTCCGTCACCGTACGAAATTCTAAAAAATCACAGAACGTGATCTGTAGCTGAAATTTTTTGACAGCAAGCATCTGGCTTTGTTCTAACTTTCATTAGTTTTAAGTTTTCTGATTTGAGGTGTCCTAGTGTCCTAAAAAAAATCATATTTACCTTCTGTTCTGTTTTTGACTGATTCTGTCTTTGTTTTTGCATTGCTTCTTTTACGTGCAAAGTGGAGTTCTTTTGATCTTAGAACATCACTTATATCTTCGTGGCAGTAGCCAATGTTTAGGAACAATTTTATGCAATGTTCCAAATGAGAACTGAAGGTGGATTATTTTGTTTGAGAACTAACCCCTCTAATGAGTTTGTGAGAAGTTTTGTGTGAAGGAAGTTTTCAAGTGTTGAGAGAACGAGGTGATGAAAGAAGATCAAGAAGGGATTAAAGCTCAAGCTTGGGGAGGCTCCCCTGGACCTCCACTAAATATCAAGAAGTCTCAAGCGTCTAAGCTTGGGGATGCCTTGGCATCCCCTTCTTCATCGACAATTAATCAGGTCGATCCCATGAAACTATATTTTTATTCCTTTACATAATATGTGTTGTTCTTGGAGCGTCATTTGTGTTTTGCTTTCAGTTTTGTTTTGTTTTGTTTGCTGGTCATTTTCAATAATGGATCTTTCATTCTTGTGTGGGAGAGAGACACACTCCGCTTTTTCATAAAACACTCTTGTTCTTCACTTATATGTGTAGAGTGTTTAGCCTTTTATTATTTTAGCTTATAGCTCTTGTTTTTCATGTATCTCTTGTTCAGAGCTATTTGTTTCTTGTAGTTAGGAAGTACTCTCTTGTGTTTCATGCGTATTTCTTAGAGAGTTTTGTTCAAATAAGTTGATTGGTGTTTGGTTGAAAGAGAAACTATCATGTAGGAAGTGGTAAAAGAAATTTACATAATCTTGTAGATCATTGTCTTGAATAATTTGATGCTTGTCAATTGTTTTGAGAGATGAATGATTAAATGTTTAAACTTGTGGATCATTTACTTAAGAATGGAGTAGTGGAGAAATATCGTAAAGCTTAAATTATGATTGGTATTTTCTCAAAGTCTAGATATTCTTTTTGTAAAAGCATGTTTGGTTGACAAGGAAGATGGTATGAGGTCTAATGGTTATGCTTAATATTATATCTTGTGGTCATTCGTGTATTGGGTTGATGATATGTGTTTTCTTGATACCTGCTAAGCCAAAAACTCTGTACTGAGAGGAATGCTTCTCGTGCATCCAAATCCTTGAGCCAAATATCCATGCCATTTGTGTCCACCATACCTACCTACATGTGGTATTTCCTTGCCACTCCAAGTAATTTTTCGTGTGCTACCTTTAAAATTTCAAAATGTTATTACACCTGTTTTGTGCCACTGCTTCCAAGCTCATGAGGAAGTAGTAGTTGGGTTTGTTATCTTCCATGTCAAATAAGTTTTCCAAGGACTTGTATGCTTCATCTACTTGTCCATTAATTTTGCAAAAAGAGCTGGCGGCGGGGTGCCCAGCCCCATAAAAGATAAATTAACTTTCATCAAAAAACTTTCCTCACATTTTGTTCCTGAGAATTCAGTAAAACATCTTCATGTGTAAACAAAGGAGATAGAGGAATGATCTGCTTGCTGCAGAAATAACGTTCCTCATGGGAGCCGCTCTTAAAATTTATTTGGTATGGAAGATATCAAGAACTCTACTACCATTCGTTGCCATAGTATGCACCACTCTAAAGAAATATTTTTATGTCTCTATATGCTTTCAGAAACTAAAAAGCTCTAGTACACGATTAATCTCTGCTTCCCTCTGTGAAGGGCTTTTCTTTTACTTTTATGTTGAGTCAGTTTTCCTTTCCAATCTTTATCTCTCAAGCAAACGCATAGTATCAATTTTGGTACAAGTTTATTACATTTTATCTTTATGTTTAACTGTGAATTTTTTGTATTGACATTATCCAATGATAAATATGTTACAAGTTGAAGCTCTTGCTGAAAACTTAAATCTTCCTCTGTGTTGGTTGAACACCTTTTTCAAAAGTATATTGATTTGTGAGCTATCAAGCATGATGAGTTTTATAATTTTCAAGTCTCCAAAGTACAATTCATGAAAAATTCTTGCTTAGATGTTATACATGGTTAATCATTGTTTACTTCATTTCAAACTATCGACCATTGTCTTGGATCACTTTCATTCATTCATGTGCTTTACAATATTATTTGATCAAGATTGTGTTAGAAGCATGTCACTACAAAAATTATTTTGTTATCATTTACCTACTCGAGGACGAGCAGGAATTAAGCTTGGGGATGCTGATACGTTCAAACGTATCTATAATTTTTGATTCTTCCATGCTTGTTATATATCATTGCCACATGTTTTTATAATGTTTTATATCATTTTGGCATATTTTATGGAACTAGCCTATTAAGAAGATGTCCAGTGCCAGTTCCTGTTTTCTGCTGTCTTTTTGTTTCAGAAAAGCTAGTCGGGGAAGTTTCTACGAATCGCCTGAAAATTTACGGGAATTATTTTTACATGGAAACAAAGACTGCGCCAGGAGGGGAGCTGCAGGGGGCCCCACAGCCCCAGACGCCACCCAGCCGCGGTCCAGGCCTTGGCCGTGGCTGGGGCCCACCTGGGCACCTCGGGTGCCCTCCCGAGTTGCCCTTTCGCCTATAAATTGCCTTCGTTCCGAAAACCCTCGATACCTAATCATATTTTTCAGAAAACATCCGAGGCCGCCGTCGTCGCCAACCCTAGACCGGGAGGGTTCTGAAGCTCTTCTCGGCACCCTGCCGGAGGGGGAGATCGTCACCGGAGGCATCTACACCACCATGTTGCCTCCGGAGTGATGCGTGAGTAGTCCATCACGGGACTACGGGTCCATGGCAGTAGCTAGATGGTTGTCTCTCTCTCTCTCTCTCTCTCTCTCTCTCTCTGTACTCCATTGTTTAGATCTTGTGAGCTGCCTAACATGATCAAGATCATCTATTTGTAATGCTACATGTTGTGTTTGCGGGGATCCGATGAATTATGGAGTCATGACATTATTGTTCAGTTTATTTATGCTATGCTTTATTTATGATCTTGCATGTTCTCCGATGCTTGTGGATGCTTTGGCCGAAGTAATTGCTAGTGTCTTAGAGAGGGCATTTTGCTAGATAGTGGGTTCATGCCTCTCTTGTCTGAGCTCGAGTTGACAGAAACGATTAAGACTTGAGATGTGCCGTTGCTACTAGGGGTAAAACACCGATGTTTATTGCTATATGTTGTAACCATTGCTTACATTACGCACCATGCTTATTACAATTATCTGCTTGCAACTTAATACTTTCGGGTGACAGGCTGGATAGTGATCCCGGGGTGGATTATTAGTCATAGATGCCGTTGAATAACGGTCTATGTATTTTGTCGTAATGCCCATATTAGATGAAACGGTGAACTTTGTGTCATGATAGTATTATGTTGCGCCCTTGTTTGTCAATTGCCTCGTTGTAATTTGTTTACCCAACATGTTTATCTTTTGGAGAGACACTACTAGTGAACTGTGGACCCCGGTCCTATTTTCCTATATTGCTTACAACCGTTTTCATAGCTTTTCCTAGTCATTTGCTCGCTGGTCATTTTTGCTCTCATATTATTTTACACACATACATTTAATCCTTTGTGTTCAGCAAGCCGAAGAGATTGACAACCTCTCTGTTTCGTTGGGGCAAAGTAGTTTGTTCTGTGTGCGCAGGTCCACGTCAACAATCGTAAACGGCGCCGTTGACACCTTTCCGAAGCCTTCTCCAAGTCCTATTGAATCGATAAACCTTGGTTTTGTATCAAGGGAAAATTGCTGCTACGCTACATCATACCTTCCTCTTGGGTCTCCCAGCGAGCGTGTGAATCACGCCATCAGAGATCATCGAACAAGTCCTTGCTCCCACATGCCCTATAGAAGTTGGAACAAAAATGTCTCATGCACCATCGATGGTGCAATGGAGCTTGCCCGAGAATGACAATTATCACTGCGTTGAGAATTCCATGATGGCGATCTGATATACACAAATTTCCCTTTGAGGCGGTAATACCTTGGTTCTCAAAAGTTGAAAGAACCACGCCAAGTTATCGTTGTTCTCCGCCTCAACCAAAGCAAAAGCCAATGGCACGAAACCGTTGTTGGCATCACATCCTATTGCAACCAAAAGAGTGCCCTTGTATGGACCGGTCAAAAAGGTGCCATCTACGCGATGACCAGCCTACAATGTTCAAATGCACTCACACATTGCTCGAATGCCCAAAATGCACGGCCAAATACTCGACAACCTTTTTGTTGTAACTCCTTGTTTTTTCCCACATGGCTCGACCACATGAACCATCCCCGGGTTAGTGGCGGCCATGCTCCCAACAACCTAGGGATTCGGTTGTATGCTTCCTCCCAGTCACCGTACAACAACTTGAAGGTGGCTTGCTTCGCCTTCCATGCCTTCCCGTACTTGACGTTGTAGTGAAATATGTTATGCACAAGTTCCATGACGGTCTTAATGCTCATTGTTGGAAGTGACGAGATGGAGTTGGAAAGCCTATAAGCGATGACATTGGAGGTGAGTTGTGGGTGGTCTGGCTTCACATCCTTGCCATCGACCTTCTTGTCTCGGCACATGTGAGTTGCTACACAACTAGAAATGTGCCATTCGGGCCCTCATTTTAGTGGTGTTGCACGCACGACCCCCGGGCATCCATTTTCCAAGCACCTTACCGTGTAACGTTTCTTTTTGTCCGAGTGAACCACCCTAAACGGACGATGGTACTTAACCGAGAACTCGGTGATCCATATCTTAAATTCCAACAAGGTTGCGAACTTCAAACCGGGAGATATCCCATTGTTTTCATGATTCATATCCCGGTAAGAAGTTGGTCTTGCTCTGAGCACTACACCCTTGCCGTCGTCAACCGTGGCTTCATCCGCGAGACTAAGGTCACTAAACAACGGAATCCGATGATCCCGCCCCAATACCTTCTCGTAAGCTTCGGCCTCCTTGGCGGTGAACCCCTCCTCATCAACTTCTTCATCGGGGCCATCGTCATCAGAGTCCGATGCATAGCATCGAGAATAAGGGATGTCATGCTCCATGGTCTCTTGCTCATTATATGTGTCCAAATCTCCAACATTGTTGTCGTGGAGGTCCTAAAGCTCCTACAGCTAACTATGGGTAGGTGGTTACCCGGTGTGGAAGAGAACGGTGGTGACTGGAGGTGGTGGACGAGCGGAGGTGCTGGATGAGCGGAGACGTGGACGAGCAGAAGTCGTGGACGAGCGCCGGCACCACCTGCGGGCCTCGCACCTGCCGCCGTAACTGCTCCTCCGCCTGCCGCCGTCGGATCGTGCTTCAGATCGGAGAGGTTTAGAGAGCGGGGGGGGGGGGGGGGGGGGGGGAGAACAGCCACCGCCGCCATCTTCTCCTTTCTCTCGGGTCGAGTATGAACTAGGGTTGGGGACGGGAGGGCGCCACGCGACGCTAGTAAGTAACAGGCGTGTAGCGCCTTGCGATCAGGCGCTACATGACCCGCACCATAGCGCCTGATAATCAGACGCTACAGGCCCTAAAGTGGGCCCAGCCTGGACCCCTCCCGCCACGTTGGCAGGATGTGTAGCGTTACTATATAGAGCGCTACCGAAAATGGTTAGTTTGTGAAATCGTTTGGGATATTTTTTGCTAAAAATAACTAATAACACGGTTGGCCTCTTTCAAGAACTATTTCCAAAAAATGGCCGCTGGACTCGGCGCCAATGCAAATGGCGCCGACCTCAGGTCGGCGCCAGCCCGTTCCATCGCCGAACCAGGGTCGGCGCCAAGGAGCATGGCGCTGACGTCTTCGGCTGCTCTGGTGCCCAAAAATCTTGGCGCCGACCTGCACGATGTCGGCTCCATCGAGGATGGCGCCGACCCAAGGGGTCAGATTTGTAATTAGTTCTCAGCAAGGCCAGATCCGTTGTTAGTCCATGAAAACGGCTAGATTTGGCAAAAAATACTCGTTTGGGGCGTAGTGCAGTTTGTGTGTTTCTTTCGCCACGTGGTCCATTTTGCCCCGAGCTCCGGCAAGTAACCGGCGGAACCTCCCACCACCACTGGCGATGGACGCCGTCTGCTCCCTCCTCCTCGGCGGCAACCTCACTGTCTCCACCGCCAACTCCGAAGCCACATCCATCCCACACCTTCCCCTATCCTCTCTATCTTGGCCCACTCGCCGCCGCTTCCGCCGCCTCGCCGCAGCCGCATCACCCCCGTCGCCACTCCTCGCCGCTTCGATCCACCCGCGTTGCTCGAGGTGGCTAGTGGTCATGGACGACCCCCCCGCGCCAGAGGGAGGCGGCGAGGTGTCCCGCGCGGAGGCTGTCGACTACTACGTCGCCACACTGGCCAGGGTGTTGGGAAGGTGATTAAAAATTTCTGCCTTCAGTATCCGATGATCTCTTGTCTCTTTTGCCCTCTCTTGATTTCGAAGAAAAATGCAGTGAGCAGGAGGCGCAGATGTGCATATATGATGCTTCATGGGACATGAGCTACGAATTCTGCTGCGAGATCGATGAGGAAGCGTCAAAGGAGCTTGCGAGTATGTGACTGAATTGCTGTGCATAAAACTGTGCAAAGTAATGCGCTATTTTTTTAAATTAAAGTTTGAATTTTAGGGTGATAGATGTTTTCAGTCAATTATAACATAACAATCCATCTTGCTGGACTGAAGTGATCACAGGGTAATGCAAGTTTCGATTCCCATCGTGACAGATGCCGTAAAATGGGGATAATTATACAGCTTCGATGATGATTTGTATCTGCCTTACTGTTCCATCCTCTGAATAGTACTCTAGAGTATGTTAGAGCTCAACATGTGGTGGTACTCTAGCCCTAGACTAGGTTGGTGTGGTTAGTGGTTACGGTAAAGGTTTGATAAGTTTTCAGTATCGCGCATTCGCGCCTATGGCTGATTCTGAAACTGCACTAGAAAGTAGTAACTTTGAATCACGAGCTTGTATTACTCATGACCGTATACAAGCGAATCTAAATTCTCAAAGTAAAAGTGAACATGCTTTGAGGTCATATATGTCAGCTTATGCCCTTCCAAATTTGCAGAGTTGCCTGGGGTCTTGGCTGTTAGGATGGTTAAGGGTGACACATCAGAGAAGAATAAACTTAGTTCGAGCCTCTCACCAGCCAATCTTGCAAGGCTCAGTGATTCTGCTTCTAACCACTCTTCTTCTACTGAGAAAAGTGAGTTTTGGCTTGTCAGAATGGAGAAGCCCGGGGTTGAAGTTGTGACAAAAGCGCAAATGGTAGACCAGTATACCCAAATCCTCATGAAAGTGGTGGGGAAGTATGTAGAGTCTCATTGGAAACTTGGCTACCACTTTGCTATCTCTGTGCCCTGTGACTGATAAGACTATCTTATATTTTCAATTTTCTAGTGAAAAGGATGCACAAGTTAGCATATATCACATTTCATGGGAGAGGAATTATGGGTTCTGCTGTCAGATTGACGAAGAATGTGCAAAGGAGCTAGCTGGTGAGCATCGCGTGCTTTGCCCTACCGTGTAGACAATTTTGTGAGTATTTTATATATAGAGATACTGTCTGTATATAGCGATACCAACAATTTAGCTTTCTGCACTAGATATTCCTGGAGTCTTATCTGTTTTGCCAGATACAAATTTTGGATCAGAGAACAAAGATTACAAAGGTCTGTCTCATCACTTCTGTTTCTGGTGACCTCCCATTCGTTTATTTATGCTCGTACTTAATCCTAGCATCATAGTTCTTCATCCGTGTTAATATTGCGGGTCTCATTAGCGAGCAGAATTATGGTTCACGTTATGGGGGGATATACAAAGCCTCCAATATAAAGTACTTCCAAATTTAATCCCTTTCATTCTCGTTCACCTGGTAGTTCTTTGATAGCAAAATGCACTGTTGTCAGTCCAAACTCCACACCTGTGGGATGAGAAAGTATTTTGGAAATTCGTATTGGGACATGATCCTTCTTTTTTCCTTGACAATTGGGAGACTGTAGAATTATAAGTGTATCATTTGTCATTCCATCATATATTATTTTGAACTTGTTATTCTGTGATATTTGCACTAGGATCTTAATCTGACATCAACCTGATGTATGCTGAATTGTTGATCCTTTTACATCTTTTACTCACTGAGAACATATCCTGTAAGCCTGGACTCTAGAGTACAGAACTTGAAATTTCTAAGCAAGCATGGTGAGAAGAGCCAGACCGTAATACTTTTTATGGTTTCAGGTGATGATAGCTTGAAATCCTCAGAAGCTACCCAAGTGGCTGATGTCAAAACTAAAAGGCTCTTTGTTACAGGTAAAGGGCAAACTATTTTCTCTATGAAATTATTTATTTATTTTGAAACAGCAATTGTTTGGGTTACATGTCTACGCATTCAGCTTGTTTGGTTAATCACCTATCACTTACACCTGGATGATGCCCTCTGCCTTGTTCTGAAGTAGTCTTTTGTGTCTTTTCTTTCAAAGGGAAGTTCAGTCAGTAAACCATATCTCTAATTTTTTTTAATACCGCGGAAATTGAACTAGTGCGAATTAGACAATTCGATCCAATTGGAGGTGTAGTGTTGAAATTAAAACCTGCGAGGCACCACTTAGACATGTTGGTTCAGCAGAAAGCAAAGTTACTAAGTTAGTCAGAAATAAGTGAGTCTTGGACACTTGGTCAAATCATAAACTTCTAGTGCTCTCTTTTGTAAGACAAGAAACAAGTAATCGTGATAACTAATATGCAGTGTGGTAAAATCAGTTATATTTTGATAGTGCTGTCACTAATTTGGTCTAATTTGGCAGGGCTTTCATTTTATACATCTGAGAAAACTCTGAGGGAAGCCTTTGAGCCTTTCGGTGAGCTGGTTGAAGGTTTGTCATACTAACACAGAAATGTTTGTAACTATCCATTACCTCTTTTCGTTTGGGATACTGAATAGGATGGAATTATTTTATTGCAGTTAAGATAATAATGGACAGGATATCAAAAAGATCAAAGGGGTACGCCTTCATAGAATACACCACAGAAGAAGCTGGAGGTGCTGCTCTGAAAGCAATGAATGGAGAGGTAGCTGACAAAAGTCTGTTTGCTGAGAGCCTTTACATGGCATCTATTTATCTCTTAAGCATGCATCTATACTTCTATGTGCAGATAATAAACGGCTGGATGATAGTTGTCGATGTTGCTAAAACTAAATCGAGAGACCATCAAGCCCCATCTGGTGCGTCCAGCTTTCGGCCACATTTTCATTCTAGATGAAGCTTCCTCAGATGCAATTTCGACAGCTGGATATTAGAGATTAAGTGACTTGTAGTGGGTGAATTTCAGTTTCTGGTCCAATTGTATTTACATGTGCCATACTCTTTTGATGGTTGAGGAAGATTATAGTAGTGATTTCCCTTTAGCACGAGCCAGAGGATATGTAGATGCAGTTAAGTGTAAAAGTACCTGAAATTTACCAAATCAATACAAATATCTTCTGACGCAGAATGCGACTATGAGTTGTTGAGCAAATCTCCCATATGCTGCATTTCTATTAACAAATAATGCAATCTTCCAAGATTATATATGATACATTCAATACAAACAGCAAGGACTTTCTGAATCAAACTTCAGGAAGTGCAAATGTTTCAGGTTCAGATCCAGCTGATGTCAGATTAAGTTTCAAGTGTTCCAACATAAGGTAAATTTCCGAAATATGGCAAGGCATTTTGGATCCGGGTCCTGTTATGTTTTTCAAAATTAAAAAATATGAAAACACTTCTAAAAAATCGGAATTTTTTTTGGCACAAATATATACAAGTTTTCAACATTCGTGCAAAATTTCGGAAGGAAATAACAATTTCTGTGGTCTGTGCAAAAAGGCCAAATCTGGGCTTTGAAAAATGTATATTTAGATCTCATTTCTGCCACATATTTTGTATTTTTTGCACAGACCACAGAAAGTGTCATTTCTTTCCGGAATTTTGCACGAATGTTAAAAACTTGTATATGTTTGTTCCCTATTTTTTCTGATTTTTTTGAAGTATTTTCATATTTTTAAAATTTTGAAACAAATGACAGGAGCATATGCACCCGGGAGCCAAAGTGGATTTCCGAAATATCTTTTCTTTCAGTGTGTGCCTTGTCTGCAGTGACAAAGGAATGCACACTGCCATCAACCTCGATCCAGCTGAGCCCATGCTTCTTCACCACCCTATGCTCCTCCAGTGCACAGGGGAAACATCATCTCCCACTCCGCCGTCATGAACACCCGGTTCAGGACACATCTAACTGGGTCCAGCTGTCTATTAGTCCAGGTATATCTAGCGCCCCCACGCCGGATGTCCCTAAGAGCCAGATGTGCAATACAGTCGTTAGATCTATGGACCCACGGCCAATTGATATTGGCGTTGTTCTTATCCTCCATCGCCTAATCAGGTTGAAGTCTCGTCCCACCACCAATGGGAAGGGGCATGCCAGAATGGCGCCACTAAGCTCGTCCAGAAAATCTGGGGAGCGCCGGTGGTCAGCCGGGCCATAAACAACAAACAAGGACCACGTCCTAGAGTTGTCTAGCTGATGCACATCCACCCGGATGTGAAAGGAGCCGCTACTCCAATTAAGAACATCGAAGGCGTCCTCGTTGACCCCAACCAACATCCCTCCAGAGTGGCCGTTTGCCAGCGTGGAGTGCCAAGCAAAGCGGCCTCTGATATCGATACTAAGCAGCTCTGCGGGAGAAAAGGACTCTTTTATTGTTTCTTGCAGTCCCACGAAGTCAAGCTGCTCTCGGGCTAAAAAGTCACGGGTTTGCGTTCGGCGTCCTAGTATCCAAAAAAAAAAATCATATAACTAACCGAGACATAGTCCCTAATTTGCACCATTTATATCACTGCATTTATAAACTATAAAACCCAAGATAAGGCAAATGAACCGAGCCAATCCACAAGCACCCATCCCTCTCCTCCACTTCACTAATGGACCCGAACATCTTCCTCGCCGCACCATGGACAACAACCTCTTCCATTATCTTTCCCTCCTCACTTACCCTCAGAGCGATCACGTGACGCCCGAAACGGCTCAGTAAAGCCATGGCCCGCTGCACGCGTCGCGGGGGAAGCTTCATGACCAGCCTCCTCAACCACGGGTAAGTGGTGGACAACTCAGCGACCTTGCCGCGCTTGCCATGGAGGCCGACCCAGAAGCCACCTCTCGGGCTCGCCTTGATATTGTCTGGAAACCCCGGTAGCTGCACGAGCTCCTCAAGGGTAGAGGTCTTGGCTGTCTTGAGCCAGTACCTGTAGATCTTGCCAGTTGTGGTCTCGGTGAGGAGAAGGTGGGATCTGTCTTCGCTCAGGAGAACGCCATTAGGGAATGCCAGGCCGTCAACCAAGACTTCCACCTCGTTGCTGTTGGGGTCGTATTTGAGCAATCTTCCGGTGGCGTCGCCGGATATGACAATGTTCAGAAACTCCCTGCGAGACGGAATCCAAGCCTCACCGTTAGATCAGCGCGAATAATCGATGAATGCTGAGTAGAAGAAAGAAACATGAAGGGATGGCGTTAGTTACCTTCTCTGGAACCTTGTGCTGGTCTCGGTGAAGTAGACGACTCCAGTTTCGTGGTCGATCTCGATGCCGTTGGCGAAGCTGAATGGGCTTGTAGCCTGTTCATGTCCAAGCGGCCTGGACACGTTGTCCTCTGAGCTGACTACTCTGAGCCCGAAGTAGGCATCTGCAACGTACAAGTCCCCGGTCTTATTGTTGAACTTGAGGCCCAGTGGGCGTCCACACTCGTGCTCCTTCATCGGGTCTTGGGATCCTCTGCAACCGTCCAGCCTGCAGTTCACACAGTTTATCAATTTTGGTCAAATATGCTAAGTAGTATTAGTGATATTACTCGTTGCCTTATATGTACTGATACAAAGTAAAAGATTGATCCGGGTTACTGAACGTGGCGTGACAGTCTTTAAAGTTCTGCACCGAATTTCCACAAGCCAACCGTCAGAGTGATAGGTAAATGTGGATAGCATATTACAACACTAATTCTTTTTCTCTAGCCCGATAAACTTTGCTTATTCGGTGTAGCATTAGTAGCAGAAAGAAATGAATCCGCTGATCAACCCCGAAATATATTTTAAACTTATTTTGTGACGATCACAAACTTGAAGCATGGAAGGCAAGTCCTGAACTGTCGATCCACCGCCGCCGCCCGCGAGAGAGGTCATGGACATGATTGTATACTGGACTAGTCACTACGGGAAAGCCACACTACGCCGACGGCCAAATGTCGGGGCCGTCGGCGTACAGCACGGGCTAGGGCAGACGACGAGCAAGCCGTCGGCGTACGAAGCGCCGTCGGCGTAGACATACGTGCCCGACGGCTGCCGTCGGCGTACAAACGGGCGGCATAACGGGACCGTCCAGCATCGTTGATACGCCGACGGTACGGCCGTCGGCGTACACGCGTTATTATACACCGACGGCTGCCGTCGGCGTTTAGTTGTTTTTTTATTTATTTTCGTATATAATATTCATTTCTTTATTTCTCTATATAATATTTAATGTAGTTGTAATTTATATATATATTGGACCTATAATTGCCCTCCCAATTTCAGTATCCCACCCCCGTAAAATAACGGTTTGAGTTTTCCGGAACCCAACCCAACAACATATACATGTAAAACAAATAAAAACTTTTCCTGGCTCACTAGAGAGAAAGTGAAGCCGGTGATGTCGGTCACACGTAGGAGTAGATTCTTGCACATTTACAACACACAACACACTTGTATACATATGGTATGTCACAACCCAGGTTTGGGTGGGGTTCCGACGCTCCGGGGCCCCGCTTCGGTGAAACCCTGAATCCGCTGGAAAAAACCCTAACGTTTCCGTCTACCCCCATAGACGTGCGTCGAAAGGGGTAGCCCAGTGGACTTTTTTGCTTGGTTGTGTTATGTTAGGCCATAGGAACATGAGAAACCAAAGTCTACCCCAAATCGACACACGATTCCATCCGGTTCGCCCGAAAGGGGAGTTTTCACCTCTAAGTGCAGAAACTCACTAGAGAGAAAGTGAAGCCGGTGATGTCGGTCACACGTAGGAGTAGATTCTTGCACATTTACAACACACAACACACTTGTATACATATGGTATGTCACAACCTAGGTTTGGGTGGGGTTCCGACGCTCCGGGGCCCCGCTTCGGTGAAACCCTGAATCCGCTGGAAAAACCCTAACGTTTCCGTCTACCCCCATAGACGTGCGTCGAAAGGGGGTAGCCCAGTGGACTTTCTTGCTTGGTTGTGTTATGTTAGGCCATAGGAACATGAGAAACCAAATTATACCCCAAATCGACACACGATTCCATCCGGTTCGCCCGAAAGGGGAGTTTTCACCTCTAAGTACAGAAACTCACTAGAGAGAAAGTGAAGCCGGTGATGTCGGTCACACGTAGGAGTAGATTCTTGCACATTTACAACACACAACTCACTTGTATACATATGGTATGTCACAACCTAGGTTTAGGTGGGGTTCCGACGCTCCGGGGCCCCGCTTCGGTGAAACCCTGAATCCGCTGGAAAAACCATAACGTTTCCGTCTACCCCCATAGACGTGCGTCGAAAGGGGGTAGCCCAGTAGACTTTTTTGCTTGGTTGTGTTATGTTAGGCCATAGGAACATGAGAAACCAAAGTCTACCCCAAATCGACACACGATTCCATCCGGTTCGCCCGAAAGGGGAGTTTTCACCTCTAAGTGCAGAAACTCACTAGAGAGAAAGTGAAGCCGGTGATGTCGGTCACACGTAGGAGTAGATTCTTGCACATTTACAACACACAACACACTTGTATACATATGGTATGTCACAACCTAGGCTTGGGTGGGGTTCCGACGCTCCGGGGCCCCGCTTCGGTGAAACCCTGAATCCGCTGGAAAAACCCTAACGTTTCCGTCTACCCCCATAGACGTGCGTCGAAAGGGGGTAGCCCAGTGGACTTTTTTGCTTGGTTGTGTTATGTTAGGCCATAGGAACATGAGAAACCAAAGTCTACCCCAAATCAAAACAAGATTCCAGTGCATGTAGTATGCCCAATCAGGAAGAAGCACACGGATCGCGTGTTTCCTTCGAGCGCTTGTGAGCCATTGGATCAGCGGTGTGTTTCTTTCGAGCGCTTGTGAGCCGTTGGATCAGCACCTCGTGTTTCTTTTCAGGGCTTGTGAGCTGTAGTATGCCCAATCAGGAAGAAGCACACGGATCGTGTGTTTCCTCCCAGCGCTTGTGAGCCGTTGGATCAGCGGTGTGTTTCTTTCGCTTGATCCAACGGCTCCCTAGCTCTCGAAGGAAACACACGATCCGCGTACTTGTTCCTGATTGGCTAGCTGGAGGGAGTCACTCGGAGAGGCGGGTCTATAAGAGAGGCAGGAGTACACTTCACATCCATCATTGATCCCTCATCACTCTCCCATGGCTTCCACCGTACCCACTCTAACCTACTCGGAGGCGGAGGCGCTTTGCGCCTCGAACTACCCCTGCCCACCCGGCTACGACGTCCCCACCGGCTGGAGGCTGAGCACCGGAGGCGTGCCAGTCCCTCCTGTCCCTCAAGGTTTGGCGCGCCGGGCGGCCATCACGAACCACTACTACCTCGAGCTCACTCCGGAGCAGCGGATGGATTCCCGCTGGCATCCAGACTATCGCCCAACTTGGGACGCCTTCTTCATCGAAAGGCGTGAGAAGGCGCTCGCCAGGTACGAGGAGGACCGCCCGCGTCCTTCGAACTTCAACGAGGCCGGCCGTCGGCTGTGGTGGGCCGGCCGGACTCTCAAGAGGGTCATGGACTACATCACGGCCGGTGATAACCCCCGCCTGCGCTACCCTCAATCACAGTCCAGGAGACAACCCCCGTCAACGACTACATCACGGCCGTCCGACGACAGCGACGACGACGACGGCGACTACGACGACTACACCCACGAGTATTATAGGCCTAGGCAAGAGTATGACTAACCTGAGCCACATCATTGGTTAGGACAAAATGGTTTGTTGTCATTCGTCTATGTACCCAAGTTTGTTGTCATTCGTCTATGTACCCAAGTTTGTTGTTATTCGTCTATGTACCCAAGTTTGTTGTCATTTGTCTATGTTTTGTTCTATCTTAGTTGCTACTACTCTGTTTCGATTAATTTTGATAAAAGTTGGTTTCACAAGCCCCACCCAAACCTAGGGTTTTGCTGGAAAAGGATAGCGGAGCGCAGGAATAATTTGCGCGTGGGCCTACCACATAATACAATATATTATAATAAAGGTCTAAAAAATTATAATATTATTGTATAGTACAACTTAAATAAATTAGGGAATATGGACTAAATTAGGGAATATATTGACTTAAAAAAAAAGGATACGCCGACGGCATTGCCGTCGGCGTAGTCTTATCCACTTACCAAAACGCGCGGCCCGCGCGCGTGGTCGTCCCCAACCCACCCCCCCCCCCCCCCCCCCACACACACACACACAGCACGCTCCTCTCCTCCACCCGCGCCGCCGCCGCCGCCGCCCTCGTCCCCCTGCTCGATCTCCGGCCACCGGCGGCGCCGCCCTCTCCTCTCCTCCAGCCCAACGTCGACCGCACCCACACCCCAGCCTCTCCTCTCCTCCACCCGCGCCGCATCCGGTCCGGTCGAGCACCACCGCGCACCCCCCGCGTCGAGCAGCGCCGCCCCGGTCGAGCAGCGCCGTCGCCCCGTCGGCCCAGCCATCCCGCATTGCCGCCGCTCCCCTCCCCTCTCCGGTACACCCTATTCCTCCTCATCCCCTCCCTTCCCCTCCTCTCTCCTTGTCCTCACCACGGATTTGAGCTCACCACGGATTGTGTTAGTGATTGTGTCGGTGTTTAGTGTTAAAAATTATAGGATTTTAGGAGTAAGATTTTAGGGATTTTAGGGATTTTAGGAGTAGAAATTATCCACTGTAAATGTAGTATTGTCCACTGTAAATTAGATTTTGTTCATCAAAATCCATGTTATAATAATTGTTCATTTAGTACAAAAGAATGTTGTATTTAGGGAAGTGTTGGATGGGTCTTATTATCTTAATGCGGGATGGTTTGGTGTTAGGTTTACTAAATTGTGAACATTTTCAAAGAAATAACCAGTAACAAAGTTTTTGCTACCATAATAATGATTAATAACGCAACACATGCAAAATAATGTAGCAAATAAAATGTTGTTGACAATTATTTTTCATATATTCATTTCATATATGACTAACCCTGTATCAAATGCTTTTACTTAACTAAGTATCATGTCGGAGCCGGAGCGAAAGTTTCGTGGTGTTCACCGGAGACCCACGAAGATCCCGACTTGGGCAGCTCAGATCACAGTGGATCACAGGAAGATCCAGCTTGGTACTTTCAGGTGCCCGTGGCAGGCGGCCCGCGCCTACGACTGCGCGGCGGTCCAGCACCATTTATAACTAACCGAGACATAGTCCCTAATTTGCACCATTTATATCACTGCATTTATAAACTATAAAACCCAAGATAAGGCAAATGAACCGAGCCAATCCACAAGCACCCATCCCTCTCCTCCACTTCACTAATGGACCCGAACATCTTCCTCGCCGCACCATGGACAACAACCTCTTCCATTATCTTTCCCTCCTCACTTACCCTCAGAGCGATCACGTGACGCCCGAAACGGCTCAGTAAAGCCATGGCCCGCTGCACGCGTCGCGGGGGAAGCTTCATGACCAGCCTCCTCAACCACGGGTAAGTGGTGGACAACTCAGCGACCTTGCCGCGCTTGCCATGGAGGCCGACCCAGAAGCCACCTCTCGGGCTCGCCTTGATATTGTCTGGAAACCCCGGTAGCTGCACGAGCTCCTCAAGGGTAGAGGTCTTGGCTGTCTTGAGCCAGTACCTGTAGATCTTGCCAGTTGTGGTCTCGGTGAGGAGAAGGTGGGATCTGTCTTCGCTCAGGAGAACGCCATTAGGGAATGCCAGGCCGTCAACCAAGACTTCCACCTCGTTGCTGTTGGGGTCGTATTTGAGCAATCTTCCGGTGGCGTCGCCGGATATGACAATGTTCAGAAACTCCCTGCGAGACGGAATCCAAGCCTCACCGTTAGATCAGCGCGAATAATCGATGAATGCTGAGTAGAAGAAAGAAACATGAAGGGATGGCGTTAGTTACCTTCTCTGGAACCTTGTGCTGGTCTCGGTGAAGTAGACGACTCCAGTTTCGTGGTCGATCTCGATGCCGTTGGCGAAGCTGAATGGGCTTGTAGCCTGTTCATGTCCAAGCGGCCTGGACACGTTGTCCTCTGAGCTGACTACTCTGAGCCCGAAGTAGGCATCTGCAACGTACAAGTCCCCGGTCTTATTGTTGAACTTGAGGCCCAGTGGGCGTCCACACTCGTGCTCCTTCATCGGGTCTTGGGATCCTCTGCAACCGTCCAGCCTGCAGTTCACACAGTTTATCAATTTTGGTCAAATATGCTAAGTAGTATTAGTGATATTACTCGTTGCCTTATATGTACTGATACAAAGTAAAAGATTGATCCGGGTTACTGAACGTGGCGTGACAGTCTTTAAAGTTCTGCACCGAATTTCCACAAGCCAACCGTCAGAGTGATAGGTAAATGTGGATAGCATATTACAACACTAATTCTTTTTCTCTAGCCCGATAAACTTTGCTTATTCGGTGTAGCATTAGTAGCAGAAAGAAATGAATCCGCTGATCAACCCCGAAATATATTTTAAACTTATTTTGTGACGATCACAAACTTGAAGCATGGAAGGCAAGTCCTGAACTGTCGATCCACCGCCGCCGCCCGCGAGAGAGGTCATGGACATGATTGTATACTGGACTAGTCACTACGGGAAAGCCACACTACGCCGACGGCCAAATGTCGGGGCCGTCGGCGTACAGCACGGGCTAGGGCAGACGACGAGCAAGCCGTCGGCGTACGAAGCGCCGTCGGCGTAGACATACGTGCCCGACGGCTGCCGTCGGCGTACAAACGGGCGGCATAACGGGACCGTCCAGCATCGTTGATACGCCGACGGTACGGCCGTCGGCGTACACGCGTTATTATACACCGACGGCTGCCGTCGGCGTTTAGTTGTTTTTTTATTTATTTTCGTATATAATATTCATTTCTTTATTTCTCTATATAATATTTAATGTAGTTGTAATTTATATATATATTGGACCTATAATTGCCCTCCCAATTTCAGTATCCCACCCCCGTAAAATAACGGTTTGAGTTTTCCGGAACCCAACCCAACAACATATACATGTAAAACAAATAAAAACTTTTCCTGGCTCACTAGAGAGAAAGTGAAGCCGGTGATGTCGGTCACACGTAGGAGTAGATTCTTGCACATTTACAACACACAACACACTTGTATACATATGGTATGTCACAACCTAGGTTTGGGTGGGGTTCCGACGCTCCGGGGCCCCGCTTCGGTGAAACCCTGAATCCGCTGGAAAAACCCTAACGTTTCCGTCTACCCCCATAGACGTGCGTCGAAAGGGGTAGCCCAGTGGACTTTTTTGCTTGGTTGTGTTATGTTAGGCCATAGGAACATGAGAAACCAAAGTCTACCCCAAATCGACACACGATTCCATCCGGTTCGCCCGAAAGGGGAGTTTTCACCTCTAAGTGCAGAAACTCACTAGAGAGAAAGTGAAGCCGGTGATGTCGGTCACACGTAGGAGTAGATTCTTGCACATTTACAACACACAACACACTTGTATACATATGGTATGTCACAACCTAGGTTTGGGTGGGGTTCCGACGCTCCGGGGCCCCGCTTCGGTGAAACCCTGAATCCGCTGGAAAAACCCTAACGTTTCCGTCTACCCCCATAGACGTGCGTCGAAAGGGGGTAGCCCAGTGGACTTTTTTGCTTGGTTGTGTTATGTTAGGCCATAGGAACATGAGAAACCAAAGTCTACCCCAAATCGACACACGATTCCATCCGGTTCGCCGAAAGGGGAGTTTTCACCTCTAAGTGCAGAAACTCACTAGAGAGAAAGTGAAGCCGGTGATGTCGGTCACACGTAGGAGTAGATTCTTGCACATTTACAACACACAACTCACTTGTATACATATGGTATGTCACAACCTAGGTTTGGGTGGGGTTCCGACGCTCCGGGGCCCCGCTTCGGTGAAACCCTGAATCCGCTGGAAAAACCCTAACGTTTCCGTCTACCCCCATAGACGTGCGTCGAAAGGGGGTAGCCCAGTGGACTTTTTTGCTTGGTTGTGTTATGTTAGGCCATAGGAACATGAGAAACCAAAGTCTACCCCAAATCGACACACGATTCCATCCGGTTCGCCCGAAAGGGGAGTTTTCACCTCTAAGTGCAGAAACTCACTAGAGAGAAAGTGAAGCCGGTGATGTCGGTCACACGTAGGAGTAGATTCTTGCACATTTACAACACACAACACACTTGTATACATATGGTATGTCACAACCTAGGTTTGGGTGGGGTTCCGACGCTCCGGGGCCCCGCTTCGGTGAAACCCTGAATCCGCTGGAAAAACCCTAACGTTTCCGTCTACCCCCATAGACGTGCGTCGAAAGGGGGTAGCCCAGTGGACTTTTTTGCTTGGTTGTGTTATGTTAGGCCATAGGAACATGAGAAACCAAAGTCTACCCCAAATCAACACAAGATTCCAGTGCATGTAGTATGCCCAATCAGGAAGAAGCACACGGATCGCGTGTTTCCTTCGAGCGCTTGTGAGCCATTGGATCAGCGGTGTGTTTCTTTCGAGCGCTTGTGAGCCGTTGGATCAGCACCTCGTGTTTCTTTTCAGGGCTTGTGAGCTGTAGTATGCCCAATCAGGAAGAAGCACACGGATCGTGTGTTTCCTCCCAGCGCTTGTGAGCCGTTGGATCAGCGGTGTGTTTCTTTCGCTTGATCCAACGGCTCCCTAGCTCTCGAAGGAAACACACGATCCGCGTACTTGTTCCTGATTGGCTAGCTGGAGGGAGTCACTCGGAGAGGCGGGTCTATAAGAGAGGCAGGAGTACACTTCACATCCATCATTGATCCCTCATCACTCTCCCATGGCTTCCACCGTACCCACTCTAACCTACTCGGAGGCGGAGGCGCTTTGCGCCTCGAACTACCCCTGCCCACCCGGCTACGACGTCCCCACCGGCTGGAGGCTGAGCACCGGAGGCGTGCCAGTCCCTCCTGTCCCTCAAGGTTTGGCGCGCCGGGCGGCCATCACGAACCACTACTACCTCGAGCTCACTCCGGAGCAGCGGATGGATTCCCGCTGGCATCCAGACTATCGCCCAACTTGGGACGCCTTCTTCATCGAAAGGCGTGAGAAGGCGCTCGCCAGGTACGAGGAGGACCGCCCGCGTCCTTCGAACTTCAACGAGGCCGGCCGTCGGCTGTGGTGGGCCGGCCGGACTCTCAAGAGGGTCATGGACTACATCACGGCCGGTGATAACCCCCGCCTGCGCTACCCTCAATCACAGTCCAGGAGACAACCCCCGTCAACGACTACATCACGGCCGTCCGACGACAGCGACGACGACGACGGCGACTACGACGACTACACCCACGAGTATTATAGGCCTAGGCAAGAGTATGACTAACCTGAGCCACATCATTGGTTAGGACAAAATGGTTTGTTGTCATTCGTCTATGTACCCAAGTTTGTTGTCATTCGTCTATGTACCCAAGTTTGTTGTTATTCGTCTATGTACCCAAGTTTGTTGTCATTTGTCTATGTTTTGTTCTATCTTAGTTGCTACTACTCTGTTTCGATTAATTTTGATAAAAGTTGGTTTCACAAGCCCCACCCAAACCTAGGGTTTCGCTGGAAAAGGATAGCGGAGCGCAGGAATAATTTGCGCGTGGGCCTACCACATAATACAATATATTATAATAAAGGTCTAAAAAATTATAATATTATTGTATAGTACAACTTAAATAAATTAGGGAATATGGACTAAATTAGGGAATATATTGACTAAAAAAAAAGGATACGCCGACGGCATTGCCGTCGGCGTAGTCTTATCCACTTACCAAAACGCGCGGCCCGCGCGCGTGGTCGTCCCCAACCCACCCACCCACCCCCCCACACACACACACACACAGCACGCTCCTCTCCTCCACCCGCGCCGCCGCCGCCGCCCTCGTCCCCCTGCTCGATCTCCGGCCACCGGCGGCGCCGCCCTCTCCTCTCTCTCCAGCCCAACGTCGACCGCACCCACACCCCAGCCTCTCCTCTCCTCCACCCGTGCCGCATCCGGTCCGGTCGAGCACCACCGCGCACCCCCCGCGTCGAGCAGCGCCGCCCCGGTCGAGCAGCGCCGTCGCCCCGTCGGCCCAGCCATCCCGCATTGCCGCCGCTCCCCTCCCCTCTCCGGTACACCCTATTCCTCCTCATCCCCTCCCTTCCCCTCCTCTCTCCTTGTCCTCACCACGGATTTGAGCTCACCACGGATTGTGTTAGTGATTGTGTCGGTGTTTAGTGTTAAAAATTATAGGATTTTAGGAGTAAGATTTTAGGGATTTTAGGGATTTTAGGAGTAGAAATTATCCACTGTAAATGTAGTATTGTCCACTGTAAATTAGATTTTGTTCATCAAAATCCATGTTATAATAATTGTTCATTTAGTACAAAAGAATGTTGTATTTAGGGAAGTGTTGGATGGGTCTTATTATCTTAATGCGGGATGGTTTGGTGTTAGGTTTACTAAATTGTGAACATTTTCAAAGAAATAACCAGTAACAAAGTTTTTGCTACCATAATAATGATTAATAACGCAGCACATGCAAAATAATGTAGCAAATAAAATGTTGTTGACAATTATTTTTCATATATTCATTTCATATATGACTAACCCTGTATCAAATGCTTTTACTTAACTAAGTATCATGTCGGAGCCGGAGCGAAAGTTTCGTGGTGTTCACCGGAGACCCACGAAGATCCCGACTTGGGCAGCTCAGATCACAGTGGATCACAGGAAGATCCAGCTTGGTACTTTCAGGTGCCCGTGGCAGGCGGCCCGCGCCTACGACTGCGCGGCGGTCCAGCACTTTGGGGCGAGAGCGATCCTCAACTTTGAGGATGAGCGGAGCGTGGCGCACATGTTAGCGCCAGATGGCATGAGGATCGCGACGAAGGCCGAGGAGAGGGAGCACTGGCAGGCAGAGAGGTGGGTCCCACTTCAGATACGCCGACGGCGACGGATACGCCGACAGCGTCCTACGCCGACGACGCTACGCCGACGGCCGCCGTCGGCATAGGTCTACGCCGACGGCGATCGTTGCTACGCCGACGACGGCCCGCCGTCGGCGTTTTGACGGTTTCCCGTAGTGAGTGGTACGAAAATGCTCGCTTGCACCACTCTCACTAGTGGTAGGAAAACGACTCTTCAGAAGCAACTGCATATGCTCAGTAATTACACTCTCAGGTTGGCTTCGTGCTAATGTCGTTCTTGTCTCACGGTTGCAAGTTGCAACTAACCTGAAAATTAAAGGTTGTCGCTCTACCCGTCCCCCAACTCTCTCGACTGGAATGCGACGTCTCAAAAAAACTTAGAATACGACGCGTCAGACAATACAACATACTGGTCTTGTTAAATACATACCTAGCGGTCCTGATTTGAAGTTCGCTAGCTACCTGAAATCCACCTGACATGATTGAACGCTCAAAAAGAGTATAGTTTTTTCTCCCACGAAAAAGAAGAGCCCCAAGAGCCCAAATTTGTGTCCATGAGGATCTGAACCTAGGTGGTGGGTTGTACATCCACTCTCTGAAATTTTAGTCACTTATTTTTTTTAAGTTCAATATATGTTCCCTCCTTCCATACATACAAGACATATCTCCAAGCTATCTAATAACAAGTACTACCTCCATTACATAATTTTTCTCGTGGTTTTATTTCAAATTTAAACTAAAATCATGACAAGAATTATGAAACGGAGGGAGTAAAAGAAATAAATGATTAATCCTTAGTTTTCGTCGAATATTTTGTCCCTAGAATTTTTCTATAACTTTGTTCGTAATTTTCCAAATTCAAACAAGTTTGGCCTCTCCGCAGCCCTAAGTAGTTTTATTGCTAGCCTCGCATGGGTTTTGACCTCACTTGCCACATGGCCCTCCACATGAGCTTCTTCTTCACATCCTAAGTAGTTATGATTTTATAATCAGTGGGTGCTCTTCTCCCCTCTAACTCTGGTGCTCAAGCCTCTTGTGAAACCCTGCCTATATCCTCTCTTGTCCCCTCTAACTCTGGTGTTCAAGCCTCTCTCATGTTTCTCCTTTGCTTCATGTGAGATTTGTAAGTCATGTGTCGACATGGCAAGTGTATAAGTGCCGGCAGCGAATGAGCACATGACATGTTGAGTGAAAAAAACACGTCACATAAGCAAGGATACATCCATGTATCTTGTAAGGCACACACTTTGTCCGGTTAAGGAAGATGGGAAAGTAAGTAAACTATATGAAATTACGAACGGTTAAGGGACCAAGAACAACTTATCTTGGTTCGATAAAAGTTCATTTTTCTAATGAATGGGTGTGATCAGTTTCTTTTCTTGGTAGAAAACAAATTTAAATTTGCAAGAGGTACATTTATGTGTGGACCCACGTAAAAAAAAAAGTGTCTCAAACTAGCTAGTTCTTGCCCTTCTAAAGGGGTACTGAATTTGCGAGATATACTTTTTGGCAATTAATATTGTCAAAAATATGTTGTGGAATAAAATGGAAAATAAATTCATGAGTGTTGTCCAATTTTTTGTGTGGAGAAAGACACATTTTCCATTATAACCAAAGGGTGATGTGATTGACCACTTTAAGAAAGTAAAAAAAATCAAGAACGGAAATTGTGAAGTGAGTCTCACCACATGTTTATCTTAACATGACATTAGATATCACTGCCCTCTTTTTTCCATTAATTAATGTGCCATTAGATTATCGCCAACATGACATGCATGATATTATCTATGATACCCCACAATGCCTTGTGACGATATCTAACTGGTATGCCATGCCCTTACCTACTACTTCATTGCAAAATTTCAATGTATAGCTCTACTCCCCGGAAAAACATGAATAGCTATACAATAATTTTGCCAGGTTTTCCTAGATTCTTTTTTTTGAACAGGATTCGATTACAAAGAACAAGAAGCTCAACACGCAACAACAAGGTCCAGAAGAACCAGAAAAACAAACGGACCCCGACGAGGCGCAAAGAACCCCCGAGCTACCAGCAGAGAGCACAATCGAATCCATACCCGAACCCCAAGCACCTAGGCGTCGCCGGCGCCGCCGTACCTCGAACCGCCGGGAAGGAGGAGCCACCACCACATGTAGAAGACCGCATGAGCTGTCCGCCGCTGATGGACGGATCCGAGAACCACTGAACGCCCACGGCCAGAGCTCCAGCACCCAGTCGCCCCTGAACACTTACAGTCTCATACTAGATTTGATAGATGCTTACCATCCCAAACTATATTATCTTTTAGTGACATAAGTTGATTCAAATGATGCATCAAAGGGTAAAAAGATGACTGAGATTTTTTTTTAAAGAAAATACAGACATCGTCTTCGGAATAGAAAATCCACATAATTTATCTAGCTAAGATCTATCTTGCAGTCCTGTTACTAGTAAATTTGTAAATAAAAAAGTTCTGGGTCCAATCGGTGGTTTGCCACGGCCCACGGGTGTTAGAGAAGGACGTGAAAGCTAGCTATGTGAGACGGTGACTAACTTTTGCCTTTTGGTGAAGATAACAGTGCAGCATTTGGTTGCTTATACGCGCGTGGAGCCATCGACAATTCTGTAGCCGGCGGTTAGCGCGGCAAAGCAGCCATACTGTGACGTGACCTTGGTGTAGTACAGAACGTACGGTGACCCCATGTCACTTTTCGATCGAGCGGATGATGTTACGCCTACACCTACCACCAATCGATAGATTCATATAGACCGAGGAATAAATTAACTGCTCTATTTAATTTGTATCAGAACTGGTTCATGCAAAGCGCCGTCAATGAATTGCAAGCTCGAAGCAACAAACTGATTGCTCTCCCGATCAGAATTGGACAAAGAAGTATGGAATTGTAGGAGCAAGAAGACAGAGAGATGAGAAAGCGGCTTACAGCTCTGGCGCGGCGGAGGAGGAGTGCTCGACCCAGCGGCGCTCCGCCGGCAGCCACCTGATGACCCTCCCGTCCGACACGCCCGCGTAGGGCCCCTCGCCGCCCGCGCCGAACGCCACGCTCTCCGGCCCCGCCGCGCCGCCGTCCACGGGGATCAGCTCCACGTCGCTTATCTCCAAAACCGCCGGCCCGTCGCCGGCGCGCCGCGTGTCCAGCGACGATGACAGGAGCACCGCCGCTGTGACGACCGCGAGCGCCACAAGCTTGGCGCTGATGATCATGGTCGGAAGTCGGAACCCAGGAGATGATGGCTGAATGGAACGGACTACGTTACCGGAGATCGCACGGCGGCCGGCGCGGGGTATATATGGTCCTGGAACGCTGGTTTGAACAAAACTAAAGGGAGAAGAAGGGATATAGCATGATAGGAGACCTGGAGTCCTACGCGCGGTGCGTGTGCCGTACTCGTCTCAACGTGTCTCGTCGTCTTTGGCGGTTGGAACGGACGGTGCCCATAGCCGAGACAATCTTTTTGCGGCGCGCACGTAATTTCAGGTCAATGTCGCCTTCGTGCAATCCAACGGGAGGTGCTCTACGTCGCCTCAACGCGACGGATCGAAGAGGCGTCGCCTCAACGGGAGGTGATTGTGGGCTGGCCCAAACAACATCGTCTTCTTCCCAGCGTCACACAACGGATCTACGGATCGATTCCTCCCGCTGCCGGCGCCGGCCAGGCCGCCTGCTGCCGCCACCCATGGCTCGCCGTTTCGTCCTCCTCCAACCGCCTCCCCAACCTTCCCTCTAAGCCCCCCCTCCCCGAACTGCACCCTACCCCTAACTCCGGTGAGCTCCGGCGACCACACACCCTACCCCCGTTAAGTCTCTGCCTCGCCTCCACCTGTGCAGACGTGGCTGGACGCGACGTCGCCGGCCAGGCGAGGAATGCCGCCGGCTACGGCGAGGTCCATTCCTCGCCTGGCCGGCGACGTCGCGTCCAGCCACGTCGTCCCCGTCGGCGGCGAGTCGCTCACGCTCATCTCCTTCAACTCCGGTGGCTGTCGCCGTCATCTCTTTCCTCTCTGGTCTCCTCTCTTCATGTCGCCGCCGTCCTCACATAGTCTTCCTCACCTCCATCTTCGCTGCATGGGCCGGCCCACAAGTGTATCCCTTCAGGCGACGGATCGAAGAGCCGTCGCAAATGGGCGATGTATAGGGATTGCCCAATCCAACACCACTGGGAACTCGGCTAGTAGTAGCTTTTTTCAGCCCATCATCTAAGAAACAAAAAATATTTTCAGCCCATGGGCTGCAGCCCGTCAGTTATAAATAGACAAACTCTATTTGCCGCCCGCTGCGGCGCAGGCAGAATGATATATATCGCTCATTTAGCGGCGGTATTCGCGCGCCGCCTGATGCGCGTAGGAGACAGGCCGGCCCATCTAGCGGGTTTTTTTCTTCTATGTTTTTTATCTTTTCGTTTGCTCCTTTTTTCTTTTTCTTTTTCGTTCTTTTAATTTTTCTTTTTTCTAATTCTTTTTTCTCGTTTTTTATCGTTTTATTATGATTTTTAAAATGTTACCAAATTGAATTTTTTAGATTTTGAAATTGTTCAAATTTAAAATTTGTTCATATTCAAAAAATATAAATTAAAAAAAAATCATATTTGATTTTTTTAAAATATAAATTTGTCTCATATTTTATAAATTCGAAAATCATAGGTCAATCACGCCGCCTGCGAGCGCGACATAGCCCCTCCCGCGACGGAGACGCTTGGCACCGAATGAAGGGATCCACGGTGGGCCGGCCCATTCGAGCGAATGTATATTTTTTTCATTTTATGTTTTTATGTACATTATAATTTTTCATTTTCATTTTTTCATTTTATGTTTTTATTTAAATATGTTCATACCATGAAAAAAATGTTCATGGTAACGTGAATGATTCAAAAAAAATGTTTACGATGTCATGGGGTTTAAAAAGTATTCATATGGTTCTAAAAATGTTCGCAAGTGTAAAAAAATAATTACGCATGATTCAAAAAAAATTAACGATTCAAAACCGTGTTCATGAGATTTCAAAAAATATTCACGGGTTATTTTTTTACACCATTGATAAGTAGAATCTTGATAAAGTTTATAAGATTTATTAGAAAGTAAAAAAATACCTTTTTATTGGGCCATATTTTTGAGTGGTGCATGAAGCCACCGTTTAGGCGCCGCGAGGAACCACTACGGGCGGTGTATAGGAGCAAGCCTGTCTTGCCAATGGGCCGGCCCAGCAAGTTAACGGTGGCATTTTTATTCGAAAATTGTAACAAATGTGTTTAGAATTTTAGCACAGTAGCACGAAACAATCCGGTGATTTTTTTTTCATGCGAAGATACCACTATTAAACTAAACAAGGAATGCAAAATGAAAAAATGCTATATTCCCACGGAAGGATGATTTTTTTTAATTCAACTTTCTACAAACTCTTTTGTTACTAAGACAGTAACATGTACGTTGCCAACCTTTTTTTATAGAAAGTTACTGCTTGAAAACTAACAATAGGTCCTACCAACTTTATATATCTTCAGTTGGCAACTTTGAAGTCAAATAAAAGACATCAAGATGTGGTACATGAATTGATTGATCCTGTCACAAACTCTTGGGATGAGGTACTGATTACTGAGACTTTCTGGCGGATTGATGCACGCAGAATATTGGCACTCCCATTACCATCGCATGATATGGATGATTTTGTGGGGTGGAGATTAACAAAAACGGGCACCTTTTCTGTTCGGTCGGCTTATCATGCAGAATGGGAAAGCCAATTTGGACAGAGGGTAAACAACGGGCAAGAAGCATTAGCGATGAAGTCACATCCAATGTGGGAAACAATCTGGAGCCTAAAGGTACCGGCCAAGGTAAAGATTTATCTCTAGCGGCTAATGCAGGAAACGATCCCCTGTCGTGCGGTATTGGCTAACAGACAAATTAAGGTTAGCGCCCAGTGCCCTGTGTGCGAGAGCGGTGTGGAGGATACGAAGCATATGCTTTTTCAGTGCCCCCGAGCTAAACTTATCTGGAGTTATTTGGGGCTGGATAATCTGATTGAGGAAGCCAGCAAGGTGGACCGGGCAGGGCAGGCTGTTCTGGAATTCCTACTATGTTCTGATCACCAAGCTACTAGGGTTCTGGGCCAAACTCTCACGCCTGAACTTGTTGCGATCACTAGCTGGTACCTATGGTGGGAAAGGCGGCAAGCGGTGCATGGTGAGAAGGTTAAAGATCCGGCGCAGACAGCAATTGCTATTGGAGCTCTATACTCCAACTTCACGGCTGCCAATTCTCCGAAGCCAAAGATGAGAAGGGTGGGTTGGGCCAAACCCTTACAAAACTTTGTGAAGGTCAATGTTGACGCTTCCTTCGACGCTAGCACTAGTATCCTTGAGTTTGCTCAGGATGTGATGATGGCCGAGGTGCAAGCTCTGAAGCAAGGACTCCTCTTGGCACAATATGTTGGTTGCAACAGAGTGATTTGCTGTTCAGACAACTCGGACGTTGTCCACGCTATGGAAGAAGGAGGCTACTCGCTAAGTGCTTCGGCTGCGATCTTGGACGACTGCTATCACCTCGCATCAGACTTCGTGAAGATAGAGTTTGAACACAATTACCGGGAAGCTAATACGGTTGCTCATGAACTAGCTAGGCTAGGCCGGGTTTCGGATCAACATGTTTGGCTAGATGATCCTCCTGATTTTATTGTACCTCTGCTAATTAAGGATGTAACATATGTGATAAATGAATAAAAAGGTATAATTATGTAAAAAAAAAGACATCAAGATGTGCCAACATGGTGGCGGTTAGGTGGGACGACGCATCAGGAAAGTGCTTCAAAATTTGTTTCCATGGTGAATAGAGTTCATCGAGATCAAGCCGCTACAAGAGCGTATGGAATATTGCACTTGACCGAATGTTGGGGATATACCTACTAGGGGTATCACCAGTCACGCCGGGCATAAAACCCGAGACCCGAATCCCGAACCCGAGGTACCCGGACCCGTACCCGTATACCCCGGACCTGACTAACCCGAGAGCAAGTTCGGTTATCACATCTAGGAACCCGAATTTAGTACAGGTAATCCGGGTATTGGGCTTCAGAACCCGATCTACCCAATTAACCCGAACCCCAGCCCACTCACTCGATTTTCAGCCCAGCCCACTCACTCGCATCGACGCATCGTGACCTAGCTCAGCCTCAGCCCACTCACTCGCAATCCCCATTCCCCATCCCCGAGTCCCCGACGCTGCAGCAGCCCTCGTCCCCGTCCCCTCCTCGGCTCCTCCCTCCGAGCCTCCTCCCATCCCGCCTGGCCTCGCACCAGCCACCTCCACCTTCCCACCTCTGGCTCTGGCTCCGGCGACCCCCACCCCCACCTCCACCAGTGGCGAGGAGGCGCGTCCGGCGACCTTGACCTGCGGCGTCCTCCGGCGACCTCTGGGAAACCAGATCAGACGCCATGAGAACCTGGACCCGAGCGTGGATAGCCTATATCCGGCTGTGGAGGGCTTGGATCTGAGCTCCATGACTCCGGATCCGGCTCTTGGATCCAATCTTTTTTCTCTTTATGTGCTTGGATCCAAAGATCCGAATTTCGTTTTGTTAGTTCTTTCTTTTTTCTTTATGTTATGTTCGATGATCCGAAATTCAGGGGACTATTATTGTGTCCACTATTATTGTTTTTCAGATCTCATTGATATTCATTTTTTCCCGTGATTTTCTCCCCCATCCATGGCGTTGTCTATCTATACGGATGATCCAAATTTTACTTCAGTTTTTATTTCAAGTCTTTTGATTATTCTCGGGTAATACGGGATTACCCGAACCCGGACCCGAAATTACGGGTACCCGAAATGTCGGGTAGCAGATTTTAGGAACGAATCTCGGGTGTCATGTTTGGAAACCCGAATTTCTTTTTACCCGAAAAACCCGACCTGAAATTTCGGGTAAACCCGAACGCCCACCGTGAATCACCAGCATGGATCAATCCGGCTAGTCCAGGGTGGCCCGCAGTGGTGGTGAAGGCTTTGCCTGCCGGGCGGCCCAGATAGCTGACGACCAAGGAAGGCGGATGCCGGCAAGGAGGAGGCCCAAGACTGAAGCCCATGAAGCCACCAAGACCAAGACGGAAGGCGGCAGACTTGCCGGCTAGGTTTAGGACTCTGTATACTTGCCGGATACGTAAACACCTTGTAACCCTAGGTCCAGCCGCCTATATAAGCTGGACCTCGGGACGCCTTTAGGGCATACTCTCATACTTTGACACACCAACTCATTGTAACCTGTACACGGCGATTGCCTTATAGTGAGTTATAGCAGCACGTAGGGCTCCGCCACCGCCGTGGAGCCTGAAGCTGGGTAAACCGCCGTGTACAATCCCGACCTCGACGACGTCCACCTTCTTGCCCTACGTTCACCCTCGGCTAGCAGGACCCCGTCTCCTATCCAGATGCCGATACGACGACAGTTGGCGCCCACCGTGGGGCCTAAGGCGTCAGGCGTCACGTTCCAGGCGGGAACCCTAGGCGGCATCGGCGAAACAATCGCCGTCGGCCGCGCTGTTCGCTACGGCGACAACCACTACATCAGCTGCGACGAGTCCTACATCCCCGCAGACGACTACATTGTCGGATGCGGAGTTGTGCCGTTTGGCGGCGTCGATGTGTTCATCGGCTACACTTCTGAGGCGTATGGGTTGCCGCGAATTTATTCGCCATCCCACCCGCCCTACAATCAAGACGGATCTGAGTTTGCCTCCTCTGAGGAGTCCGCAGATTCAGATCTACACTTTGTCGGCATGACGGGACTGGGATCAGACTCCCAGCCCAACAGTCAAGATCCCGAATCTATTCTTCCTGCGCTCCAGGATGATGCGATGTCGGATGCCGGATCCAGATCTACCGTTCACGTCAACGTAGATTCTGATCCGAAGAAGATTCTGCCAGCATGTTTGAGCAACGGGTCAAGCAGTGTTTTTACACCTGATCCTCCGCCTTCTGAGGCGGCTACGGGCTCCTCCGTCAACATGCAGCAGGTTTTTGTGGCGGATGTCACCGGTGCAGCCTCAGACAGGCGGCGGCAACTGACGCCGCCAACCTGGGGACCCCGGCAACCGATCCACTGTTTCCAGAGCCTCCTGGGGCTCCAAAGAAGAGGTTCTAGAGAAAGGCGAGCCCAGCAAGATAGGGAACATGGCGGCCCTGGCGGAAGTTCTGCACACGCCGGTGACGACAAAACCAACCCGGCTGATTTGGAGAAACTTCGAAACACCTTGGTGGAGCAAACTGAGTACCTCAAAAGCAAGCAAGCAGAGGTCCAGAGCCTCCTCGACGAAGCCAAGGAGGAAAACGCCAAGATAACCGCCAAGTTAGACCCCAAGCGCAATCTTTTCACCACCACTCCATTGCCCAAGCCGGCAGGACCTGTGGCAGAGAAGAAAAGCAAGAAAGGCAGGGATCCTGACAACTTCAAATCCCCTGCCCAAAAGCTTGGTTTCGAGTGGGCTACAGCGCCGCAGCGTAAGGACAAGAACGGGGACATCATCCTCGCCACCCCTGTCCTCAACACTGCAGCCGCCTTAGACATCCTCAACAATGATGACTATGACAAGGACGAGAAGATTACTACGCATCGATCCTTGCTCACAAAGCTCTAGAGCAGCAGGCCCGTGCTGATTCTCGCGCCGACATGGCGGACGCAAGGGAGGAAAGTTGGAATCAAATCCAACGCTTGCAAAGCTGCGGCCGGTGGCAACCCGAAGATCCGTCCGGCTCCAGTAGCCACGGAAAAGGGAAGGACAAGGAGGACCCACGCAAATCACCACCTCCCAAAAGGCAGCGTGACGAGGCGTCCAGAACCGGCAACAGGCGCAAGGCCTCACCCCTCCGCCTAGGCGGGATGAAGGCGGAAGCAGGGGCAGCAAGCAGCCGCCAAGGAGTGGCGGCAATCGTGACAACGCCCCGCCGCCAAGAAGAAGCAGGGACCGCACACAGTCCCCACCACCAGTGCCCAGGCACGAAGGCGGAAGCCGGGGACACAACAACGAGCCTAGGCACAGCCGGGCAGCGCAGGACGAGCCTAACGCCGATAGATCTGGCAAGCAGCTCAGTCCGCAAGACGCAGACATCGTCTCAATGACATCAAGGCTGGAAAGCAGATGCCTACCTAGGACCTGAGTGCTTTGGCCCAGCCATCCGCAACGTCAAGTACCCGAGACATGACATCAGTGTCAAAAACTCATCAAAGGTACAATGGAGCGGACAAGCCAAACTCATGGTTGTCGGACTACGCGCTGGCAGTTGAAATTGCCGGAGGCAATGGCCTCGTCGCCGCACGCTTCCTTCCCCTCATGCTGAGGGGACAGCCCGAAGCTGGATCGAAAACTTGCCGGAGAAAAGCATTCATAGTTGGCATGACATGGAAAAGGTGTTCACGCAGCACTTCCAAGGCACGTACAAGCGACCCAATACATACACAGATTTGGTTCGTTGCGTGCAAAAGCCAGATGAAACAGCTACAAGCTTCTTGGCAAGGTGGATTCAAACAAAGGCAAGCTGCGAGAACGTAGACGACAATCAAGCAATCCATGCCTTCACCACAGGCCTCCTGAAGGGCTCAAGTCTCAGACATAAGCTCGTACGCATGCAAGTCAAGGATCTCGGAGTCATGCTCGAAGTAGCAGCCATGTACGCACAGGCGGATGATGATGCACGCGATGGAGATGGCGCACATGACATGGCGCCAAACAGGCGAGCAAGTCACAAACGCAAGGCTCCCCAGGATGACAAAGCCGGACCGTCAAACGAGGTCGCCGCCGCCTTCGAAGGCAAAGGCGGCAACCGCAAGTGGAAAGGAAAGGGTAAAGATGGCGGCTCCAGCAAGCAACGCCTGACATACGATCAGGCAAAAGCCTTGCCCTGCCCAATCCACGCGTCCTTAGGCAAAGTTAACCACACATTAGGGGAATGCCGGTTCATGGAGGACTTCAAGAAGGACCCCGAGGTTGGCTGGAAGTCAAAAAAGAGCAAAAAGGCTGAGAAGACAAAGAAGGAAGACGATGATGGGGCAGTTCCATGTCCGAGGATGAGGAACCCAAGCTGGTGCGCAAAGAAAGAAATACCCAAGGTACATGGCCAATTGGTGTGCTTCTGGGCACTCCTTCGGCAAAGAAGAAAAGGCGGAGATGCGCGAGCTAAACGCCACAGTACCAGATGTTCCCCAGTATCTAGACTGGTCAGGAGCCAATAACTTGGGATAGAGATGATCACCCAGATCACGTACCTCACCCCGGCAAATACGCCCTTGTCGTCGACCCAATTGTCGATAACTTCAGACTCACCAAGGTGTTGATGGATGGCGGCAGCAGCCTCAACATCATCTACGCGGACACACTGAAGCGCATGAACTTGTCGGAAAGCCAGCTTGACTACAGCAAAGTCAAGTTTCATGGCATCGTTCCGGGAAAGCAAGCCAAGTCAATGGGAAGCATCAAATTGGAGGTTACTTTCGGACCTGAGACAAACTACCGCTCGGAGTATCTCAGGTTCGAAGTAGTCCCCTTCAAAGTGCCTACCACGCCATCTTTGGACGGCCAGCTTTCGCCAAGTTCATGGCTCGGCCGTGTTACATCTACAGCAAGCTGAAGATGCCGGGACCCAACGGTACAATCACCGTCAGTGGCAACTTCAAGAAAGCAAAGGAGTGCGAGCGTGGCAACGCCGCCTTCGCTGAGGCAGTCCTCCACGCAGAGGAGTTAGCCATGTTGAAAAAGGAGCTTGATACGTCGCAGTTGCCGGAGCATGTAAAGACCGCTGAGCAAAAGAACACTTTCAAGGCGTCCGAAGACACAAAGAAGGCGGATCTGGTCCCAGGTGACAGCTCCAAGCAAGTCACCATAGGGGCTGGCTGGACGACAAATAGGAAAGCGCGCTCGTCAGGTTCCTCCGTGAGAATCAGGACATCTTTGCATGGTCGTCAGCCGACATGCCAGGTGTCCCGAGGGAACTTGCCGAGCACTCTCTTAACGTCTACGAAGGAGCCAAACCAGTGAAGCAAGGAATAAGGCGCTACGGTGAGAAGAAGCGGACAGCAATAGGGAAGGAGATCATCAAGTTGCAAGAAGCCAAGTTCATTAGGGAGGTAGTACACACTGATTGGTTGGCAAATCCTGTAATGGTTCCAAAACCTAATAAGGAAATGAGAATGTGCATTGATTATACCGGTTTGAACAAGTGCTGTCCTAAGGACCACTTTGCTTTGCCTCGTATAGATCAGGTCATAGACTCCACAGCCGGCTCCGAGCTGCTGTGCTTTTTGGATGCGTACTCCGGGTACCACCAAATCAAAATGCGAGAATCCGACCAAATCAAAACAGCGTTCACTACGCCCTACGGGACCTTCTGCTACATCACGATGCCCTTCGGTCTAAAAAATGCCGGCGCAACGTATCAGCGGTGTATGCAAAGATGCCTTCACGAGCAAATTGGCCGCAATGTTCACGTCTATGTTGACGACATTGCCGTCATGTCAAGAAAGAAGGCAGATTTGCTTGACGATTTGAGAGAAACCTTTGATAGCCTCCGGGTATATAGGATGAAGCTCAACCCGAAAAAATGCGTCTTCGGGGTTCCTGCCGGCAAATTGCTTGGCTTTATCGTTTCCGAACGAGGATAGAGGTGAATCCAGAAAAAATCAAAGCGATCCTCAACATATCCAGGCCCAAGGACCTGAAGGACGTGCAGCGACTTGCCGGCTCGGCGGCTGCCGTCAGTCGTTTCATTAGCCGTCTTGGTGAGAAGGCACTGCCTCTCTACCGGCTTCTGAAGAAATCCGACAACTTTGAGTGGACAGACGAAGCAGACGCCGCCTTGCAGCAACTCAAGGACGCGTTAACGTCTGCTCCAATTTGGCAGCTCCTCGTTCGCAGGAACCAATGCTGCTTTACATCGCGGCAACTAACTTGGTTGTTAGCGTGGTACTGGTTGTGGAACGCAAGACGGAAAATTCAGACTTGCCGGAACAACGTCCGGTTTACTTCATCAGTGAAGTATTTTCCGCCTCAAAACAGCGTTATCCGCATTACCAGAAGCTGGTCTACGGTGTTTTCTACGCCGCCAGGAAGTTAAGGCACTATTTCCAGGAGCATTCAATAACGGTGTGAGCAAGGCACCTCTGGGGGATATCATCAATAATACAGATGCAACAGGCCGCGTTGCCAAATGGGGCATCGAACTTGCCGCCTTCGACATCACGTATAAACCCAGAACGGCCATTAAGTCTCAAGCCTTAGCAGATTTGTAGCAGATTGGACGGAGGCCATGGACGAAGTACCTCTCCCTGAAGATGCATATGGATCATGCACTTTGATGGATCAAAAATGCTTCAGGGCTCGGGGGCTGGCATTGTTTTAAGAAACCCTCAAGGAGACAAGCTTAGTTATGTGTTACAAATTCACTTCAAGGCAACTAATAATGTTGCTGAATACGAAGCTCTCCTTCATGGTTTACACATTGCCAAGGAACTTGGCGTCCAGCGTGTCCTCTGCTACGGAGATTCAGACTTGGTGGCGCAACAGATACGTGGTACTTGGGACACAAAGAGCGAGACAATGGCGGCATATCGAGCTACCGTTGACGAATTCGCCAAGTGTTTTCTAGGCTACGAGGTCCGCCACATCCCAAGAGCTCAAAATGAGGCGGCAGATACACTTGCCAGAATGGGGTCTGAACGCAAAAAGGTACCAAAAGATGTTTTCCTGGAACACCTACACAAGCCGTCAATAAAAGGAGCAGACCTCCTTGACCCAGAGTCGGCAGAACCAGTTGAAGAGCTAGCTATGCCGTCTACTGGTAAAGCCGGATTGGACGACGCCATATTTGGACTTCCTGATCAATCAGGAGTTACCGGATGATGAGGTTTTGAAAAGGCAAATAATAAGAAGAGCCAAGGCATTCACAATAATCAAAGGCGAATTGTACAAGCGTAGCACCACTGGTGTTTACCAACGTTGCATTTCGCCCGAAGAAGGCAGAGAACTGTTGGATGAGATACATGCTGGCGTGTGTGGACATCACGCTTCCTCACGCGCCCTTGTTTCAAAAGCCTTCCGACAAGGTTTCTACTGGTTGACAGCCAAGCAAGATGCAGAGACATCGTCAAAAGATGCAGGGGCTGCCAACTTTATGCCAGACAATCGCACATGCCGGCTCAGAGCTTAAAACAATACCCATCACATGGCCTTTCGCAGTCTGGGGCTTGGACATGGTTGGTCCGTTTAAAACGGCGCCTGGTGGCTACACACATTTACTTGTGGCTGTAGACAAGTTCACCAAGTGGGTTGAAGCTAAGCCTATCAAAAAGCTAGACGGCCACAGCCGCAAATTTTCTGTGGGGAATAATCTCTCGGTTCGGGGTGCCTCATAGCATTATCACCGATAACGGCACTAACTTGTCGCAAGGCGAAGTCGAGGAATACTGTTATAAGCATGGTATCCGCCTAGATCTTGCCTCAGTAGCACACCGCAGGCAAACGGTCAAGTAGAGCGTACAAATGGTTTAGTCCTACAAGGATCAAACCACGTCTCGAAGTACCATTGCACAGAGCGGCTGGGGCTTGGGTGGATGAATTGCAATCTGTCCTTTGGAGTTTACGCACAACTCCAAACAGATCAACCAAGTTTACTCCTTTCTTCTTAGTCTATGGCGCAGAAGCAGTGTTGCCGACCGACATGATGTATGATTCTCCCAGAATTCAAGCCTACGTCCAGGAAGACGCAGAAGATGCAAGACAGGATGGCCTTGACCTACTTGATGAAGAACGAGACGTTGCTCTCGCACGATCCGCCATCTATCAGCAAAGTTTGAGGCGTTATCACAGCAGAAGAGTGCGGCAACGAAGTTTTAGAGTTGGTGACCTGGTCCTCCGCCTAATCCAAGATAGGAAAGGGCTTGCATAAGTTATCCCCGCCTTGGGAAGGACCTTTTGTGGTCAGTAAGGTGTTGCTCAATGGTTCTTATTACTTGGTAGACGCGAGACGGATACAAGAAGAAGCGAGGTCGCAAGCGCAAAAGGAAGGTTGACGACAAGTACGAAGAAACCAAGCGACCCTGGAACATTGAGCAGCTACGTCCTTTTTACACTTAGCAATTTCCACATTGTAATAAGTACTATATGATTATGAAATAAAAGTCTGTGGTTTGCTCATTCAGTTTTGGGATCATGCCATCTTTTGTCTTTTCTCGCAATCATATATCTGTTGTCATAAAAGTTACCAAAAAAATTTTTGCTCCGTGCTAAGGTTCAAACTTTTTGACATTTGCCGTCTGCCGGCTAAAAAAGCAAACAATCTTTGCACCGCCTAATATGCTTATCTGTCTGTTTGTGTGTGGGTCGCCTAGTAGTATGTCGTTGGCACCAACATGCTGGCTTTGGTCTCTGAGTCTAAATTAGTTGGTATTGCACCTGGTTGGCTCAGCTAAAGTAACTAAGATGAGGTTCCGCCAACATATGAAAAAGCTAAACATGCAAACGAGATACATATTAAGGCGGGCCACTTAAATAAGCCTACCGCCAAGTGTAGCATAAAAGTTGGCCCAGAATATTTACAAACCCAAAATAAAAGTTTTTTGCGTTAACAGATTAACGCAGTGTTTGTGCTACCATTGCAGGAGAGGACAGTCAAGGAGTTGCCGCCTTGGTGGAGGTAGTGAGAGATCCTGGGGGCTGACGCCGGCATCCTTGGGGCTGGCTCCGCCATCCTGGGGCTGCGCTCGTCAGCCGCGGCTTCGCCTTCTCCGCCTCCGGCAGCTTCAGGATCCGCCAAGGATACGGCAACATGTGGATCCGGGTGTTCCTTGTAGAACTTGCGGATGTCAACCATGTTGGCAACCCGGGTCGCATAGCCCGAACAGACCGCAGCACGTCCTGCATCACGATGGCTTGGTTGTTTTCGTCTTCGGTGGGGAAGTACTCGGTGACTTGATGAATATCAGCCTCCGGATACCACGCCGCCGTCATCGCCAACGCCAACTTGGCGCCGCCTCGTGCTGCTGATCGTAGCGCGCCGTCATGTTCGGTCGCCGCCTTCTCCAGCAAGTCCGGCAGGGCATCAAAGTTGACGGGATCGCCGTCCTCACCAGGGTAGAACTTGGCGATTTCGCCAACCTTCAAGATACGGGCAAGGCGCGGCGTCGTAGCCATGTCATCGCCTAAATTAGCCTGCACTGCACAATGCAAACGGTTACACACTGCAGTTTGAAATTTCAAGAGTTCAAAGTATCAAAGAAGGATGAAGGGTAAGAGACTTACCCAAGACATGCTCGTGGATGGCGTTGACCTCATCCAGATGGTTCTCAAGCGTTTCCTGAGCTAGCTGGACCGCCTTCGACAGTTGTTCCTGCTGCTCTTTGGCGTTCTTGTTTACCTGGTTGAGGTTGTTGCTCATGGCTTCAAGTTGTCCCGTCAACTTGCAAACCTCGGCGGCATGGGCCAGCTCCCGCTCCTCCAGCTCCTTGGCGTGATCCGCCTTCAGCTTTGACACCAACTCAGCAAGATCTGCAGCTTCGTTCATCAAAGCTTGCATGTCAGTGGAGTTCTTGAGAATATCTTGCGCAGTGTTTAGTAATTCTACAAATAAAGAGAAAGACGACTAAAATACTTGTCGGAAAAGCAAAAAGAAGTCGGACGAAAAGAAGGCAAAGAAAATTTTGTCACCTTCATCCTTTTGCGAGCCTCTTCCAAGCTCGCAATCTGGGCGTCCTTCATCTCCACGTCCTGATGCAGTTGCTGGCATTCTTTGTTTTTCTTCTCTTGAGCACGGAACAGCTCAAGATTGGAAGCAAGAACGGCCTGCATGCACGAAGACAACGTTGCGTTAGCACTATATAGTCAACGAGACCACTTTGCCGGCTAAATTTTTTTTCAGCCGCCAAAGTGCTCGAGGGCTGCGACTATAGGTTAAATTACCTCAAGTTGACCGTGCAGGGTCTCGTGGAGATCATCCATGTGCGCGTACCATTTACGGGTACCTTCACGCATGGTCCTTAGCGTTTGCCGAGAGTCTTGTAACCCTTTGCCAGATTGAGAGCTGGGATGGGAGGACGATCCGCCATGGCTAGCCGCCATCTCGTCATCCATCTCTTGCTTCATGGCAATAAATCGAGCGGCATCATTAGCCGAAGCTTCAGCCGTCTTGGAAAAAGTAGGTCCGGCAACCGACTTTTTGCCCGCCATCTTCTCCGTAGCCGCCTCTGCGGTACCAGCAGATGTGTATGTTCCCTGGCATACAACCACGGGAACGCCAACTGTGGGCGTTGTCGGCGCAGCGGCTGGAGAAGAACATGGTGGCTTGCCCCTACCGGCAGAAATCTTCAGGTTGGCGCGGAGCTTGGGCATGGAAGGCTTGCCCCTGTAAGCAGGAAAGTGCAAGTTTGTCAGTAGAAACTTATATCAAAATGGCCAAGTCAGGGAACGCAAAAGCTTGCCTACCGCTTGAGCGGGATATTCTCCCCCAAGGTCTCATCCTCTGCATCAACAGAGGTGGCCGCCTTCTTCCAATTCTCCAAATCCTTGGTGGAGCTGCCTACTTTGCGCTTCTTCGACTTGCTGGCACTGGCGTCATACCAGTTAGGAGCCAAGTCGGCATCCCCCAAGGTTTGTAGCTGAAAAGGAAAAGGGCAAAAAATTAATTCAGTACCCAGTGGACAAAGATGTCAAGACAAGTATCTCTGGCTTACCACTGGGGCTGGGCTATCATGGGTGAACATGGCGACGCCTTCAGCCGCCTTCACCGACAGAGGCTTGACAAGCTCTCTGAGCCGGTACTCTAGCACATCTTGGTCAAGGGTGCTGTTGCCGGCGTCATCCGCCTTGTACTCGCACATCTTCAGTGGGCAATGGCGGAGTGGCATTATCTTTCTCGACAGCCAGCAGATCACGGTGTCAACTCCGTCAAGCAACCGAGCCTTCATCGTCTTCGTCAGAAACTCGATCCGCCTGACGGCAATTCGAAACTCAGCCGACAAGCTGCTAAGGGGCACCTTTGCCGTCCAGCAGGCCTTGTGGGTTGGCGGACCGTTGACGAAAGCAGGCATCCCCTGTGTCGTGCCGCGTGTCGGGATGTCCTTGCAGTAGAAGAAGGTGCTGGTCCAGTGCTTCACCGACTCGATGTATGGGATCTTGGGGTACCAGTCGGGTTGGCGGCAGTTGAAGGTTACGCTACCACAAGTTGCCAGCTGGCCGCCTGGTATGGTTTGCCGGTGGCATAGGAAGCAGTATTGGAATAGCTCTATGGATGCAGCTATGACTAAATACCCTTCGCACAAAGCCTGGAAGCCGGCTAACACTAGAATGCTGTTGGGCGCTATGTTGTGCGGTTGCAGCCCGTAGAAACTAAGCACCGCCAGAAAGACGGCGGAAAGCGGCAAAGACATACCACGGAGGCTGTGCGACGCCAACATGACGCGTTCGCCATCTTGCGGGTCAGGGATTGGTTCGTCGCCTGGAACCCTCCAGGAGCACTCCGTCTTGGGCGGTATGTAGCCGCCATCCTCCAGCTCCTTCAGATAAGATGACGTCATGACTGACGGCAGCCAATATCTGGAGCCAAGGTCCGCCGCCTCCTCTTCATCCTCGGCGTCGTCGTCGGCGGCAGCTTCTGCTTCCGCCGTGGCCTCAACGCTGGTCGCCGCTAGGGATGGAAGCGGGAAGGTGGGTGTAGGCGCTGCGGGTGCCACCGGAGTTGGAGAAGAAGAAGAAACCCCACCCGCAGCCGCGGTGGGGACGGGAGAGGTCTCCGGCGTGCTCGCGGGAACTGCCGCCGATGCAGATCCAGATCCAAGCGCCGCCACCGAAGTCGCAGCCAGCGCCGCCGCCGCCGAATCTTGCTGAGAGGTGCTCGCCATTTGTCGCGGAGGCTCTGCTCAAGTGCTCGCCAGAGTTGAGTACGGGGAGAGGAGCGCTCGAGAAGCTGAGGCTGCGGTGAATGCGAATGGGGAAGAAGTTCGACCCCGTTGTGCCTTTTGGGTATTTATCTCCACGCGTTAAGATCCGTGCGCGAGATTGGGGGAACACACGATCTCCGCCACGTGCCCACGATTTGCACGTCGTGGCAACGGTGTCTGTGGCCTTCTCCCCGATTTTCGTGTGTAGTGGAGAAGTAATCATGACGCATGCCAAGTCCAAACTGTCGTGGACTGCATGACGTCATCCGTCAACATTTGATGGGACCGGTCAAATGACAAGACTGGTGCCGGGAAGATTCCTGACAGCGGTCAGGCCGTCTTTCCCATGATGGCGGCAAATCATCCGACTACTTTAGGCGGATCGCCGCTTATTTCAACTTTGGAATGCTTCAAGCTCTTCAGCCGCCTACAAGACAAGACGGACGTCGCCGACAAAAGAAGACGGCGCCTGAAGAACTCGAACCCTTCCAGGGGCTAATGTTGGGGATATACCTACTAGGGGTATCACCAGCATGGATCAATCCGGCTAGTCCCGGGTGGCCCGCAGTGGTGGCGAAGGCTTTGCCTGCCGGGCGGCCCAGATAGCTGACGACCAAGGAAGGCGGATGCCGGCAAGGAGGAGGCCCAAGACCGAAGCCCATGAAGCCACCAAGACCAAGACGGAAGGCGGCAGACTTGCCGGCTAGGGTTAGGACTCTGTATGCCGGATATGTAAACACCTTGTAACCCTAGGTCCAGCCGCCTATATAAGCTGGACCTCGGGACGCCTTTTGTAACACCCCAAAAATTCGTCCCTAATTTTAGTGGTGTTTTCTCGCACCTGGAAAACTTTTTCGGGTTTCTAAATGTTTTCTTCGAACCTGTTGGTCTTTCATTTGACCTTGGTCTTGCTCTCTTAGAAGATTGCCCAGGATTTCTGATCCGTGTTATTCCTTCCTAAAATTCTTGCCCACGTTTTTCGTTGGAGACATCCGTCCCTTCCTTTTATCTCTTAAAACTCTTCTATCAAGCTCAACAAAGGAAATTCAATTTCTATAGCCAATAAAATTCTACCAAATTTACCAGAGGCTCTACCATACATATACATGCCTCTCATGGGAAAATATTTCATAGTCCCATGCAATACTTCCAAGTTTACTCATATTCTCTAATATGCCATTTTCGATCCAGAAATTATTTAGACACCTTCCACTCATCCAGAAATTATGCCATTTTGGGAAGGTGCATGATTCCACCTCCTGAACCTGTCACTCCATTGGCCCAACCTCATTTGAGCAATATTTGAGGTACTTCCTTTGTAAAGCTCTTTTCATGCCTATTTGCAATTTCCAAAGCAACCCCTAGCTACAAAAATCATTTGGCATTGATACCTTGCCAAATTGACAACCTTCCTTATATAACCACATATCCAGAAGATCAGCTCAAGATAATTTGAGGAAGCACACTGGGCATACCCATGCCATTAGGGCATTTTTGGGACACTCATTTATTTGACCAACTTCCAGGTTCCCAATTGAGCCCAAACTCCACAGACATCCTATTTACATCATTCCAAACCTACTGTGAATTTTGGGGATTTTTCTGAGATGCGGAAGACCCTGGTCATTTCATCGAGCACCTTCGGTGCCTTTGGTTTTCTGAAAATCTTACTCTGCAAAGTTGCGAATACTTGAGTGATTCTTGTTTTGTTGTGTTGTTCTCGTCGTTACGAATCCAGTGGTAGAACCCCTTTTCCATTTGGACCTCCGAGTCACCGGAACGTGTCGATGCCACTCGTGGCGCGCCCGGAATGCCAGCGCGCGCACTGTGCGTTCCTGTGCACCGGGTCGCCACTGTTTTTCCTTGTCCCAACCGCACCCCAGCTGTAGTTGGATCATCCACTGCTCCCCTGGTTTGAACCATCGTCGTTTCTATCCCCTCCACCGACGACACAGTGACTTGGACACGTGGTTGGCCGTCCCTCCTTGCCCCTGCCCATATGGAGAGCAGCCCGAGCTCTCTCGCACCCCAGCACTCTCACTCTCCCCTCCCCCCGGAACCCCCTATGCTCCTTTAGTCGCGGGATGGCGGAGCCCTGCTCCGTTTCGGCCGTGGACGTCGCCGTCGGTCCACGAACCACGACGAGCTCTACACCGAGCCATCCTTCGATTAAAGCTGTGGAGAAGTTCCCTAGGTCTCCTCTCCCTCCCAGACGAGTCGAATCGAGGTGGGGTGGCCCGAGGCCTCCTTTTCGTCCGGGAAGTGCCGGCGGCGAGCTCGTAGAGCACGCTCCCGTGGCGGCGCCTCCGGGGCTCCCCCGTGCCCGTGGTCGACCTCGTCGGAGGCGGCGCAACGGGGCGGCCCTCCCCGCGTCACGACGGCCGGCGGCACGCACCAGGGCGGCAGCGGCAGGCGGCGGCCGCGCCGGCCCGAGCCGCGCGAGGTTCTCCGAGCGTGGTCAACGCGGGAAGAAGAAAGGAGTGAAGAAAAAAAAAAGGAGAAGGGAGAGAGAGGCCGACAGGTGGGTCCCGGCCCCACCTATCAGGTTAAGTGGAGGCGCCTTTCGCGCGGATGCGCTTCTCTGAAGCGAAGGCGTATTTCCCGTGAAGTACGCGACCAGCCCGGCCCAGTTCGGAATCAGCCCGTTCTGTTTTTTTTCCGGGTGAGCAGCGGATAGCTATCCTTCGCTCGCTCGTTTCTCTCAAACCGTAACTCCGATTGAGGTGATTCAAATTTGTAAATTCCTAGTTTGAAAGGATCTGTCCAGTGGTGCAGGTTTTACATTTTTGTAAAATACTTGTATACTCAGCACCCTTATATGCATGCATAGGTATATACCGCGGTACCGGCAGACCGAGATCCTGACCCGTGACGCGTCCGTGATCCTTGAGCCAAATGGTGTCCGTATTCGGAGGCAAGCTAACCCCTTTCTATGAGCCGTCCCGCAATGTTGTTTGTTATTTGCTTATTGCCATGCCGAGTGTTTATATTTGTCTGTGTTCGGTATATATTATGTCGGTCTGCTATTGTTGTGTTCAAGATGTTACTTCGAATATTGCTCCTGCCATGTTTCATTCATCATCCATGTATGCATTCGAATGACGTGTGAATTAATTATGCGCCTCGCACTTGCGCGGCTTTATCGAACCTCCCACTAAATAACTATAAAACATGCGTTCCTATGATTGTTTGCTTCTTCTCCTTCGCCGAGGTGAGGAGCGGACGAATGTCGTATTATGATCCTCGGAGTTGGGGGCATTTGCCAAAAGAGTTATTTGCTTCTTCTCCCTCCGTCAAACGTGGTTGGCGTAAGCCCACCTGGACTGCGACGCTTGGGACATTTGCTTTCCATTTGGTTCTTTTTGCCAAGATTGCTGACACCACGTCGGTTAATCCTTGAGTGGAATGGATGCTTTCTTTCTTATGAGTGCTTTTCAGTTCATTTTGGAGACTACATGCCCTACTAAATTTGGTAGTTGATATGTGATGGCGCTGGTCGGCGAAATCGCCGCCGTAGTCACCCGATCGACGCCAACAACCTGTGTTATATTTGGTAGTTGATATGTGATGGCGCTGGTCGGCGGAATCGCCGCCGTAGTCACCCGATCGACGCCAACAACCTGTGCTAACTTTTGTATTGATCTGCGATGGCGCTGGTCGGAGGTAGCTCTGCCGTAGTCACCCGGTCAATACAAACAAACTATTGCTTGAAATTTTATGTTGCTAATGTCTTGATGTTTGGTGATATATATTATCATGATATTATGATTGTTGTGTTGGACTAATCTTCTGTTGTTTGGACTTGTTATGATGAAATTTGATTTAAATGAAACACCCCTCCAAACATCGATAGGGTCAGTCCATGGTGCCACTAATCTGAACATCGAAAGCACTACCACTGTCGCTCATATGGGCGGGCCTTGATCTACGTATCCTATTGAGCCTCCTTTGATGCTGCCATTTTGGCAAGACTAGTCGGTTACCTTCGTGATCGGGGCTAGTCTTGCGAAGGTTCCGGAGCTAGGCGTTGCTCATGGGTTGGGGACGTGCCGGATTCACTTCGTCATAAGACATAGAGTTATGTCGGTAGCTATACAGGGAGTGTCTTGGTAGCGTGAACGGTCATGTACGTGTATCAGGTCGTCTTAAGGAAGAGTTCCTAAAGTACCGGCTATATGGTGCACCTAGATGGGTGGAAACTGCAACCTCTCGAGAGTGTTAAATCTGGATGTCTAGCCTCGTTCCAAGGTTATGGAACAACGGTTCAGTGTCGGTCACACTATTGTCTTTGTCGAGTCAGGAGGTTAAACATAAGTTCTGTTTGAAAGAAAGATGAACGACCTGATTTCACTAAATGAACAATAAGATGATGCAGGGAATGTTACTTGAGCTGTGGATGGTTACCATGTTTAGGGATGGCGGTGTGATCGTTGGGAGCCTAGAGTTAGGCCTGAGCCAACATCAACCGTGCGTGCCCAGAGTGGAAAGATGAGGCCAGGAGGCCTAGCAGTGATCACAGGTGCTGTTGTGTATTATTTGGTACCACTTGGTACACCCGGTTACTCGTCACAGGTAAGCCCTTTGTATGATTGCTGGTACACGATCTAACCCCACCTGGCTTGGACTCTGTACTGGTGATACCCCCGTTGCTTGCTTATGACATGTTTGGTTGTCAATGTCATGCTACTTTTATGTCATGTATCTAGAGTACACTTGACATGTTGTAGGAGTTTATTTCCAATGTATATCTTGTTGCATGATTGTTGGATTGTTTGTAGTGAGTGACGATTCTTGCTGAGTATATACAAATGTACTCACGAGCCTTGTGTTTGTGGCCAGATATTGGCGAGGATTCATCTTCTACCTTAGCCAGAAGTGGAGCAAGAGCGTGCTAGGATCAGTAGCCCAGCCAGATACCTGTGGAGTGGAGCCGCTCCAAGCCGTTGCCTCATTTATGTCTTCCGCTGCCAGTTAAACTCTGTCCTGAGCCATGCTTGGCAAGATATTTTGTAATGCCTCGATGGCCTTGTAAACCCTTGTACCACTTGGTGCCTGATTGTGTAATGATTTCCGCTATGTTGCATTGTCGTAACGTGCGGCCAGATATCTTGGGCTGGCGCACGGGGCGACCGCCCTTCTGACAAGCTGTGCCAGAAGGGGGTGCCACACCTTTAGGGCATACTCTCATACTTTGACACATCTCATAGCTCATTGTAACCTGTAACACGGCGATCTGCCTTATAGTGAGTTATAGCAGCACGTAGGGCTCCGCCACCGCCGTGGAGCCTGAAGCTGGGTAAACCGCCGTGTACAATCCCGAACTCGACGACGTCCACCTTCTTGCCCTACGTTCACCCTCGGCTAGCAGGACCCCGTCTCCTATCTCAGATGCCGATACGACGACACCGAACGAACCAGGGAGCACTTCGCGGTGGATCTGTTTGGAATTTCTTTTCCCTTTTATTATTTCCTTTATTAATCTTTTTTTCTCTATCACCAGTACGTATATGTGTGTTGCACATATCGTGCGTATAGTAGTTTTTGAGCTAATTTTTAATGTGAAACTTATCAAAATGTGATTTTTTTAAGATCTCAACGCGAAACGGTGAAAACTGTTTATAATTCGGACGAATAGTTCTAAAGATATTTCATTTTAAATTTTGAATCTCGAAAAATGCACGTATAATATATGACCCATCCCGCTTCGAAAGAAAAATATCACCAAAACTTTTTAATTGTGACACTTGTCAAACATGTCACACCCACGTCGGAAGTTAGAGGAAACTAGCAAACCCGGCAATAGTCGTCCATAAGTCCATTTTCTAGTGGTACCTAAAGATATACTCCTCTGATCCTAAATGATTGTCAGCATGGATTGTACTATCCCACTAATCTTTCCACGACACTTAAAGCGGACCAGAGGGAGTATAAAACAAAAACTATCAATGGGGCTCGCAGAAATGCCATGGAACAAAACACTTCATATTTCAAGTCACCGTATCTTAGTTGGGCCGCCAGGTCACCCACAATGCACCGGCCCAACTTGTGCGCATGCAGGGGCATAGTACTTAGGCCAACTCCAATTATGCGACACACTGAATCCGCGCGCGCCCGTTTGGGTCGTGCTGGAACAAAAACACGACCTTGTCTGTGGCTTGTCCGCCGTGACCCATTCCTGGCCCAAATTTGGGCCAGGTTTGCGTCCCCACGGATAGCGACGGACCGTCTGCGTGTCCGTTCAGTGTCCACCCCGGGCCCACCTGGCAGCGACCCAACCGACAGTCGCTATCCCTAGAAGGTTCTTTTCAATGTGTGGGCGCGTGCGGATATGGACGGCCACCACTCTCTCCGTCCCCACTCTGCTCCCCCGCCGCCAACCGCAACCCTAGCCACCTCCGGTCGTCTCCATGGGTTCGTTCTGATGGACCAGGAAGGGCAAGCACGACAAGGAGGCGAGCTCCTCGTCGACCAGCGCCGCCCCACAGACCGCACGAGCTGCCACGCCATTCCAGGTCGCGCCCCGGTGGAGGCGACCGGCGCGTGCGGCAGAGGTCGTAACTCCAGAAATGGAAGTGCCAGTGGTACTGGGACAACGCGATCCCAGTGCCCTAGTACGACGTGCACCTGCCAGATTTCTGGCATTTGAATCCGGAGAGGATTCCGATGCGCCAGTGCCGACGAGCGGTGCGGACCGTACAAGGAAGATCCAACAGCGCAGGGCCCTGCTCCCTGCCGACCTCATCAACCACCCGTCCTTAGTCGAGGACAGTCCCTACTGGGACACGTGGTTTGACGACGAGCACGACATGCGGCGACGATCGTACTTCAGCGCCTGGTCCGCACGCAGCGGCCGCGTTCTCCTCCAGCGTCTCGCCCCTCCCCCCCCCCCCCCCCCCCCCCCCCCCCCCCACACACACAATGCCGTCGTGCTCCTGCTCGCGGCCGTGCTCCACCGGCGCCCGTGGTGAAGGAGGAGGAGGAGACCGAGGAGAACGAGGACCTCGAGTACAAGGCCGTGCTGGCCGAGTCCCCCCTCACTGTCCCACGGACGAGCTGGCCCGCTGGCAAGGGCTCGGCTCAGTCCTCCATAAATCCGCGGTGGAGGCTGAGGCGGCGGCGGAGGCGGAGCGATAGCAGCAGCAGGAGCAGTACCAGTAGTAGCAACGGCAGCAATAAGAGCAGGCGATGCCGGCCTAGTTCGCGCCGCTGCACGGCCAAGCCTGGTCGTGGAACGGGGACCCCGATGACCTGCTCCCGGAGCAGGACCAGGGGTCAGCCACCCCTCCAGCGGCGCCACCGCCGTATCTCTACCAGGCCCCGACTACGTCATCCTGGATGCATCGGATGACGAGGAGGAGTAGGTTCCGGCGGCCGGCGACGACGAGGAGTTGGCTCCGGCGACTAGCCGTGGCCCTAGGTTTAGGGTTTTATTTTTGTTTTTATTAATGTAAAAATCAGCTGTTTGTGCCCCCCCTATCTATGAAAAAAAAACTAAAATGCATCGCGTCGTTGGGTGCACTCGTTTACACGGCGGACAGGAGTTGTCCGTTTGGCGACCCAAACGGATAAAACGTGGACAAAATTTGTGTCCGTTTGGGTCGCACTGTTGGAGTTGCCCTCAGTAAGAAGAAAAATATCCTTCAAAAGGAAACATAAGTATAATGGAAAAAACTGCTCCCTCCGTTTCATATTAGATGACTCACTTATATAGATACAGATATATCTAGACATGTTTTAGTGCTAGATACATGTCTATCTACTCCGTACATATCAGTGAATAGTGAGTAATCTAGTTTGGAATGGAGGGAGTAAGTAGTTCTAAAGGAAACCAAAGGCAAAGGCAAAGGGAAGAGGGGCACCTTGGCTGCGCACGCCATCTTCTTGCACGGGGGCCTGCACACCATAACCATATGCATGTACGGACTTGAGAGTCTGCTTAATAATCCAAGTTACATACAGCTGCCTCGGAGCATGATCTTGGGCACGAAACGATCGCAACTCCATCATCTGCTACTACTCTAGTCTAGTAGCTACGTACCTTTGCTTCTCCCTACTTCTATAAGTACAGTACAACACAAAGCCTAGAACGGAAAAGGAATCTAGTGTTGCGATTCCCGGTGATCAGTCAGTGGTGGTGACACACAGGAAGGAAAAGGCAGACAGGAGGAGGAGACGAGGATGATCAAAGCAGGCAGCAAGGAAAAGAAGAGCGAGAAAAAAAACAGAAAAGTCATGGCCCGTCTTGATTTGACACCTCCTTACTCCTGGCAGGCCTGCCTCCCAGGCTATCTATCAGCCATCGATCAGGTCAGGCTCTGCAGCATGCTGCTGCGATCGCTGCCCCGTATTATTGGTTCGTTAAGCTAGCAGCGATGCAACATGGGAGCTCACCAGCTTTCCAGGGACCATGAGTCTGCTCTCTCTGCTGAATAAAGACCACCACTAGAAATGTTCAATCCTGCTAGAAATCATGGCACTACTAGGAGAAAAAGAGAGCGTCCACATATATGTGCGACACAAGAATAAAAAAATGTTGTTTTCGTGCAACTTTTTCTATAACCATTGGATTTGTTTTGTAAGATCTTGTTTCACTCTTCTTGCCGCTCAGCGTCCACATACCCCTTCCTAACATTGTCACCCTGCTTCCAAACGTTACCTCTCACAGTGGTGGAACTGGATCGGATAGTGCCTTTCTCAATTCCGTTTACATATTTTTGTAAACAAATATTAATACCGATAGGTACAAATATTATCAAATGTCAATGCGGAGAGGATGTTACTCGAATACGGATACGAATCACATGTTTACTCATTCGGGACAAATACAAATATCTTGTAATTTAGGGAGAAATTAGGTAAAATAATTATGTTAGTAATTACACCATACTCGGTTCCATCATAGAAAAATATACTCCCTCTGTTAACTTGCTTTGCACTCTGCGTTTAGTCGGCTTCAAACCTTTTCAAGTTTGACCAAGAATATAGGAAAAAATATCAATATCCATAATACCAAATGCATATAATAGGAAAATATACTTTATGGTGATTCCAATACTATAAATTTTACATTATCGATGTCGATATTTCTTTCTAAATATTTAGTTAAACTTAATAAAAGTTAGACTTTGATTGAACCCAGAACGCAAAGTAATTGTGAACTTGCCCACTTTTTAGATTTGTGGGTTGGATAATAGACATACATGGCTAGAATTACTAATAATTCCTACCCTAATTTTATTCTATTGAGGGCATATCCACATTTGTTTCAAAATTCAAAGCCACATTTTTATTTCTATTTCTATTTGCTAAATAAACTAGATGTTTCCACGTCCATTTTCATTTTATTTCAGATGCAAATATTTTAACATCCATTTGTACTTTCTCCATTATTATATCGATATCTCAGATTATCCAGTCCCACTTTCCACCCCTACCCCTCATGCAACCACATCTATATTTTATCCTCGATGCCTACTAGGCACTCCATCTAACTCTACCACCTCTAGGCCCCTCCTCATCGAGTGCTGAACAACCGCTATATGTATGCTCATCTATCACGGGAAATCGACTGCCATTTAGCACTGCTTCCTCTTGTTCGATGTTCACGACTACCAGATCCATGTAATGGACTGTAAACCTTCATTGGTACGGCTTCGACGGCGCGCTCATGCCATCATGTGGGTTGACGTGATATTTTCACGGACAAATCCCTCCCTCTAATATTAGGGTCTTCGGTGAAACTACATGTCTAACTCTAACCCTTATGCAAGTAAGGGGGGCACCGCGGGCTCACCTTTCTCGCGAATCCTATTCTAACTATTGGGTCGCGAGACCCATATTCGCTCGACTTGTCCCTCAAACATACGACTCCTAGCACTATCAACATGTATACACATGACAACGCTCGACCAATCTCTCTCTTGAAAAAGGCTTTCGCCCCGTTTTATAAATAAAGTAACCAACAACATCCAAGTCCATACAGTAAACCAAGTGCAAGCATAAAAAGAGAAAAAAGAGTCTGCTGGGGCAACAACACAAACATGCCCAACTAGAAAGACAAGAAAGAGGAGGGGGAGACAAAACTCAGAAACAGAATGGAGCTCAACCGCTATAAGGTGAGGGAGGCGAGGCGCAGCCTCCAGAAAAGCATATGTCGTCCAACCGGTGCATGTCCTGCTGCCTACATAGTGGGTGCCACTGCTGTAAGATAGCCAGAAATTTAAACACAGAGTTAGTAGCGCGTAGTAGGAAAACCCACTCAATAACCATCTAATTTTGAATACTCCAAAGGGTCCAGATCGTCGTGCCGAACACAATCCAGAAGAGGCACATCCTCCTCCCAGTATAGTTTGCCTAATTTTTCAAGAACTTGCCAAGGTCTAGAGCCAGCCACTTAGGGCCTAGAGGCTCATGGACAAAGTTCCAATCACCACAACAATTTTAAGCCTACGCCTGATCGGTCCTTCCTCTGGATACGACACCTACAATTGTCGAATCTCAACATTGTATCTTTGGGGTGAGACGGTCTATGCATGCATGGATTTTGCTAAATTAAGGGCATGGCGGATATACAGGTCGAAACGAGAACACGGCACATCATGGGCGCACTCTCCTCTTTGTGCACCCCCCCCCCCCCCCACCCCCCAGTCGCGTGAAAGATCGATATACACTTGACACGTATAAGGGCACGCACGCTTCGTCAATATTTGTTCTTTTCCTTGCCCATTCTCTCTTTAGTTTGCACTAGTCAGCAACCCGTGCATCCGCACGGGCTAGTTATTTGTGATTGAATTGTACATTTTTTTCATAATTATTATTTTAATTGTTTCTATTTTTTGCAAGTGAAATATGTATCGGGTACGAAACAATATATTTTGTTCTGTTTTACATAACTTTTTTCTAAGAGTGAATATTTCTTGAATGACATGTATTGGTTGTGTACTGCGTTTAACATGTATCGGGTATGAAACAATATAATTTGTTCTGTTTTACGTGATTCTTTTGACGGACTTACACAACGTGGTTAAAGATATTTGAGCATTTTCATTAGTAATAACAAAGTAGTTAAACTTTGAGAACCAACCAAATCTTACTTCTTAATGCGGGCTATTTTAATGTTTGAGACAACGTTCCAATTGGTACTCAGACATATTTGGTGATTTTGCATGTAATTTCGTTGGGTAATCTCAAATTCTAGTGATTTAAGTTAAATTGAACCATCTAATAGGTTCAGGACTTTATTTTCGATCAGGATTGCCTAAGTTTAGATGAACCAAGTTTTTTGTACCTAACCTTTTAATTTGCTTTCATCTTGTCAACCCTCAATAAGCAGCAGAAGCTTGCTTAACATATGTACCACTCATCACGTAAGATGCCAACCATATACGCTGTTTGGAACATACCTTTTTTTTCCTGAATTATATTTGAATGGACTGCATTCTTTGTGAACCTCGTGAAAATCATGTGGATTGATAAAGCAGCACGTACTTACAGTTAGAGCTATGTACTCTGTTGGCATCGGCTTTAGAGATGACATCCTTGAACTCCTCGGCGTCGTGCAGCTTTTTCTCCGCAAGGCTTACTGCAGCTTTTTCTCCGCAAGGCTTACTGCAGCTCTTCATTTGCGATTTACCTGGAAGAATATATGAGTTAAACATGTGTGCAACCTAGTCTCTGGAAGTTCAGAATCCAGATGCCTGACATGTACAGATTATCCACTTATCGTGTCTAATTTACCAACTGTTGTCCTTGTTTTTTTTGATTTTTTTTTTATTTTAACTGTTGTCCTTGTTGAAGTACTGGAATGTTGTGTAGAGATGCTCCCCCCTCTCCACTCTGTTCATGTGCACCGGTGGGTGACGAACTCCGGCATGGAAAGAATTAGAAAATATTTTGTATTCAAATAAATATGTTAACCGTGTTATCTGAATTAAGACTCACTGCTTCCATTAGTTTGCTGAATTTCATTGTTTGTAAGCTAGGTGACGTGCTTTGTCATCCCGTTCTTGAGGTCTTTGAGTGTGATTGTGCTGCTGTTGTCCTTGTCAATGTTCTTCAACATCTCCTTGAGCCTGTTGATCTCCTCCTCTGACAGGCACCCGGTACTGTTAATCAATTGGCAAACACACTGGTCCCTCCTTCATTTATGTATTTTCTAGGATTGATTTGAATAATAACAGTAGTTGATACTCCGTCGATGTCCAGTATTATAATTCTACGATCTATCACCACAGTTTTGCACTAAGCCGATATCTCTAGCAGCTTCACATCATCTCTCGTCCTTCATTCATTGACACTATAAACATGTACATGGAAGGAAGCTTGTAAGATAAAGTAAACCTGAGAATATTGCATTTAATATTCATATTGTTATGTCAAAGGATTTTGAAATTAGTAATCCAAGAAACACAGTAGTTCAGCATTTGATACGTAGCTTTAGTAAAGTTTCTTAGATGACATAATTTAGGGAGGCTTTACTACAGACGCATTGGCACAAACATGCAGTTAACACCTCTGCCTAGTCTGAAGAAAAGAAGGACATGACCAAGGAGGCTGCAGAACATATAACTTGATATATGAAATTCTTTAGAACGGAAAGTACATCCCTGAATAATAATACAATACATAAAGTTAAATCCATCAATTCTTACACACCTATACTTGCAGTTTTTCTCCGGTTCTCTACAACTATCTGTCAATGCTCCTTTTATCTGCTTGGACAATCAACTTCAGCTAAAAAGGACGGTACAGAAGAAGGAAAAGTAGTAGATGGAAGTGAATGAATAACACACTGCAACTTAGTTGTTGGTATTGAGTAGGTACAAAAGAATTCATCGGTTAGCTTAAGTTACTCTAGACTATCTGAAGCTCTACAATACGTTTGTCAAACAACCAACCTGCAACAACCACTTGAAGCCATACAACAGCACTCTGGGTACAAAAAAATCAATTTGTCAAAAACCTGACCTGGAACAGCACTCTACGTAGATAATTGTATGCTTAGATGTAAAAAAAGAAAGAGAATTGATTGCTTAGTCATGGAATTAATACCTAGCAGCTCCTGTATATCTGGCCCATTGAGTAAGAGAGATCATCGAGCTTACTTTCAGATCCGATCATCCCTCGCGCATTGCTGGAAAAAAAAGATCCGATCATCCGACTACATACATGGCCGCTGACTAATTGAGGATTTTCGCCAAGTATGGCCGCTGCTGCCGCGCGTGGCGGCGGATGAGCACAGGAAGACATGAGTAGATGATTATGCCCTTGCACGATTGCACCAGCGAATCAATCCGAGACATGAGGCCACGATTAGATGAGATGTGTTTTTACTTCGGTTTTTTTATTGCGGAAGAGATAGAATGAGAGAGAGTCCTCGTTGCGGAAGAGACACGATCGAAGAGCCTCGGTTATTGAACGGCTATCAAGGCATGGTTGGATAATCTGATGGACGAAAATCTTTTAACCTCCAGGATTAACGTGGTGCTTTGTACGGTGCCTCCAATTAGTAAATACAAGACAAGATGGCCAGGCCCAGGCCGTATGTATGGGCAGACAGAGGTCAAAGCATACGTCCGTCCGTCCGCGCCTTGAAAGTGCCAAAAGAGTCGGAACACTGCTGCAGGTGTAGTCGTTTGCATTGCATTCTTCTTTCTCCGGTAGTGATCCTGCTTGAACAAAAGAAGCCATGCCGTGCCATGCGCCCCTGCCCGCCAAAGCCTCTACACTACGCACAAATACGATAAAGACACTGTGTAGACGCGCATGCACGTACTACGTACGTGCAGAGATGAAAAATATATATTGCGAGACAGGCCGGCCGGGAGGAAGGATGGCTATAGCGATCGAGCTAGACAGCATGCCATTCAATTCGATGGGACGTTGGATCACTGTAAAGATTCTCTCTCTCTCTCTCGGCAAGCAAACAGTACTACGTGTTTGTGCTGGTCCTTCTGCAACTGCAAAATATGCAAACAAACAAAAGCGAATTATTATACAAACGAGCAGAAGTTGAATAATTATTAGTGGAAAAAAGTCTATTTTAAACCTGGAACTCGTTGAGATCTGCGCATCAAACCTGCCGTACCCTGAACTATTCAATCCGAGTTTAAATCCAACCTTGAAACTATTTGGTGTAACTGGAAAGTAACAATTCTGACCGGGATTACAAGTTATTCTCACTGAAAGTGGGCTCCAAGTATCATATTCATCTTCTCCCCACCCCACCCTAGCAGGTCTCTGCTCGCAGGTCGCACGCGGATAGTGTGTCGGGACCGTGACCGTCACGCAGCGTAGCACGTGCACTCGGCTCTCTCTCATCTTCCCCTCTCTCATCTCTCCTTCCCCCCTCCCGTTAGGATTCCCAAGATCTCTCGAACCGACGGAAGAACCTTGCCGTGAAGCCGCCCTCTGGCCACCCTTTGGAGCCGCTCGACCATGCCCTCGGTCTCCACTCGCCGCCCTCTCCGTTCTCCTCAAGTTTCGCGTGTAGTGAAGGCCGGGAACCGCCGCCTCGGGTGTTTCTTCCCCACTCCGGACAAAGTCGTCGCCGCCTCGATCCCCGTAGTGCGACCTCCCCCTTCTTCTCTGACCAGAGCTACGCGCCTAACGTGAGCTGGCGGTCCTTCGGGCCATTTCCCATTCTCCCCCTCGCTCGGTAAAACCTCCTTCAACATGTTGGCGCTGCGACGCTGTGTCGGTACCATCGTAACGCCCTATGGCGCGAGCGCTGTGGCCGGAGGAGCCAATATCAGAGCGACCTCGTCGGAGATGCGCCACGACCGGAGGAGCCGGTAACCGAGGGATCGTGGCAGGGATGCGATCTGGTACTCGAAGAGAGAGAGAGAGAGAGAGAGAGAGAGAGAGAGAGAGAGAGAGAGAGGGGTAGAAGATAGATATGACAAGTGGACCAATGCAGTCAGTGAGAGTAGAAATTTGAGATTTTATTTTGTTGCTCTGAAAATCAGGTTCAAGATTCGATTTAGCGGGATCCGGTAGTTCGGGGAGTGAATGACAGGGATTTCGACTTTAGGGTTTGATCCGCCATACCTCTACGAGTTAAAGGTAGAGTGGACTTTTCCATCATTAATTTCTATGTACAAGCATATATTAATAATGTTTGCCTATGGGTATGAAATTATTTAAATTCCGTGCTAATTCGTGACATATTTTAATATTTATGTCACACTTCTAAATTTTATGGAGGTTGATGTTTTGCAATCTGATCACACAGATAGGTGAGTAGACACAACGTACAAATCTGTTGATCAGTCTAACTATCTGGCAGTGGATTATCGATCCGGCGCATGGAAACGGATTGAGAGAGACAAAATAATAAGAAGAAGAGCTGGTAGTATATAGGAGTATATCATTGGGATTGCTTTGTCACATTACGACACGAGACGAGTGAATGCCATGCCACGCCAACTGCTACAAGGTACAAGCTGGAAAAAACGACGTACGAAAAACTGTGCGTGAAATTAAGATGCTATAGGTTGATGCCTCCCACCACAGGCTAGCGGCGTCATCGTCGCCTCCATGAAAGAGAGAGAAAGAGAGTGAAAATAGTGGAATTCCAAGCCAGCTGAACAGTTTGGGGGAACCACGGTGGGAGACCACGCTTTTATTGTATGAGCTCGAGATGTTTTCCCCTTTTAACAGCGGCGCGGCGGAGCAGCATAGCATAGTACCGTGGCGTGGGGGCTAGCTCCGGCCGGCGTGTACGTATGAACAGCATCCACCCATATCCATGGGTAGAGCTCGATCTACAGCTCCATGCATGCATGTGTAAAATTAACCTCGTCTGGACTGACTGCACTGCACTGCATGCATGCCGCGATCGATCGATCGATCGACCTGGAATCTAACTGCGTTCGCAATTCAGTGCAGTAACAGGCCCGGATATGGACAAGGGACAGAAAAATTAACCGTGTTACGTGCACATGTAACTAATCCCTCCGTTCCAAAATAAGCGTCTCAGATTTGCTCAAAATTGGATGTATCTAGACTTGAGTACTATGTAACATAGAGAATTATGATATGCATGGCTGCCATTTTGATTAGAGACAAAATGTCATGTATCATTTGAATGACAGATAGATGAGTAGGTGAGTGCATATAAATGCTTAACGAGCATGTGCTAATAGTACTCCAAGATATACTACAAGCATAGGCCGGTGTACATTTTGATCAAATGGTCTCAAATTAAAATCACTAACATCTATTGCTCGAAAGAAAAATGACTCACATCTTATATGCATGATGATTACTTGAGCAGCGGCGCTAACCTATTTAGCAAAGACGTACTCATGTTGCAAGTTATAACATTAGCAGGGATCGAGATACAACATATACTGGGCAGAGCTAAAAGGTTTCCATGTGCATGCGACACATTGGTACAAGCACTATTCAGTGACATAATTGTATTGAGTACTTGTACAGCGTACGTTGTCAGTTGTCACCTACAGAATTATGTGGCATTCAAAATCATCTAGACATGAGATGGAGGCGTTGCAACCACAAAAAAAAATCGGGATTGTGCTTTTACACTATTCCATTGCATTTTAAACAAAACTATTTTCAAATAGCTACATATCATGAGATACTGTTTCTACAGTTTAAATCCCTGTTTTGATGGAAGCCGTAACTGCTTGAGTTTACTTTAAACAGTGCGCGGAAATAGGATATTTCTGAATGACACTGGAGTCTAGTACATTTCAGTGTTTCATTTTTGAAGGAAAGAACATCCATCTATCTGATGATTTTTGTAATCACAATGTGCTTATTCTTTTCATATATTACACTAGTCTAAATTGCGCATTTCCTGATCCTAATTAAGACCGTAATCTGATAACATGCAATTTAGCATAATCTGAATATATTTCATTGTCTTAGTGGTATGTGGATCAATGTGATTGTTTCCGTGGCGCATGTTCTATCTCAGGTTCCATTAATTAAACATTGGTTTGGGTGAACCTTAACGGGGAATAAGTGGAATTTTTGCTCTGTTTGTTTCAGCGTTTGATGATGGTACAATTCTCCCTCGAGCGATAGCTTTGTTTGGAAGCTATCTGATTCTATTTCTCTGTGAAATCAATGTACGCTTACCATATGAATGGCCATACGTGGTTTCTCCGTAGACACCTTTGGTAGCTTAAATTCTGCTGAAAATATAAATTTTGTGTGATTTTTTCATCGAAAAGTTTTACTTATTAAAGATAATTTGGCTACGCATCAATGGCAAGGGTCAAACTAATGGTGCTTTACTGACTCGGAGGAGACCATCGAATATTTTTGGGCCACTTATTTACGTGCCCAACTTCGTTTAGCTTTACTCATTTTTTCCCGCTCGTATAGCTTTTCTCAGTTTTGCCCCATTTCGCTCTTTCAAGACTCGCGGATGGCCAAACGGCCGTTCCAATCGGGCCAACCTCGTTTGGCCATTACTTGGCTGAGTTGACGAGTGGGAACCCTTAAGATGCTGACAAGTGGGGACGACGTGCCCACTAGTTGATTCACACGCATGGGTTGGCATGTTTAGTCCCAACTCGTTAGTTATGGTCTTGTGGAGGGTGAACAACCGGTTTATAAGCAGGACTGCGCGCAAGCATTTCAATCAATGTTTATCTTGGGGATTTTCTAAAGTCAAATAGATGTCCGAGAAAACTTACTTGGCCTTAGAATGGCCACAAGATTAAACATTGATTATTTTTAGCTTAATTATAAATATTCCAGTACCATATATATAAAAACTTAATTAAATGTATGAAAACTACGATGTTTAGAGATAATTCGTTGACCAAATCATAATCAAGATTTAATTCCTTCTATTTAGACATAATTCATTGATTAATACGTCGTTCCTTGCGTCTGCGCGCTCTGAATGCCTAATGAACGTAATTAAATCATTGTTAGGTTCGTTCGATTCGAGGTTCCTTTGATCTGAACTTGGTTTTTTTTATGATTTAGAGATAATTTGATGATTAGATCATGATAGACATTTAATTTGATGATTAAGTCTGAAATTGTAATTTGAAACTGAAATTAACAAAATCTTAATATTCATTGGACGTCTTCTATAGTACGAAAGATGTTCTTGCGACTAGAATAAACTACTAATAGTCATGCTAGTACTAATACTACTCCCTACTGCTAATTCTACGTCTTCTGATTCTTCGCCGGTGGTGATGCGCCCCTGTCCTTGGGGGTAGCTGGGCTTTCCTCTCACGCATCTTTGGGGTGCGGTTGCGGTGGATATCGAGCGCGCGTCTCGGCTCGGCGCATGCGTGGTCATGGTGTCGGTAGCGCAGTGATGGAGCCTCCTCCATTGTCGATGGACCTTCGCGGTGGTGCGGATCGATCCAGGCGGTGGCGGTGCCATGCCAGCTCGGCCTGTCGTGGCGGCTTCCCGCCGGCAGATCAGACGCACCCATGGGGCATGGAGGTCAGCGTCGTCGAGGATGCGGTGCTCCAGCAGGTGACGAGTGCGAGGATGCTAGTGAAAACTTTTTTTGGCCTCGGCCAGAACCGCCGTTGGCGGGCCCATGGGCGTCGTTAACCTCGTTGTAGGCGTGGCGGGGCTATTCTTGTTCCCTCTGTGCTCCGGTGCAAACCCTAGATTCAGGCATCCAAATTTGGATAATGCGAACGTTCCTACGTTGTCCCCCCTTGGGGCATGATCTTTGGAGTCACACATCGGCTCGAGGGACAAGTGTTTGATCTCGATGGCCGGACGCATGTCTCCATGTTCTTTTCGCGCGGTGGCCAAGGTGAAGCGGTGTGGCATATATTAGCATTGGCAATGTTGAGTTTCGTGACATGGTGCAGTGTGGGCTCGGCATCCAACGTTGGATGATGGACGTGAGCATCGACGCAGAACGGTGGCGCTGTTTGGCATCGTGTTGGCGTCGATGGCTGACCTGACAAGGTTATTGCGTTGAGCCCTCTTGAAGATGGGGTGGCGGAAGACGGCAACGGTGGCAGCTTCTGGAGTGTGCGCATATATATAGTGTGTGCTGAGGGTTTGCTTGACCGGGTTGTGTTCCCGGCTCACCATTGGGCGTCTTGGTGAGGCCTCCGGATTTAAATGTTGTGCATAGTTGCAAGGTAGGGCACACGGCCCGGATCATGGCCACCCTCTTCATCAAGCTTGTCGGTGTTGCGATAGTTTTCGCCTGAAAGGTGGTTTCGGATTGATCGATATATTTCGTTGCAAGGCTTTGTTGAATATTACAGTAAAAAAATTGTGTGCATCATTTGAGTGCAGAGTCCGGGGTTTCAACCACGCAGCTTGGAAGGTCCTGTGTATTAACTTATGTTTCTAGCGGACTCGTTGTCCGAGCAAAAGAAATGTGATAAACTTCAACGCAAACATGCTTAGCTTGTAAAGTAATAAAGGCAGTTCGAGTTAATAAGAGCAACCACACAGTGACAATGGGCAAAACAGTTCCCATGTTTGTGGTACAGTCCATGATGATCCATCCGTCACATGTATTGCAGCTGATCATTCACCTGCAGTCTAGAAAAGAAATTAAACCCCATGTCTTACTTGACCGCGTTGTCGCCTGATATTGGACATGCCATACTATTTACTACACAGGACGATCAACTATGCTATCAAAGATATCAGTCTGATGTAGAACGCCTTACATTATCCGAAACTGCAGAACAACATTATCATATAGTATTTGCACTATATACAAGCTCCTCTACCTCCATGGTCTCATGTTAACATATTTGGCAAAAAAAATATCTTCATGATTATGATTGAATTCCACATTTTACCCCTTATTTGTAAATTTATGACAATTTTCTTACAATTTATCATGAAGTTGTCACATTATGTCAAGTTTTACCTTGTTTAACAATCTCGTCCCGGTTCTGACCGCATGAGCCCACGTGTTAGGCCATTGTTGTTGGTCACTAGGACGACAACTCGGACCTTGTAAACCAGTTGAGTGCGTCCTCCATATATTGTTCCTTGCCAGACCCGCAACCCGTCCCACCTAGCTAGTTGTACAAATATGCCAACAAGTGTAGGCGAGAAACCGCACTGCCGCTTCTTGCCACCCTATGTCCGTCTCTCGCACACTGCTCATGACTTCATGGGAACTAACAGAGGATGTATGACTTGATCAAACCATAAAGCAGTTCAGTCACCTGATATGGAGCGGGTCACAGGTCAAGCAGGGAAGCGTGCATGGACGGCGCTACATAGGGACATGGGTGTACACATGTAGAACACCCATTATGTTTGACAATATCTTGACTACATAAGTATAATCCACCTAATGAGAACATTACACATCAAATAAATTAGAAAGCCCGACTAAAATTGTGATTTGTAGGGGCATTATTATTTATTTTTTTGAGTTTGTAGGGGCATTATTTGAATACCCCCTCTTCCACTTAAAGCGGGCCAGGTCAAACTATGAAGTGTGACGGGTTGTGCCCTTAGTGAGAATAGGTCTAGCTGGTTTACACTTTTGAGTCAGCGTAAATAGTCACCAGCCACGTCGGCTTGACAAGTGAACTGAGTCGGTTAGAATCGACGAAAATATGATAAGTAGGGTAAAACCTGACATAATTTAACAAATGCACAATAAACTGTGGCAGGAAGATTGAAATGTGAAAACATAGGATAAAATGGAAATCCACTCTTAGTTTATTGATGTAAGATTGTATTACTTAGACAATTCAAAATTTACTTTTGCTACGTTTCAAACCTATCTTTTGGAATTATTAACTAGACGACATTGAACTATTTTAGTTAAAATTTTGAAAAATTTAAACTTACACGTTGAAATGTGCTACGTTATTAGATGACAACTAATTAAGTGGCACGTCTAAAGCGTGGCAACCCTGGCGGTAAAATCCTAGATCTAGTATCAGCAATGAATCTGTTTCGTGATATAAGACAAAATATCATTCCCTCACAAAAATGAAAAGCTAAGACAAATTTATATCATCGACACAAATATTGTCACCGTAACATGCGAAATGTAAGCGCAATCCCTGTGGCCATTCATTCGATTCCACGCTTAGATTCGCCTTGTCGAATGCCATGCGCTCTTCTGCCTATCGTCCAAAGCCTACTACAGTCACCGAAAGCTGCATAAAGGAGACATGCATGTAAAAACACGGGCAACTGCTGAATCCCCATGCTGCGCATAGCGTTCAACACTGCATCATAGTATCATGCATCCAGATCCAGGAGCAATGAATCTCTCAACATGCATTGACAATTAAGATGAACATTGACTACTTTCCCAGAAACCGTGAACGGGATTTGACTACTGGTTTGAACAAATAAGCAACAGTTTCTGCACCTGCTGACCTGCCAATCATGCGAAAAGATCGAAAGAATCCACATCAAATACCATGAAATTCTTGGCCATGCATACTCGATCATATGTCGATCCACCCGTTCAATTCCTAGCGATACAGTCACTCGCTAGCTACCTAGCTTACACCATCATATAAATCGATCGATCTCAAACGATAACGCCACAAACTTAATCATCAGCAAAGATAGATCGATTGATCGAGCATTCGAGCTAGAGGAAGACGATGAAGATATGTGTGACAGGAGGGAAACGAGCTAGACTGATACGACGGGCGCTGTTGTTGAGGAGACGATCATGGGAAGCCGTTGGGGAAGTACAAGGTGGATGGGCTCGCGCGGCCGCCGTTGTTGCTGTTCCCTTTATTCCTCCCCTCGCCGGCCCCCGGCGGCGGCGCCATCTCCTGGCCCTGGTACATGAGCGTGGAGTTCATAGTCAGGCTCACCAGGCTGTCGTCGGCGGCGTCTCCCCGACCGAAGTTCCCGCCCCCGTCGCTTCCCCCGGCACCTCCGGCTCCGCCATCGCCGCCGTCGTCGCGCGTGGTGACCATGACCGCCGACTGCACGAGCTCAAGGCACAGCCTGAGCTTGTTGGGCTCGATGTGGGTGAGCCCCGGCACGGCTCCCTTGAAGAGAAACTCCGAGGTGAGCCCCCGGAGCACGTCCAGCGGCGTGACGCCGTCTAGCGTCCTGGCATTGGGGTCGGCGTGGTGGTCGAGGAGCACGGACACCATGTCAGGGGACACCATCTCCGCGGCCAAGTGAAGCGGGGTCTTCCCCGTCGGGCCGGCACGGGAGTTTACATCTGCAGCGCCGAGCTCGAGCAGCGCCTTGACGACGTCGCGGTTGCAGTTCTGCACGGCGTAGTGCACGGCGAGCGCGTCGTCGAGGTCGAGCCCCTCGCCCATGACCATGAGCTTGACGAGCTCGATGTCGGCCGCGTCGAGGGCACGCCGCATGCGCCGGATCTTGTGGTCGCGGTCAGCGGCGGAGGACGTCGCGTTGTTGATGGGCAAGTAGTGGTGGGTGAGGAACGGCGAGCGAGGCGCGGAGGCGCCGCCCCCGCCGGCGTTGAGCGGCGACTTGGCGCGGATCTCCTCGATCTTGGCGACGACGTCGATGGGGAGGTGCTTGGCGAGGAGGTCGGCGGAGAGGCCGAGCGCGCGACGAGGTGGGAGCAGGTGCCCCACAGCTCCTGCATCTCGAACTTGCGCGACGCCATCAGCACCTTCATGACGTCGTCCACGGACGCCTCCTTCACCATGCTCTCCAATTGCTTCTGCAACAAACCAATTCGATCTCCCAAACAATGAAATTGATGGCGCGCTAATAAACTAATAATTAGTCAGACCAAAACTAAAGAATCATCGATCTGCATGAAATTAATGCACTGTTTAATCCTGATTGCTAGTGCGCAACCGTGCATGCATCATGAGTTAACGCCAAAATGTACTTGCACAACAATGTTCCATGGCATCATGTACACCAACCAACAATGTCTGGGAAATGATGCTGGGATCGATCTCCAAGAAGAAACCCTAGCGCGACGCAAGCAAGGAACAATAGGTTGGCCTGGTGGTGGAGCAGTGGGTGGGTGGAGACGGATGTGATGTGAGGGAAGGGACAGACACAAACGAGGGCGTGAAAAGACCCTTCCTAGTAAAGATGAGTCAGAGGAGGAGCTCCATGACAAGTGATGCATGACAGTAGCAGCAGGCCAGCACCAGCCGCAGCAGCGAGGAAAAAGCAAACGAGACTGTGAGAGACTAGAGACGACTCAGTACCCTATCACTCGTCCAGTACACAGACACAGCACGGAGAGGAAAAATCTTAAGAAATTATGGCCAGGAGGACTGACGAGTGAAGTGAGTGCACTGGAATCTGCAGCAGCTCTGGTGATGCAGTGAGTGAATCAATCGATCGGAAAGGCAAAGGGCCGGGGGGCAACCTAGTAGGGATCTAGTCAGGATGAGCTGAGCTGGGAGCAGCATCGGCGCAGACGCCCATGGGTTTGATTCTTCTGACTAGCTACCTTGCATGCTTCCATGTTAGTGTTACACGAAAAGAAGTTCCTAGCAGCTCCACGCCAATCATGGCAGGCCTAACAACCATCATCCTTACCTTAATGGCGTCGACGACTGGAGATCGGGGGTTAGCATATGCTTGCAGATCCCAAGAAAAAGGGTGCACATGGATGGATGCAAATTGGAATTACAGTGCTATCTATGGTGTTTGTTCCCCACCCACCTGGACGAGCAAGGCGAGCTGCTCGACGCCGAAGGAGCGCGCGGCGGCGAGGGTGTCGAGGGCGAGGTCGACGGCGGCGCCGCAGCGGGTGTGCCAGCATCCCCTGGCGCCGCAGCCCGGGAGCGGCCCGCTCTTGGGCGCCGCCACGGACGCCTGGCCGCTGTAGAGGAATTGCAGCACCAGCACCAGAACCTCGTAGCGGATGGAGCTGACGGGGATGACGAGCTCCGGCGCGGCCGGGGGCCCCCGCCCCCGCCGGCGGCGCCACGTGACTCCACCTCCGCCTCCTCCCGAGGTTGGCCAGTTGAGTGGCGGCGGTGGCGGCTGGTGGTTCGGGTCGAGGCCGCAGAAGAGCTTCCTGAAGAAGAGGCTCCGCGCCGCGAGCACGCAGCGGTGCGCGTGCACGAGGCGGCCCTCCACGCTGAAGGCCACGTCGCTGAACGCCTGCCCGTTGATGAGCAGGTTGAGGTAGTCCAGCGACAGCGACTTGAGCGAGTCCTCGGAGCTCATGATCTCATGTAGCACTAGTAGCTAATTGAAAAAGATCCCGGCTTTTTTCACGAGATTTCCAAGGATTTGGATGTGAGGAAGGGGAAAGAAGCCGGGAGGGAGGAGGAGAGCTTGGGACACTGGGGAGAGGGGAGGAAGACGGAAAGGTTAGGGGAGGAGGGGCTAGCTATCATCCCCCTTTGCTCTACAGCGACGCTACACTGCTCCGCTCTTTTGTGGTTTCCGTCGAGAGGGAGCTGAGCTGAGAGCGATGGACACTGTTTGATTTCTCGCGCTACAGTATCGGGTGTGGTGTAGTGCACAGTGGGGCGTACTGTGTGTTCGCTGATCGGTGGGGCCGCACGGGATGGGAGACCCCACCTGCCAATGACGGTACTAGCTCTAGTGCTGCGTGTTGTCGTTGTGTATCAACGTATGTGTGTGGTACCGGGTGACTGTGGCGCACGTTAGGTTTTCGATTTTCGATTCTGTGTGTGGTAAAAGTGAGGCCAGTGAAAAAAGTGGAGCTTGCGATTCGTGTCTTTGTTGGCCATCCACAGATCTCAATCAAATGGACATATATTTGGAGGTGGGCTTGGGCAGGGGCGGACCCAGAAAGAAATACGAGTGGGGGCAAATCAAGTGACTGGGGGCATTACTTGTATAAATTTGTAAAATATGAAGAAATTTCTTTCAAATATGAATAAATACTATAGGAAATCAAAAAATTGAGTGGGGGCATAGGCCCCCATTCAGCTACACTTGGGTCCGCCCTGCGTGGGCTGCGCCAATGTGCGCCAGGCAGGTACACCAAACTTATTTATTATTTCTCAAGAAAAAAAACCAAACATATCTGTTTTAAAGAATAAATTTCTCCCTGATTTGTTCATTAATTAAGCCACACCGGAGGATCCTACACACACTTAGATCGACGGACATCAAACACAACCGACTCACCCTATGTTGTCGTCCTATCATCTCTATCAGATAATTTAAAAACCGATGCCTCAAAATTAGTTTGCAGTACCTGAAACTGGTTTTACGTTTGTAAATACAGCAGGAAGAACAGAAATCCATACTAAAAATTTATAAAAAAAAAATTAGCGCTGGATTGGTTCTAAATCATGTTGGCAAATAACAGAATATAGTTCAACAAACCAATGTTCGTACATATTTTAGGACTAGATTTTTACTTATAACCCTACTCAAACCAAAAGCAGCCACCGAAAATCTTCACCGGGCCTTCTGACGTGGTGCCGCCGCGGCGCTACTAGCTATCAGAGTAGGAGTAGAGCTGGACAGCCGCTGGCAGTGCCGCTCCTCCTCCCACTCCCGCACGCGAGCGATGCGTTAGGCGTCCTCCCGGAGGTCGTGCTCTAGTTGGTTTGTGTCCAACGCCTTGAGCAACTCGGCGTTGGCATGGCGCCGCTTCGCCGTGCGGCGTTCGGAGCGCACATATTGGAGCAATCGCGCGCCATCAGCTCGTCGGTGTCGACAATCCCGACGAGGGGTGCGACACGAAATTTCACCATCGCTTTTGATCCGCATAAAGTTGCTATGTTCCAAATTTTGAGTGCAACCTTTCCAAAAAAAAAATATTGAGCGCATGTGACTATGTGAGTATATGATAGTCCCATATGAAAAAGAAAGCAGCGAGCTCGTATTACATTGGTTTGTTATTTGTATCATTTTGTATGTTTGCACTCATTTCCTCTTTCCATACGAAACCATGACACAAAAAGCTAAGTAAATGTAGCAAACTCATATTATGATTGTGTGAACCCAAACCAGAAACCCATCGTACATCGGCCGACCTTTAAGCCGTGTCCATGATCTTTTGCGTCGCGTACGTTAGGATGACTCCAACGGGCCGACGCAAACGGACCAACGCAAACGGACGCGCGTTTGGTCCGCGTTTGGTCCGTTTGCGTCGGCAACAGGACGCGCGTCCGGCCTAGCTCCGCCCCTTTCCGGCCCCTACGCCCAACGGGGCCGACGCATTGAGTCCGCCCGGCCAGGTTTTTTGATCATTTTGATCATTTTCGGCTAGTGTTTTTGATCAAATTGCAACAAAACAAGTATAAAACATAATCCCGGCCTCACACAGGCCATGTCTGGGTACATACCCAAAATATTACAAATCCCGGCCATCGGCCATCGTTCAACACCGGCATGCAACATAATAAATAGAAGGACCGAGATTTGATCAATCTTGGTCCATGTAGCACTTTTGCTTCTTGAGGTAGTAGGCCTTCTTCCTAGGGGTGAAGGCCGAGATATCCATGTCCATGATCCTGGCCTCCTCGGCGCGTAAGGCGAGATCAAGGTCCTTGGCCTTCAGGTCGACCTCCCTTGCTCTTACCTCGACCTCCTTGGCCCTAGCCTCGGCCTCCTTGGCCCTTGCCTCGGCTTCCCGTGCTCTAGTCCGAGCATTTTCCTCTTCTATATCGAGCTTCTTCTTTTGCAATTTGAAGAAGAGCTTGGAAGACGGCTCTCTCTCTAGGCGTTCCTTTTCTCTCCTCTCCTCCTTCTTGTCACATGTCTTGTCCTTTTGGGATAGGAACCCGTTCAATGTCTCTTGCAACGCAAGGGTTGTTGCATCGCATTTCAACTCGGCCTTCGAGTTGTTCTTCCCCCTTGGCCTCCCCTCCTTCTCCGTTGTGGCCTCTTCCTTATCAACTGGCTGTCCACCTTGCTTGAGGGAGGCGTAGAGGTCCTTCCACTTCTGCTGGTCCTTGAGTGCCCGGTAGCAATGGGTCAAGTTGAAGGTCTTCTTATATTGAGCCTGGAAGGTTTCCAAAGCTTGCAACACCTGTGCATACAAGGTTATAGCAACCAAAATCATTGCAACGAAAATGCATAAGAAGGGAAGAGGAATTACCAATTCCTGAAGGATTCTGCATTCATTGTAGCGCTTGGTGAACCGGCCCCAATATGCTGACCCTCTTTGCTCAGCCCCGAGAATTTGGTTGGTTCCAACCTCGATCCAGGACTCGCAAATGAGTACGTATTCCTCGGACGTGAATGAGGCGCCCCTTTGGCTAATCTTCCTCTTCATGGCCAGGGATTGGGTGTCGAGCTCGTCTAGGAAAACCGGCTCAACATCGATGTTGATCACATCGGGGCCGGTCGGCGGAACTTCATCTTCTCCGGCATTGTAGTCGTCGTTGGCGTACTGAGTGTTGTCCCTGACCATGTCCTAGAGGACGTCCTCCCCGTCGTAGCCGTCCTCCTCCTCCTCATAGTACCTAGGGTCACCCGGCGACGGCCTAGGCAAATCGCCGAACAGGTTACGGGCGGCCTGGGCGGCGACCACTGCCGGGGCAGCTGCACGCGCTGCCGCAGTCTGCGCCGCGGGCGAGTGTGCGGCCAAAGGTGTAGCGGGCCCGTTGAGATCAAGGGTAGGTACCTCGACCGCGGATTTGGCTGAGGTAGGGGAAACCCGTGGCGGCATGGTTCCAGGGAGGTACCCGTACGCAGGCGATGGTGCCTTCACGGAAGATCTCGACCTTGGCGGTCGGGCCGCTGAGGCGTTGGAGCTGGCCGCCGCAGTCGCGACCGCGGTCGGGGTAATCCCAATCAGGAGGAGGGCAGCGGTGGCAGCCCTGGACACGAGGTCAGATTCGTTCGCCTCGCCCTGCTGCTAGGCGGCGGCCTTCTTGGCGGCGTCGAGCTGGTCCTGCTTCAACCTCTTCCTCCGGGCGCCCCGCTTCTTGGTCTCTGCGGCCCTCTACTCTTGCGTGAGTTCCTTCTTTACTTTCTTTTTAGCTTGGGGCGCAGGTCCAGAGGCGGTGCCGGCGGCGTCTGGTCCAAACTCAGCGGCGGCGGCCGCGGCGGCCATGGCTAGGGCTGGAGTGTGGACTGGGGTTTTGGGAGAGGAGAGCCCGGTGTGAATTTTGCCGAGAGAGCGGACTGGAGGAGGACACAAAAGCGGTCCGCCGCGCGTCCGTGGCCGACGCATTCCTGGCCCAAATTTGGGCCAGGAATGCGTCGCGGCGGACAGAAAAACGGACCGCGGTCCGTTTGCGTCGCCCCGTTGGACCTTGTTTTTGGCTCCAGCGGACAGGGACGGACGCGCGCGACTCGATGCGTCGGCCCGTTGAAGTTATTCTTAGGCTTCATTTCAGCTGCACGCATGCATGCATGCTGCATGTGTCCAGTCACAACTCTGTATCTTTTTTACTAAATGACTCATTTGCTAACCTTCAGTTAATTGTGACCCTTTAGATAACTTTCAGACATATATGGCCCCTGGGCTAAACTGCCATGTGTTTAGGTGTTTCGAAATCTCAGAGCATCAGGAAATCTCAGAAAACGCCATAGACTTTGTCTTATTCTAGTCCGGAAAAACGCAAACAATTCTAACTCATTTGGGATAAGCCATTTGATGTGCCGTTTTTCATTCTCAGAACTTCTGAGAATCACAGACTACGTCATCTGATATGGCGTACTCTGACATTCTTAGAAACTTTGAGACTAAAAACGCCACATCAAATGGCTTATCTCAAATGACTTAATTTTTTGTGTATTTCTCAAGCTCGGGATACACCAAAGTATATGGCGTTTTCTCAGATTTTCAGAGCCTATGAGAAGACTATGACGTTTTCGAAAAGGGTCATATTTGCTAAAAGTAATTCAAAGGATCAGAATTAGTTGAAGGTTAGCAAAAGGACCATTTAATAATTTACCACAACTCTCAACAGTCAGTCGTCAGTACGTAGTGCAAAATACATACGCACACGTGCGTGGCTTGCCTGCTGCTGCGTGCATAGTTGCATACACTTCTTCGGCTCATTAATCGATCTAATCAATATATATTTGCTCGATATACTACTAAAATAAGTGGAAGAAGATGCAGCGTACGTGCGTACTTCTGATAGAGTAGTATCTGCTCGTAGAGAGATAGTATATGCTTTGACCGTCGTTGAAGCATACAGAGGACTGAATACTGCAGACAATGCTTAGCTAGCTTTCTTAATTTGTTGGTGGTTCAGTTCAATTAATTCTACGGTTGATTTTACAGGGTGACCCATAAGTCCACAACAGTGTCTGGTGTCAACTGTACAGTGCCACAGAAACAGACAATGAGAGTGGAAACTCCTTTTGCCACTCGAGCAATAGTGCTCCTTATCTCGTGGGAGATATTTCTTCTCCATTCCAAACCAATCTATCTACAGTATTATATATTAAAAGCAATATACGAAACTAGTATAACGGAGACACCACGTTAATCCACATATGTTAGAAATATATAGTCCGTTGATTTTGATCATGACGGTTAAGATTAAAAGATGAAAAAGTTACATACAACATTAGTTAGGTACAATAAGTTATTTTAACACGTAAGATGAAAAATAAGTTATTTTAACACATAAGATGACAAAGTTACGTACCACATTAATTATGTACAGATAGATTATTTTAACACGTAACTAAGCAAACAACACGTTTCCTGGAACCATCGATCGATCAAACCGATCGAGCTGGGTCGTTCGTGCCCTTGGTGGGCCGGCCCATGCGATAAGGAGGAGAGAGAAGAACAAGAAGACGAACATGGTCCAAGTATTTCGGTCCAGGAATAAAAAGAAGAAAAAACAGAAAAGGGAAAGCGAGGATGGGCTTGAAGAATTTGGCCCATCCGGCCAGAAATTAGAGAAAATGTTTTTTTAGAAAAACCAAAAAAATGACTTTTCGGAAAACAAAGGAACATTTTGAGTGGGGACTTCTCCCCGAAAATATAAAAACAAATAGTTAATTCAAGTATGATTTAATTCAAATCAAATCCAAAAAATTAGAAAATATCATCTTAAGCACAACAATTTTCTCGAAAAGTTTTGTATTTCGCAAAAGATTTTAAAAGCTTAGAAAATTGGGATGTTACACATGAGCAAATAAGTTTACACGTGATCGTGTAGAGAAGAAAACATGAACCGTTCGAGATATTAAAATCTAAGAAGATGTGCGAAGCCCAAAATATGTTTGGGACCTCAATATATGGGGTTCCTAATAGAACCACCACGTTGAGCCACATCATTTAAATTATCGTGATAGTTGAATCTAAACTTTATGGTTAAGATTTAACAAAAAATAGTAGTCACATAACCTTTTTGACACGGCTAATGTTGAGAAGATAAGTGTCGGACATGGACTCCCGTCATTAACTTATTAGAGTTTAACAAGCACTTCCCACATGTTACCCACATATACAAAGTCATAGATTTCTTTGTCCATGTGTAAGAATTATTTTGATTGAATTCTGAATATAGATATTGACTCTTAGACACTTTGTTCCAAAATACATCACTTTCAAGAAAATTGTGATGTCGAGCATCTCTATTTGTGATTGCTAATTCATAATAAATTATTAGGATTATAATTTGTTCAATAAAATATGTATTAGATATATCATCAAAAATACTTTACAAAAATATCTCAGTTATTTTTTTTGCGTATTGAAACTTCAAAATTTAATTGTTTTTTATTTTGAGATAGGTGGCATATTTTCTTTAGCAATTTTTCAATTGGAAATAAGTTTGTGATGTGGCCCGTGGGTAAATTTTTTTATTTGCGAGGGTCATTCATAAGGTTTGTATTTTCACGAAACATTCATAACTCTTTAATTTCATTTACTTTCAATCTAAACGTTCACAAAATAAACATGAGAAAGGAATATCTTCTTACCACAAAATTTTATAACTGGAACTTTCAACAAAACTTCACGCCTTCAATATAGCATCCATATCCGAACGGTGCGTATTTTATAACAACTATAGTAAATATGAGAAAAAAATCTTCATAACACCAAATTATATAATCGAATTTTTCGACAAACTACAAGTGGTGCCCTGTGCTAGTTTGAATAGAAAAGCACTCGCACATGCAGTAAATGTTGCAATATGTTTAGGGACGGATTCAGAATTTGATCACTGGAGGGCGAGAAAGACAATAACCGCACACATAAAAGAAGATAAGATTTTAGCTTACAGTGACTTCTACTATTTGCACAATATTCCAATCAGGAGTTTGTGTATTAACTTAAATGATGTCAGACCTAGCTCCATCTCCTTGTTAGATCTACATGTTTTTATAGTAAAGTGGTAATTAACATTTACTCTTCACTTTTGCAGAGTAGAAATCTTCTAAGATAAATATACTATACTTCCGATTTTTTTTTTGATAAAGAGAATATATTAATACCAAGCAGATATAAATTACACCAAGCCTCTGCAACAACATAATGTCAAGAGCTAGTCAAGACATTAAGGATGCACACAGCCCAAAGAAAAAAGGTCCAAACTAATCAGCGAAGCATCAGTAACTACCACCACCATAGGCCACACCCGAACTGCCAAAAAGGTTCTCCAAGAACGACACCTTCAAGAAGGGAACTGTGCACAAACACCGTCATCGCTTGATAATAGATCATAGGTTTTCACCCTGAAAAAAATCTGACTAAACTCCAGACAATGCCTTCAACAAGGAGACGAATAGAGCTTCGCCATTGCCAGTTACAACCAGTGAAGGTCAGACCTAGGGTTTTCACCCCGGAAGTCGAGACTTTGTGCCCAAAGAGCACCACCAAGAAGAAGTCCCCCTGTGTTGCCGCTCCCGCTTGCCGAGACTGCTACAAAACACCGATCATCCAGTTCACAGTCTTCACCACTTCCAATCTAATTTTTTGCGCTTTTTTCTTGTGAAATTCCCCAGTAAGTAATTTACATCTTAGTAGTACAGATCAGCCAATCGTACACGATTGATTTCGTCTGTCGAACTCGATTTACCGAACCGTCGCCATGCGTGGGTGGGCGAGGAGTAGTCAATGGCACACACGGCCGTGTGCGGTAGGTCTCAATATTTCGCAGCCAATATTGATGTAGTATCATGTGCAATGTTGGAGCTATCACACACGATTATGGTACCCTCACCCCTGTATACTGGCACGGTCACACACGTGTTGGTTGTCCATCACAAACGTTTTTATTGTCGTCAATCGTGTGTGTGTTTAAAGAACCATCGCACACGTTTGGAATCAACATGATCATGCAAGTGCATGTGTTGTCCCATGCTAGTATTCAGAATACATTTCGTCTCGTTGAAATTGTGAATCATATTTCATTAATTGCACATTTCATACACCATACATTCATAATTGCGATAAATATATAATTAGTATCTATAAAAATGTGAAAGATACACGAAACAAGACAGAAATTTTCTTGGTTCGTAACAAAGAAGTTCCCAGGATTATAAAAATAAGGCCTGCATTTCGCTCCCTCCCTTTCGTCACCATCGTCATGCACCACGCTGCCCAACAAGTTTCTTCTGCACCAAGCCGTCGAAGAGATCACATATGCAAAATCAGCCTACGCCATGAAGGGTACACGCTAAAGGTACCATGCTGCAGCTGGAACACTTCAACCATGATTGTAGACGCCACTCGCTATAACAGGGCATCTCCGTATTTGCAAGTATTGCTTAATGTACCTCCATGTTTTGTGCAAAATATTCATCAATGTGAGAATGTAAAAACAGAAAAAGTAAACCAAATTTAAATGATTAGTCACTTAAAGTTAAGCATGGGTTGGCCAAAGAGAAGGCAATGCAATGCCGTGAAATTTGTCGGGCAACCCTGCAGCTAGTTTGCGCGCACCCGTCGCAAAGTGTAACTTGCGGCTACTAGTGCCATCATACTATGCTATGAATAAACAATGTCAAACCGACATCTACAACTAGTCAAAAATCAACGAAAGTAGGCGCAAAAACGTGCACATGATTAGTGGACTTACCATGATGATATCAATTGTATAGATAGACACAACGAGAAGCATGCACGACGTCACACACCTTCCTTATTTTATTTTTCTTGTATAGTGTCACCACAAATAAAATCTCTGTTATACGAGTATATAATGAAAAAACATAATGAATAAGATATAATAGACAATAAATAAAATCTAACAGAACCACCCTAATAAATAAGATCTAACAGAACCACTCTAAGAAACAAGGTGTTGGGAGATATCGGTACTAACAAGGTGTTCTAACAATTGTTTTAGTCTATCATATTAAAAAAGTACCAACACATTCAGCCTAGTGCATAAAAAATCTAACAGAACTATCATATCAATATACTAGTAAATCTGACCTCGCTAAACGCGCTCTAACACGTGACATCCGACATATAAATACATGAATATATGCAAGCATGTTATAATTAACAACTTTCGATATGTCGAGGAGAAGCCAGCACGGTGGAAACTCTAGACTTGGACCGTGCACGATGCTCGGAAAGGCCATATGAAGGAATGACCGTTACACTATTATACTTTTTATGATTTTCTAGAACAGTACATAGCACACATGTAGTTAAAATTTTAATTACTTTTGATAAATTGGCATAAATGGATTTCAATGTATTGAAAATTCAGAAAAAAAATCGGCACAACAACTTAATATGGTATATTATTTTGAAATTTTTAGTTCTGGCATTGTGCACCCTATTTGTTGCTCTTTCTACAAGTGAGACCTATTTAGGCATTTGGAAACTGGAAAAAATATTTTCTTAACCGAAATTTGGAATATTCCTTGTCATATTTTTTCTTCTTATGGGAACCATTGTACTATGACTTTACCGTGTGGTGCTGTTGTGTTCCAGTCTTAGGACGGAGGCAATTAGCATTTAGAGGGCTCATCGGCACGGTCAATGAAGTTGTCTGGTTAGTAATGCGTGGCACGCGGGGAGAAGGCTCTACACACATTGAACGGAAGCCCATGAGGCAATTAGAATTGCACACGATTTATTTAGTTCAATCCCCGTGCAATGATTCTACACTATTACACTATGCACACGATTACATATTTCAAACCGTGTGCGATTTAAGACTGCTGAGGTGGTTGTCCACTCATGCCAATGACCATTTAAATTGGTCGTAATCGACAAAATATAAGGTCGTAGACCATTGTTGTCTGCGTTATGACCAATTTGTGTACTGAGATTATGACCTTTCTCACTAAAATGGTCGTTATGTTGTCAGGTTTGGACCCTCCCAAACGAGTTATGACCGTTTGGTTCAAAATGGTCACATATATGACCAATTAAACCACGATCACTAAATAAGGTCACAAGTTGCATATTTCTTGCCGTGGGTATGTAACACATGTTTCATAAAAACAAGCCATATGCGATTATTTGGCCATAGAACGTAGGTCTAAGGCTTACACACGGTTTTAGTTTGGTACCGTAAGCGATAGACATAACACACATGGATCGCTCCATCCGTGTCCGATTTGGTGGGCTTAAATTGCCCAACCTATATTGTGAAGAGTTCCGTAGGTGGAATAGGCCGGAGTCTGATCCCTTTGAGGAGCCGATTGATGCGACAGTGGTGCTCTTGGCGGGTAAGGGCAAGAAACATGGCCGCAACATGATTCTAGATAGCAGTGTCCAGACTACCGTCACATACCCACAGGTCCGATCTAGCACCTCGAGGGGTGCTCTTGGGTCTACGCCACGGCCTTCCAGTACACATGTGGCCACCACTGTAAGTTTTTCTCCTTTTCATCTTCTTTTCTTTCTTTTGTTTCTGTTGTGCCATGCTAACGAGATTGATTATGTCGTATTGTAGCCCCAGCAAATTGAAGCCTATGATAGGATGACGGCTCAGTTTTTGGCAGACTGCTGGGCATACCACGAGGCGAGCACTCAGGCTCAGGACTGCCAGAATGTCATTCTAGAGGTTAGTTCTCGCCCATTGTAGCCAAGAGACGATTTTGTTTTACTCTCACCACTTTTAGCCTCAGTCTTCATGATGCATGACATCACCGTTTGTAAACTAACGTGCAAGCCCTTGCTGATCTACATGCTAATGGGACTCCGCTGCCACTATTCCCAACCACGCCACAAGTTCCACCCTTTCCACCGAACACACCATCGATGCAAGATTTCTTGGCTCATGGCGGATATGTGACTCCAGTTAGTTGGCTTCTTCACACTATACCCAATTGCATAATATGTGTCTTTTGAGCACGTAAGGTACTTACTATATCTTGCTCCAACTTGTAGGGAACCTCTGGACCCAACGCTTTCTTTGTTGGTTCTAACTCTGGTCGTGCTTCCGGTTCAGAGTCCGCAGAGATCCCAATTCATCAAGGCCACGCTGGCTCTACGCCTACCTCGTCCCGTCATCAGGACGACGACCCGGTTAGTTCTGTCAATTATTGCATCCAATTTAAACTTACACACGTCGCCATGCTAATAAACGGTTGTCCTTCTTCTTATTATAATAAACGGTTGTCCTTCTTCTTATTATAGTGCTGATGCATGCTCACGGCGGTGGACTTCATGTCGTCGCGGTGCTCGGAGTCCGTTTTTTACCGGTTTGTGCTCGTAGTGTCGAACATGTCGTTTTGTGATCGTTTGGACTTGTCGTGACAAATATATATGTATCGAACTGGTCGTGCTTGTGCGTTGTGACATGTATCCCAATATATGTGTGAACTATTCATGCTTGTGCTGTCTTATATGTTTCAATTATGCGATGGAATGGACTTGTATATGATGAAATGTGTGTATTCTCCTTATTTCTTGATGAAGATGATGTATGTGCGTGAATCTGGGGACAATTCTGCTATATATACCATTTATAAATTGCAGGAACGAATCAAAAACAAGGGCTGGGCCAAAAAATCTGTGAACTTGTATGCCGACGACAAAAGCCGTATGCATAGCGCACCCAGACTGAACCAGATTCTGGCACGTGTCATAATGTATCGCATATTCGTACGGCCAAAGCCGTAGGCATTTCCTCAGTTTCCGTCGGCATACATTATAGCGTATGCCTACGGTTTTTGTCGTAGGCATTTCCTCCCATTGGCCGTTGGCATAGGTAGCATCAGGAGCCACCAGATCGTGCCATGTGGACGATGTGTATGCCTACGACATTTGCCGTCGGCATAGATTCAGACGGCGTCCCACGGACGTGAACCACTTTTTTTCCGAGAGCCAATGAAAACCGTCGGCATACGTGCCATATGCCGGCGGCCGATGTATGCCGACAGATCTTCCTTTGTATGTCGAGGAAGCAGAAGCGACGGCCAAAGGCCGTCGGCATACACATTTGTCGTCGGCATATGGGTATGCCGACGGTATTTGTGCCGTTGCCGAGGGTTTTTAGCCATCGGCATACAGAGAGATTCCTATAGTGTCTAGAGTAAAAAGTTTCTAATTAGTAGTAGCTAATATATAGTTTTAGTTCAATATAATAAAAATACTAATTGGTACTATGTGCATCGATCTAATTCATAAAATACAAACCAATAACTTCTAAAAAACTAACAGTAATATTAATACTCCCTCTTTCCCGGTTTATAGGTCCTACGCGTTTCACTAGATCATCAGTTCGATCAATCGTAATATGAGTTATAAAACTGAAAAAAATATCATTACGAAATAGAACATATAAATTTAAATGGTATACTTTTTGTAATATATAACTCCATTTTTTTATAAAGGGAATATATTAATATCAAATGTATCAATTACACCTAGCCTCTGCAACAACATAATATCACGAACTAGTCGAGAAATTAAGGATGCACACAACCAAAAATTTAAAAAATAAAATAAAGAAACCCGCGGAACTGATCAGGAAGGAGCAAGAACTACCACCACTAGAGGCTACACCCGGATTACAAAAAAATTCTCCAAGAACGACACCTCCAAGAAGGGAACCGTGCACAAACACAGTCGTCGCCTGATCGTAGATCATGGGTTTTCACCCTGAAAAAAGTCCGACTGAATTCCAAGCAATGCCTTCAACAAGGGGACGAATAGAGATCCGACATTGCAAGGTACAACTAGTGAAGGTCAGACCTAAGATTTTCACCCTGAAAGTCGAGACTTTGTGCCCAAAGAGCACCAACTAGAAGAAGTCCGGCTGTGTTAGACCCTTGCTTCCGGAGACTGCTGCAAAACACCAATCGTCCAGTACATAGTCTTCACCATATCCGAAGTCGCCTCCTCATCACTTGTAATCTCGAAATCGATATGAGCCATCGAGATGCATTGGCCATCCGGCACAACCACCATGAAATTTCTCGTCATTTTCATCCCTGTCATTTTCAGCACCACGGTTATGTTGGTTAAATTGACGATGCAGAGACAGTGTGTAAGACCTATAAACCAGGACGGAGTGAGTACATGATAAACATACCATAGGTTTGAGGGTGTGACGCTCATGAGAGTCGTCCCGCCGTGTTTGAGGCTCGAAGAGCTTGGCCAACGGGCACGCGGCAACCACTATGTCGTAGAGATTAATGCGTTAGTCGACTAAGTATCCAATGCTCCCAATGGTGAACGCTGGTATGTCTATAGGCGGACGGCGAGAATCAAGGAAAAACGGCTGTACTTGGGAAATCTATATGCGCTTATTCTCATTATCTCACAACTGGTCAGCCTATTCACGTGTTGGCCTCTAAATAAATTTTATGTGCTAACGGCCGTATATGAATTACAGTTACCAAACCTAATACTACATAGTAATACCAGCCCCTGCTGAAGCTTGTTCCCGCTCGTCCCACAATTTTTTTTTGAAAAGGGGAGAGGCCCCAGCCTCTGCATCGAGTGATGCACGCAGCTTTTTATTAAAGTTTAAAGTATCAAGCATCAATAGTTTACATCTCAACGATCATATTAAGTTGAGACATGTATCAACCAGCGAAAACACAACATAAAGCAAACTACAAAAGTCGACTAATATGCTGCCACGTATACCGGGAGAAAAAAAATCATGTGCCACCAACAGGAGCCAGATGCATCCAGTAGCCATAAGGTCTCGCTGGTCCGAAGGATGCAGCAAAGCCCACAGCTGGATCCAGTGCACCGCCATATTGATAACCTGTAAGACATGAAAATTATTTGACCTATTAAAAACAAGGCTATTTCTACACTTCCATATAGACTAACAAATAGCTGAAATGCCAATACGAATCCTATTCTTGGTCTTCTTGTCTACCCCATTCAACCAATTATCAAACATATTAGTGACATTAGTCGGGGGTGGGATATTATAAGTATAGTAAATAACTCGCCAAATCAATTTTGCAAAAGGACAAGAGATGAACAAATGTTCTATTGTCTCCTCAGGACCACAAAAAGAACATTTAGTACATCCTCGCCAAATATTCCTCTTAGCTAGGTTATCTTTTGTGAGCAAGATGAAACAACATTTATTTACCCCTCTGTGTTTTGTGTGTTAGATAACAACACTGGTGATATTTTTAATATGATGCTAAGTGTTGCAGGTTTGAAATGTATTTCATCTAAATATGCTTCACACCAAAAAGGAGAAAAAGGGGTGTTAAAAAGATGATCTTGTGGTGCTCTTCCAAGCTGGCCTCAAATGCGGGCAAGGCTGGGCCAAGGCTGGCTCAAGGCCGGCCGTCTCGGCCACCATGTCGGCCTTCTGTGCACTCGAGACCGGACCAAGGATGGGCCCAAGGCCAGCCGCCTCAGGCTCCTGGCCGGCACCCCTTTGACTGCCCAAGGCCGGGCCAAGGCCGGCTATCTCGGCCACCCTGCCGGCCTCCTGTGCAAAGCAAGGCCGGGCCAAGGCCGGCCACTCTGCGCCTGAAGACCAGCCTCCAAGATTCCAGGCCGGCCTTGCCGGGCACAAGGCCGGGTCCAAGGCCGGGCTCATGGGGAAGAGAAGTTACCTCTTCAACGGTCACATTTCGGGAGGGGGTATAAATACCCCTCCACCTACCTCCTGCTGCCCCAAGCTTCAGATTCTCTCTCCTCCATTAAAGCAAAGCTTCAAGCTCCTAGATCTCCCTCCTCCACCAACCAATCAAGCTCATATTCGGAGATCCGAAGGAGAAGACCCCGATCTACATCTTCACCGAGCCGTTTTTCAATTCCCCCTCATTCACTTTGAGGGACCATTTGCTAGGGTTTCCCTTTGGAAAACCTAGCTCCTTGTTGCACTCACTTGTTGTTCTTGTGATAGATTGTAGCTGTTCGGGAGCCCCCAATTCAGTTGTGGGTGTGTGCCCTGAATCGTTGTTGTAAAGGCTCCGGTTTCTGCCTTGAAGAGAACCAATAGTGGAAGGTGAACCAATCCTTTGTGGTGTGGTTCATCGGAGAATAGGGTGAGCCTTTGTGGCGTTGAGCAAGCCTGTGGTGGCGAGCTCGCACCCCTCCAACGAGACGTACTCCCCTAAAAGGGAGGAACTCGGGAATACATCCTTGTCTCCGCGTGCTTTCACCTCGGTTACCTCTATCCTTGTTTACCGCCTTTATCTTGTTTAGTTGCTAGCTTGTCATATAGGTAAATTTACCGTAGTTGCATATCTAGAGAATTTACCTTTTGTGTCAAGCCTAATTTGAAAAAGTACGAAAATTTGAAGTACACCTATTCACCCCCCCCCCCTCTAGGTGTCATACGATCCTTTCAATTGGTATCAGAGCCTCGGCCCTCTTGTTAGGTTTAACTGCCTAAGAGAAGTATGACTTTGGGAGAGATTCCTCCGGAAGGCGAAAGTACTCCGGCATCCATCAAAACGATGGAGACATCATTGAGATCGTCCATGGATACCCAATTTGGTGAGATACGTGACTTGCTCACAAAACTCACTTGTACCAAGCCGCCTTCGGAAACTCTCCCCATAGAGGACCCCCTTGCCTCCAACACGGGTGATTCCGATGAAGGAAAGGGGGAAAAGAAAGGGGTTGAAGATAACGAAACCGACCCTAAGAAATCCCCTTCATCCACACCCAAACCCATAGGTGGGAAGCCCGAGTAGCATGAGGTTCCTTATGTGTACTCTCCCGACCCACCTATACCTCATGCTCGCATAAACCCCTTAGGTCCTCCACCTAAGCTTAATGCATTGGCTTTTACTACTTGGAAACACTTAATGAGATCTCATATCAACAGTGCCTCTATCGAGCTTTGGAGGATCATTCAAGTGGATACAAGGCCGTGGATCCTAACAACTTGACAAGAAGAGAAGTAGCGGATGCTCAACTCAGTGCCTCCGCTCTTCATATGCTTGAACTTGCCGTTATCTTTATCATATCCAACATCTCACCACCGCCAAAGAAGCTTGGGATTGCCTATCCGAGGTGTTCCTTGGGAATGAGAGTATGAAGAGGAATAGATTTGATGCTTTGAACAATGATGCCGAAGGCTTCTATATGCTTGATAGTGAAACTCATGAAGAGATGTATGGAAGACTCAAGACCCTTGCCCAAGCCTTTTATAATGTTGGGGCAAAGTACGTGGATGATGCTTGGATCAAAAGGAAGTATGTGAATGCTCTCATGCCCTTCGAGCCCGTTGACTTGAAGGCTCTACAAGGAAGACACAACTAACTTCAAATGACATCAAATGAAGTTATGCAAGAAATGCAAGCCTTCAAGGTTGCCACCAAGAATGTTCAAGACAATCGTGCTAGGGCCATGGGGATGAAACAAGGCTCCTCACTTGCTTTGAAGGCCAAAGAAGTGAGCCTAGATGATGATGTGGAAATTGAGGAATGTCCAAGAAACATTCTCCCCGATGATCTCCAACAAGCCTATCATGATCACTTGGCTCTTGTTTCAAGAGCATTTTGGCGTGACCCGTCCAAGGCAAAGGCTCAAGTTGATCTAAAGAACAATCCAAGTGGAAAGAAGGAGTTTGCAACAAGAACAAGGACATGCTTCAATTGTCATGACAAGTATCACTTTATCAAAGAGTGTCCCTATGAGAATAGAGAAAACATGGTGGAAGGCTTGTTCCCAAGGGTCAATCCAAGATGGTTCAAAAGAAGCCTTTTGTCAAGAAGAAGCCTTTCTTCAAGAAAGCACCAAGAATTGTGTTGATAACTCAAGAAGAATATCCTTCCGATGATTCCGAAGGAGAAGAAGAAACCACTTGTGAGGTGGCGGCTTTGGCTATCACCGCAACTTCACCACCTTCTCTCTTTGAATCTCCCAATGAGAACATCTCCAACACCACCGCTCGTTGTCTCATGGCTAAGGCCACCGAGGTATCATCCTCTACTCCCAAGACTATGCATGAAATGGATGAAATCTCTAGTCTTGAAATTAAGAAACAACTTGTTGCCTTCGATACTTTTGTGGCTAACTTGCAAGGTGAAGCTAAGAAACATGTTGAGTCTCTCATGAGACAACTTGGTGCAGCCGAAGACCTCCTTGAGGTCAAGGGTAAAATTGAGAGAGAGGACTCTCTCACCATAGCATCCTTAAATGCTCCTCTTGAAGAAGTGCATGAGTATGGGGTTTCTCTTGAGGAGAGACTTGAGTCTCTTGATGAGATCACGCCATTGCTAAATATAAAGTAATTAAAAAGGAAATATAAAGAGACTTGAGTCTCTTGAGGAGAGACTTGAGTCTCTTGATGAGATCATGCCATTGCTAAATATAAAATAATTGCTAAAATCATTAAGGAAAGAGATCATGCCATTGCTAAATATAAAGTAATTAAAAAGGAGAAAGCCGAATTTGTGGTTGCTAATGCTAGACTTAGTGGAGACATTGAGAAACTTGACAAGGCTCACAAGGCTTTGGAAAGTACTCACTCTCTTCTAGTCAAGTCTCATGAGCAACTACAAACTCAACTTTCTAAACTTGACTCGCCTAGCACCTCTACTCCCTCTTGTGATCATGTAAATGTTATTGAGGAAAATGCTAGGTTGAAGGTTGAGCTTGCCAAGGCCACTAGTGCCAAGACCTCAACTCCCAAAGGTAAAGAAAAGGTTGTTGCTTATGTGGTTGAGCAAAAGCAACACAAAGGGAAGGAGGGTCTTGGTTATGTTGCCAAGGCAAAGAAGAAGAGCAACAACAAGGCCAAGCCCGCACAAACCAAGGCTCCCATTGCGAGTGGGAATGCCACTAGGGGCAAGACCACTCGTAGTGACTTTGCTGGAGATGCTAACCCTCACTACATTCTATATGTTGATTATTATGGTGATGTTTATGAAAAATATGTCGGTCCTTATGATGGATATGTTGCTCGTGCTATTTGGGTTCCTAAGACCCTTATTTCTAACCAAAGAGGATCCATTGCAAGATGGGTACCTAAAATCAAGCAATGATTTCTTGTAGAACTATGCTTCCGGTGGGTCGAAATGGGTGGTTGATAGTGGATGCACTAGTCATATGACCGGAAGCAAGGAGATCATGGCGGAGTTTGGACCAAATATAAATCACTCACCGTCTCTTATGGTGATAAATCAAAAGCGGAGGTAAAGGGCCTTGGCAAGGTGGTAGTTGCAAAGGATATCACCCTTGTAAATGTCATGCTTGTCGAGTCCCTCGGTTACAATTTAATGTCTGTTCGTGCACTTAATAAGATGAACTTTGATGTCCATTTTACTATTGATATGGTGGTACTCTTGAGGAGCAATACTCTAAAGGTCATGTTCGTTGGGTATGTTGAAAATGAGTTGTTTGTGGTGAACTTTTCGGGGTCAACCAACACTCAAGCAATATGCCTATTCGGAAAGGCCGACGTGGGTGGTTGTGGCATAGCCGCTTGTCCCATGTCAACATGAGAACTTTGCAAAGTCTTCACAAGGGTGGCCACATTCCTTGACTAAAAGGCAATGTTTCTTTTTCTACAGATCGTCTTTGCAGGGCTTGTGTTGAACGAAAGATGCATGATTCTCCCCATCCAAGCAAAACCATCATTTCATCAAATAGGATATTGGAACTTCTTCATGTTGATCTCTTTGGTGCCATCCCTCAACCAAGTCTTGGTGGGAAGAAGTATTGCTTGGTGATTGTTGATGACTATTCAAGATTTACTTGGGTTTATTTCTACAAGTCGAAGGATGAGACTCAACAAGCCGTCATCGACTTATCCAATGAAGTTCAACGCCAACACAATATTCCATATTGGCCATTAGGAGTGACAATGGCTCCGAGTTCAAGAACTACACCTTAAATGAGTTTCTTAGTGAAGAAGGAATTCGTCATCAATATTCCGCTGCATATACCCCTCAACAAAATGGTGTAGCCAAAAGGAAGAACCAGACCCTCATGGATATGGCAAGGTCTATGTTGGCGGAGTTTAAATCTCCACTCTTCTTGTGGGCCGAGGCCATCTCCACGACATGTCATTCATCAAACCGGCTATTCTTTCGCAAAGGCAAGAAGCTAACACCTTATGAGATGCTCACCGGCAACAAGCCCAATGTCGCCTACTACCGAGTCTTTGGTTGTACTTCTATAAGATCAAAGGTGTTCGCTTATCTAAATTCGAGTCTAAAGCTTTAGAGGGTATTTTGTTGGTTACGATGCCGAATCTCACACTTATAGAATCTACGACAAATCCTCCGGGAGAGTTGTGAAATCTTGTAGTGTGAAGTTCGATGAGAATGACGGCTCCCAAGTGGCGCAATTTCATGTTTGTGATGTAGATAATGAGGAACCTCAAGATGCAATAAGAAGGATGGGCGTTGGTTTCTATCGCCCCATTGAGATTCATCACGAGCCTCCTCAAGCAAGTCCAAACTCCACTCAAGTGGAGATCTCATCATCACAAGTTGAACCGGCGCCTACCATGGAAGCAAATGATGCACCAACCCAAGAACAAGTTCAAGACCCTCCTCATGTTGACCAAGTTGCTATGCAAGAACCAAGTTCTCCAATTATTGATGCTAGCCAAGGTCAAGACCAAGATCAACCCTCTCCTTCTATTGTTGAAGATGTGCATAATATGATCAAGGTCAACATTCCGGTCAAGACGGGGACTGAAATGATCAAGATAATACCTCCAAGATCCAATAGAGATATCGAAGCCCGTCGCAAAGCAAGAGTTGCAAGAGATTTGGAAATAAAGAGCCATAAGCTAGAAGCAATTATTGGTGACCTACATAGCAAGGTTACCACAAGGCGTCAATTGGCAAGCTTTAGTGAGCATCAAGCTCACATCTCCATGGTGGAACCAAAAAAAGTATTTGAAGCACTTGAAGATCCAAATTGGTTGAATGCCATGCATGAAGAGCTCAACAACTTCGAGCGCAACATGGTGTGGAAGTTAGTTGAGAAACCAAAGGAGTGCCGCAATGTTATAGGCACTAAGTGGATTTTCAAGAACAAGCAAAATGAGCATGGAATGGTTGTAAGGAACAAGTCAAGATTGGTTGCACAAGGTACTCTCAAGTTGAAGGCATTGATTTTGGAGATACTTATGCACCCGTGGCTCGCCTTGAGTCCATCCGTATCCTCCTTGCATATGCATCACATCATAACTTTAAATTACAACAAATGGATGTGAAAAGTGCCTTTCTTAATGGTGCTTTAAAGAGTTGGTATATGTTAAGCAACCACTGGGTTTCGAGGATCCCAAGTTCCCTAACCATGTCTACAAGCTCGATAAGGCACTCTATGGACTTCAACAAGCTCCACGTGCATGGTATGAGCACCTTAGAGAGTTCTAGTAGCCTGTGGATTTGAGGTTGGGAAAATCGATCCACTCTCTTTACTAAGAGGGTTAAAGGGGTGCTTTTCATATGCCAACTTTATGTTGATGATATTATCTTTGGCTCATCTAACAAAGTTTTCAATGATGAATTTTCAAAGCTTATGACCGATAGGTTTGAGATGTCTATGATGGGGGAGTTGAAGTTCTTTCTTGGTTTTGAGATCAATCAATTGAATGAAGGGACTTTCATCTCTCAAGCCAAATATACCCAAGACATGCTCAAGAGATTTGATATGCAAGATGCTAAAGGGAAGCACTATCCTATGGACACCAAATGTCATCTACAACTTAACCCAAAGGGCATAGATGTAGATCAAAAGGTATACCGTTCCATGATTGGTTCTTTGCTCTATCTTTGTGCATCTAGACCCGATATTGTGTTGAGTGTAGGGGTATGTGCAAGGTATCAAGCCGCTCCTAAAGAAAGCCACATGATGGCGGTCAAAAGAATCCTATGATATTTGGTTCATAACCCAAAGTTTGGTTTGTGGTATCCAAAGGGCTCAACTTTCTCTCTTTGTGGGTACACGGACTCGGATTGGCCCGGTGATCATGATGATAGGAAATTAACTTTCAGGGCATGCCAATTCCTTGGTTGGTCCTTGATGAGTTGGTCCTCTAAGAAGCAAAATTGTATATCTCTCTTCACCGTCGAAGCCGAGTATGTGGCAGCCGCTAGTGCATGCACTCAATTGTTATGGATGAGGCAAACTTTAAAGGAATACGGTGTCAATTGTGACAAAGTGCCTCTTTTGTGTGACAATGAAAGTGCTATCAAGATCGCCCACAACCCGGTGCAACATTCAAGAAGCAAGCATATTGAGATTCGTCATCATTTTATTCGAGATCATGTTGCCCGTGGTGATATTGAGCTAGGCTATATTTCCACAAGAGATCAACTTGCCGATATATTCACGAAGCCACTTGATGAAGCAACATTCACTTTCTTGAGGAATGAGCTAAATATCGTGGATTCAAGGAGCTTGACTTGATTATCTTGTATACACACCTATATTTTGACTATTTATTTGGTTTAGGTGTAGGCATGGACATAGGGGGGGTGCGGTCCTAATACATTGGACTATCCCTCCCCCCATTATGCCGACATTAAGAAATCATTTGCTTCTCTATATTCGTTCTATGAATTGTGAGCTTAAATTACGAGTAGTGGTAGTGAACCCAAGATATATCTTCGCTGTGTCACGCCACATACACTCATACATGGTGGCCTAGGCCACCGCCCTCTTCTTTGCGAAGAGTTAATCTTATTGGAACTTATTTGAGATTTTATTGCAAAATTGTTGGCTCTCTATTTTTTCGCCATCACATCCAATGTTGCTTATTTGGATCTTTTAATTTTCTCCATTGGATGTGTAAATAATTTTCCTTTTTGCATTTGCCTACATGCTTATTATGCTTGCATTCCCTTCTTGACACTCAATCTTACCTCTTTGTCCCTCTTGAAACCGGAGCAAAACTCTGAAATCTTCAAAATCCTACCCTCTCTGTGAGGCCGGCCTTCTCTCTGCGCGAGGCCGGGCCGAGACCGGGCCGAGGCCGGCTCCTTCGGGTCGCTGCCCTGCCTTCCCTCCGCGCGAGGCTAGGGCCGAGGCCGGCCATGTCGGGTGCCTACCCGGCCTTGCCGGGGTCGAGGCCGGGCCGAGGCCGGCCAGTCGGGACGCCTAAAGGAGGGGGAGTTGACCGGTTCCCACATCTCATCTTCTTCCTCCCCCCACGAAAACCACTCCATCCCCATTGCCGCCTGACCTCTTCCTCCTCCCTCCTCCTCCATTGCTTCACTCCCCCACCTCCATTGCCCACAGATCTGTGAGATCCCCTCCCGATCTTCCATCCCATCCATAAGATTTTCCCCTTGGTGAAGGATTGGGGGAGATCTCCTCCACTGTTGGTGTTCTTGGAGTGTTCTTTCAAGATTGGATTTCTTTGGGGCTTCTCAAGCAAGAATGACATCTAGCAAGGACAAGGCCAAGAACAAGAAAGCTTCTGCCTCCAAGGAAAGGTTTAATCTTGTTGTCAACCCGGATGAACCGGTGCATGATTCTTGGAGTAAGCGATCCTCTTATGATTTTGAGCATGACCGTCTAGAATTCAATCCCTATGCATTTGGGCAGCGCACTAGTAGTGAAAATCCGTTCTATTGCAAGATGCATGAGCAAGTTTATGAAAATGTGGTATGTACTCGCAAGAATACTCATGTACCTCACCACTTCTTTGATGTGAACATGTTAAGAGAATCTAGGCCAAATGTGATGGAGCTCTTGGACTTTCATGGCATTAGTTCTCTTATGGATTGTGATACTAAATTTTCTCCGGAATTGCTTTGGGAATTCTATGCCACCGTGTATTTTTCGGATGACCCTAGGACTATGACTTGGATGAGTGGTGGTCTCAAGTGTGAAGCTACACTTGCGGAGTTTGGTGCTCTTTTTGGCCTTGTTGATCAGTTTGGTGGTCTCATGGTGATGAGAGCAAGATTATGAAGGCCCGCAAAGGAATTGCACATTGCTACCCTCCCGAGGTGGGACTTCTTCACGTTCCAAAGGTCAAAAACTTAACTCCTTTTTGGAAAGCTGTCCATGTTATCTTGAGAAACACTATCAATGTCAAGTATGGGGAGAAGGGTGAGGTTCGTAAGTGGATGATAAATCTTCTCTTTCACATTGAGCGAATCAAGGGATTCGGCAAGAAATTGGATGTTTTGGATTACATGTGGCACGAGATGCGCTCCGTGGTTCTCAACAACAAGGTTCCCATCTATGGTCCATTCCTCTAGAAACTGATTAACACCAAGCTTGCTCCAGCTCATCTCAACAACTCTGCCTTTGTTACGCCTACTCTCCTTCCTATAGCAGCTCTTGAAGCGGATGAGGAAGATGATGTTGATCCGGTTATTCCCCCTCGAGGCAAGCGTGCTCGTCACACACCTACTGAAGATGTTCCTAGCTCTTCTCAAGTGGAACCTACAGTTGCAGCTCCTAATAAGAAGCATGTCCTCAAGTCCATTTTTCAGAAGATGAATTGCTTCTTTGCTGACAAACAGGACAAGGAGTTCAGGGCCTACAGAAAGCAAAAGCAATACAACCGCAACCAACGAGAGATTATGAAGAAGCTTGAACTTCCCTATCCGGCTAGCTCCGAGGAGCTCCCTGAATCTGCTTGGAAGTCCAAGAACACATATTGGCTTGGCGATGATGCCTCCTCTCTTGGTCCCTATTGGACGGGGAATCTTGCTGCTTCGAGCTCCGGTCAAGCTGCTGATGATGGCGCTGCTGCTAGAGATGGCGATTTTGGCCATGACGACTTCATCGAGTGATCACTTGGGCTTCTCACTTCACTTTCTTCCTTTTTGTTGTCTTGATGCCAAAGGGGGGAGAAAGTTCTCTCCGGGGATTTGCATTCATGCATAGCATGTGTTTTCTCATTTGCTTATTTGGCTTTGCAATCGTTTTAGTTGAACTCTATTTGGTTTAAGTTCGTGGAACTTGGTTATCATTATTGTATCGTGGAACTATTGTATGAGATGGTTAAATTATTGTATGAGACTATGGATTTCAGTATTCGGGTTTATCTATGGTTGACACTATATGGTATTGTGCATTGATATAATTGTCTACATCATTTGGCACAAGGTATGATCCTCATCTCAAAATCTCAACCTAGTTGGATATGTCTCATATTGTGCGAATATGTTGTTCTTATATCATGTTGGTTATATCTTGTTGGGAATGTCCCCCCCCCCCCCCCCGTATGTGTGTATTTGCATTCCAAGGCAAACAAATTATATGCACACATTTAGGGGGAGCCCTTCCCTTTTTTTTGAACATGATCTAGTGTGGAATTTTTATTGCAAATCCTAGTGTTGTCATCTAACACCAAAAAGAGGGAGATTGAAAGAACATTTATTTACCCCTCTGTGTTTTGTGTGTTAGATAACAACACTGGTGATATTTTTAATATGATGCTAAGTGTTGCAGGTTTGAAATGTATTTCATCTAAATATGCTTCACACCAAAAAGGAGAAAAAGGGGTGTTAAAAAGATGATCTTGTGGTGCTCTGCCAAGCCGGCCTCGGATGCTGGCAAGGCTGGGCCAAGGCCGGCTCAAGGCCGGCCGTCTCGGCCACCATGTCGACCTTCTGTGCACTCGAGGCTGGGCCCAAGGCCGGCCGCCTCAGGCTCCTGGCCGGCCCCCCTTTGACTGCCCAAGGCCGGCTATCTCGGCCACCCTGTCGGCCTCCTGTGCAAAGCAAGGCCGGGCCAAGGCCGGCCACTCTGCGCCTGAAGACCAGCCTCCAAGATTCCAGGCCGGCCTTGCCGGGCACAAGGCCGGGTCCAAGGCCGGGCTCACGGGGAAGAGAACTTACCCCTTCAACGGTCACATTTCGGGAGGGGATATAAATACCCCTCCACCTACCTCCAACTGCCCCAAGCTTCAGATTCTCTCTCCTCCATTAAAGCAAAGCTTCAAGCTCCTAGATTTCCATACTCCACCAACCAATCAAGCTCATATTCGGAGATCCGAAGGAGAAGACCCCGATCTACAACTTCACCGAGCCATTTTTCATTTCCCCCTCATTCACTTGAGGGACCATTTGCTAGGGTTTCCCTTTGGAAAATCTAGCTCCTTGTTGTACTCACTTGTTGTTCTTGTGACAGATTGTAGGTGTTCGGGAGCCCCCAATTCAGTTATGGGTGTGTGCCCCGAATAATTGTTGTAAAGGCTCCGGTTTCCGCCTTGAAGGGAACCGATAGTGGAAGGTGAACCAATCCTTTGTGGCGCGGTTCATCGGAGAATAGGGTGAGCCTTTGTGGCGTTGAGCAAGCCTGTGGTGGCGAGCTCACACCCCTCTAACGAGACGTACTCACCTAAAAGGGAGGAACTCGGGAATACATCCTTGTCTCTGCGTGCTTTCACCTCGGTTACCTCTATCCTTGTTTACCGCCTTTATCTTGTTTAGTTGCTAGTTTGTCATATAGGTAAATTCACCGTAGTTGCATATCTAGAGAATTTACCTTTTGTGTCAAGCCTAATTTGAAAAAGTACTAAAATTTGAAGAAGCACCTATTCATCCTCCCCTCTAGGTGTCATACGATCCTTTCACAAGACCTTTCTATTAAGGAACCACATAAATACTTTTATTTTGAGCGGTATTTTTAGTTTCCATAGGTAAGTATGTAAAATCTTGTATGGCCATTCATCAAATCCTCATACATAGATTTTACAGTAAACAAACCATTACTTGTTAGTTTTCAATGAAAAGAATCAGGTGTATCGGACAGAACAACATCCATAAGGCGAAGGCAGAAGTGAGTCCACTTATCCCATTTGTCACCAATAATAGCCCTTCGAAAAGACATATTTAGTGGTGGCGCATTGTGCAACACATCATAAACCGAAACGTTTTTGTGTTGAACAATGTTATATAAGGATGGATGTTGATTTTTTTAATGGAGAAGTACCCAGCCAAGTATCTTCCAAAACCTTGTGGTTTCTCCATTACCAATTCTAAAATAGCCTCTGTTAAAGAAATCTCATAAACCGAAACGTTTTTGTGTTGAACAATGTTATATAAGGATGGATGTTGATTTTTTAATGGAGAAGTACCCAGCCAAGTATCTTCCCAAAACCTTGTGGTTTCTCCATTACCAATTCTAAAATAGCCTCTGTTAAAGAAATCTTCTCGTTGTCATCATTAACCCGTACACCGACGCTTCCTTCCTGAACAAATTGCATAATCCAAATGCACCATTGTTGTGTAAAACCTTTCATACGCAAAGCTTGTTGAAGGAAAGTCCATTTAACTTTATCATATGTCTTCTCGAAATCTATTTTAAACAGAACACCATCCATTTTCTGCCTTTGAAGTTCATGTATGGTTTCATGGAGAATGACCACACCCTCCAAGATGTGTCTCCCTGGCATAAATGCCGACTGGGTCGGCCTAATTATGCGTTGAACAATTTCGGTAATACGATTAGTACCTACTTTTGTGGAAATTTTGAAACTGACATTGAGAAGACATATTGGTCTGTATTGTTGAATTTGAACCGCATTTTCTTTTTTGGGAAGCAAAGTAATGACCCCAAAATTCAGCTTAAACAACGTCCAATTTCCTTGTTTTAGCTGAAAAAACATGTCCATTAGATCATCTTTAATAACTTCCCAAAAGGTTTGGTACTTCTTTCACATAGAAATCAGCTGTAAGAATTGCATTCTCCTCAGTAGTTAATTGCGGTATGTCCTGGATGGCATTTTCATCCATCAAAATATTATTTGGTGCCGATGCCCCAAACATTTTTTTGTAATAATCTGAAATGTATGTTTTTAAATTATCTTCTCCTCACTAGTGGAAACCACGCCTTTAGTCCCGGGTGGTAGAGGCCTTTGGGGAGGGATGTCCATCCGGTACATGGCAACCGGGACTAGAGGCCCCCCCCCTCTAGTCCGGGGTGTGCTACGACCCGGGACCAGAGCGGTCCACGCGGGGCCAGCACATGGCGCATGCGAGAGGATCTCTAGTCCCGGGTTGTAATACAACCCAGGACTAGAGATGCACCCACGTGGCGGCCTGTGGTTTTTTTCGTTTCGGTTGTTGTATATTATGAATAATTTGCAAAAAATATGGTTAATTATCTGTAAATCAGAAAAATACATATAGCATATCAAAATATTCGTAAGAGAAAGCTTTATGCGAAAGTCGGGAAATCGGAAGTCGGAACAGAAAGTCATGAAGTCGGGAAAGTCGTGAAGTCAGGAAAGTCGTGAAGTCGGGAAAGTCGTGAAGTCGGGAAAGTCGGGAAGTCGGGAAGTCGTGAAGTCGGGAAAGTCGACGTCACGTTTTCCCGGCTACCCGGTTTCACGTTTTCACGGCTTCCCGGCTTCCCGGATTCACATTTTCCCGGCTTCCCGTTTTCACGATTTCCCGGCTTCCCGGTTTCCTGGATTAATTTACATATAAAGATCCCATATATAAGAGGGACTAGAACCGTCATCTATTCGATTACATGGAGATCATCAAGCTAGCCACTACTAGAGCCCGTCATCTAATTTGACATGGTGCCATTGTACTTTCCCTTCATGTCTAAGACATAGTTCATCAAAAAGCCCGCAATTTCCTCGCAAATTGGTCGAAAGCGGTCCTTTAGTTGCAGGTCCCTCCGCATTCGATCCATCTATAAAAGAAGGGAGATTAATATGAATTTCAATCATCATAACAGAAATTATGAATGACACTCAACACAATTGATGGTTATAAAATGAAATTGTGAATTTATTTGTTCACTTACTTCGATAAATGTCCCTGGGTTCCGCTCAGAGACTATCGTGCGAATCCACTCGCAGACGTAATATCCACACAAATTGGTCCCAGGAGGCTGCCTATCCAAGTACTACACGAGAATAGATTTCAATCAAATAATAATCAAGCATCACGATGGTATTGAAATTTGGATTAAAAGGGATGCGCGAACACCTAGCTTGTACTACTTACTTTGGGGTAAACAAAAGTAAGTTCCTCTTTAAATTGACCAGGTGTAGCATTAGCATTTCGGAAAGCTTTCCAAACCCTGCCCATCAAACAATTGAATAAATGAGTTATTAATTAGTTACTTGATATCTCAGGAATGGAAGGAAAGAGACCGATGTAATACGATAAAGATTGAAATTACCGTTTGAGCACTCCTTGGATATATTCGTGCCGCTCTTTGGGCCAGTGCAATGAGTCCAAGATTTCAACTTCTGCTCTATCGATTTGAATGATTATCAGAATGTAATGGGCACTGCGCACGTTTATATATGTCAGTAACTAATCAGTTACACTTAACATCGAGAAAGCAAAAACCAATGTGTACAAGACAGTAAGACTCTTACCTGAAGTGGTAAGGAAACAATATCTTCCCTTTATAATTTTGGTTCCGGATGGACCTAAACAAGGTGTTCACCGTTTCCTCGTGGTGGTCACGTAGCAATTTTTCATTAACTCGGCTTGGGTCGATGAACCCAATCTCAAACACTCGGTTTCTGTCACATTCATCGCTCTTCATTCTGCATAATACCGTAGTGAGCATAATTAGAACAGGCAATGACCGAGCTAAGCTATAAACTTTATTTTAGAAAATAAATGAATTGAATCACTTACAGACAATAGGTAGTGAGCATGCTCAAGTCGAGGGCGTCAAGCTGGTATAACTGATAGATTTCTTCAATAGGTATAGTTATCTCGTCTACACCGTTGAAATGTTCATCTGTAATTTTCACCGGGATCAATATTCGACCTTCACTTGTGACATTCTTGTACCATTTATGCAGTCTTGTCATTTGTGTTGGTAGATTCTAGAGCTCATCAGGTGACACTAGATCCTTCCCGTATTCCCAGGTCCATCTAGTAGGTCCCATAAGGGGGATATCATCTGCATCCAGTTGAGAAAGTGAAATACCAATATCTGCAGCAAATTGCGCGCGGTAAGCGCTATCGTTCTCAAGCGCAGAGCCCATATCAGTGGCCACCTTGAGCGGGGAGATGGACTGATTTGACTGATGTCCGAGCTGGGCAACATCTCTTCTCCTTTTCCCGCCGGGTGGAATTTTCCTCATAGTCCGTACATAGTCATCTGGCCTATTTATCGAAATTTGTGATGGCTGAGTAAGGAAACTAACATCAAATTGTGTTTGAGCTTCCGAATACATTTCCTTTGGCTTAGGTTTTCTTTTCTCAGCCATTTCTGCAAACTGTCTTCTCGATTCTGTTTGTAGCCACACCCTGGCTTCCTCCTGAGTACACTCGACGTTGTAAGGTCTCGGGGGAGGTACCTTCGGTACTTTTGGCAGGGGCTCAAGTCAGGGTTTGGGTCGGGAACCCATCGCGGTGGTCTTCATCCCCTTTCGACCGTTAGCCTTAGTGGGCGGAGGCGGTGGAGACGGCTCAGGAGTCGACTCAGGAGTCGGCTGACGCGGCTCAGGAGTCGGCTGACGCGGCGAGTGACGCGGCGACGGATTCGGCTGACGCGGCGATGGAGATCGAGAAGGTGATGGTGGCCTTGGCGGCGGTGTCCAGCCTGGAAACATGATCAATTTCTTGGGCCATAGAATGAGTCCACCCTGGACACCTCCCAGTGTCCTCTCATCATCACCTCCAGGGATTGGAAGTTCGAGTGATTCAAATCCGGGGTAAACTTGATCCACGCCGACACGAGCATAGCAATCTGGAATCTCATTGCCACGATACAGTGTTGTAGATTCACAATGTAAAGCATAGCCGTCCGCCGCCTTCATGGTTAAGTTTCTCACTGCCTCATGTAGCTCACAAGTTTTCTTCTCAGTGATAGAATCCACGGGGTATGTTTGGTTCGATGCCTCATCAGCACCGACAGTCGTGGAAGCCACGCTGCTTTTCCGTTGGGACGGACCCTCATCTTGCAGCTGCAGCTGATGAGTTGCCCCTCGAGAAGATTGCGCGCGCCGCAATTCATCTAGTTCCTGTTGTTGTTGGCTAATGATATTTTCCACTTTCCTCAACCGGTCGTGTTGCTCCTGCTCCTTCCTCCTCTTTGCTCTTTCTCGGCTTCTATAAGAGTCACGGTCCTCGGGAAACCCTTCATGCCACGTCACACCTCCCCTGCCTCGAACAGATCCTCTTTTTTCTTTAGTACTGAGGGCCTTCCACAGCTCGTCGTATTCTCTGCCGGGATAAAACCTTCCCTCACGAGCATCGGCGATTGCATCCAGAATTGTTTGCCGGGGTATAGGAGTTTCTTTCGTTTCATCAACTATTACATCGCCTGTTGCGACGTCATACTCCCCCCATGAGCAAGTATCCAATTTCTGATCCACGGGGCCACAAATCTGTAACTGGAATGATCCCTTTTTCGCGCATAGTGGCCTCAATCCGATCCCACTTAGGCTCGGCAGTTACGTAGCCACCTCCACCCAACTGATGGTGATATATCTTCTTCGCTGCATGATGGCTACGTGTTGGTGAACCCAAGAGGAAGGTTATGATGTAGACAGCAGAAGTTTTCCCTTGAGAAATCTACCCAAGGTTATCAATCCAGTAGGACTTGACGATCTATCGGAAGGTTGTTGATGTTGACTCCCCCTGGCGCTAGGGAGCTTGCACCAACGTGGAATCTGCACAGACACAAACCAGAACTTTGCCCAACACGAAACAGAGAGGTTGTCAATCTCTCCGGTCTTGCAGAAACAAAGAGTTAAACGTATGGTGTGGAAAACAGCAGGAAAACAGCAAGTAACAGGAAACAGATGATTGCAGCAGGTTGTGTAAACAGTATGAGGAAATTGGACCAGGGTCCACAGTTCACTAGTGGTGTCTCTCTCAGAACAGATAACTAGCATGTTGGGTAAACAAATTACAGCTGGGCAATTGACAAATAGAGAGGGCATAACAATGCAATACATGCCAAGATGTCTACTATGAAATCTAGTTGGGCATTACAACAAAGTACATAGACCGTTATTCCAACCGCATCTATGCCTAAATAATCCACCTTCAAGGCAGCATCCGCATCCTATTCAGTATTAAGTTGCTAACAACAGATTATTGCATGAAGTAAAGTGTGTAATGTAATCAATACAAGTGCCCTTGGACACTGCACCAATGTTTTATCCCTAGTAGCAACAGCACATCTACCATCTTAGACCTTTCTGTCACTGATCCAGATATCTAGAGACTGAACCCACTATCGAGCATAAATACCCCCTCTTGGAGTCACAAGCATCTACTTGGCCAAAGCATCTACTAGCAACGGAGAGCATGCAAGATCAAGAGCACATAGATAAACAACTTGAATAAACATGGTATCAATATTCATCGGATCCCAGCAAACACAACATCTAGCATTACAATAAGATGATCTTGATCATGTTAGGCAGCTCACAAGATCTAAACATGGAGGCACAAGGTAGAGAGACAACCATCTAGCTACTGCTATGGACCCGTAGTCCAGGGGTGGACTACTCACGCATCACTCCGGAGGCAGGCATGGTGATGTAGAGCCCTCCGGTGATGATCTCCCCTCCGGCAGGGTGCCGGGAAGAGCTTCAGAACTCCTCCGATCTGAGATTGACGATGACGGCCGCGACGGAACTTTTCGTGGAATATGATCGACCGTAATAGGGTTTTCGCGTCGCGGAGAATATATAGGCGAAGAGGCGGCGTCGGTGGCCGAGGGGGGCCACCACGCCATAGGGGGGCGCGGGCCCACCCTGGGCCGCGCCCTAGTGTGGCGTGGCCCCCTGGTGGGTCTGCTCCGACTCCCCTTTGGACTCCGTGATCTCCTCGTGATATTATTGACGATGTCTTTTGTTTCGTCCAATTCCGAGAATATTTCCTTAATAGATTTTCTGAAACCAAAAACAGCAGAAAACAGGGAACTGGCACTGTGGCATCTTGTTAATAGGTTAGTCCCAGAAAATGCATAAAAATGATATAAAGTGTAACCAAAACATGTAGCAATTGATATAATAACAGCATGGAACATCAAAAATTATAGATACGTTTGAGACGTATCAAGCATCCCCAAGCTTAGTTCCTGCTCGTCCTCGAGTAGGTAAACGATAAAAACAGATAATTTTTGAAGTGACATGCTACCAACACAATCTTTGATCAAATAACAATGTAATGCACATGATCTGAATGAAGTGATCCAAGCCAATGGTCTATAGTTTGCAAGCAAGTAAATAAAGAGTAAACATAAGTGATCACACAAGTGCAAACTTTCATGAATAATACTATAAAACATTTAGAGATATAATAGTCTAACATAATAGTTAGTTCACAGCAGCAATAATTCTCAACATGAAAGTGTTTGTATCAACACAAAGGAAGATAATAGCTTCAGCTTTTGCTTCAACTTTCAACATGTATATCATATAGATAATGTCAATGCAAAGAATATGATCAACCAAACACAAAGTTATGTAAAAACTGTTATACTGGAGTTGACAATGATGTTTGCTTAAGTAGACAGAAAGAAGTGGGAAAACTGACTCAACATAAAAGTAAAAGAATGGCCCTTCGCAGAGGGAAGCAGGGATTAACATCATGTGCTAGAGCTGTAGTTCCCGAAGGCATATAGAGAGCATAAAATATTGTTTTGTAAGGTAATGGTGTATACAGGTGTCAACAAATCAAATAGCAGGTACTTGTCATCTTCCATGGCTAACTAACTTTTAGAGCGGTTCCGAGAGTTTTTAGGACTGCACTTGTAACAAGCACTTATTGGTGACACTCCTCCCAACCATTTACTTTCCACAAACCATGGCTAACCGAATCCTCGGGTGCCCACCAACATTCACCATGGAGGAGTGTCTATTTATTTATTTATAGGGTGGACTAACCAGCTCTTTAATGCAAAATAAAAGGTGGAGAAGCAGATGAAGCTGCCAATCCTTGTAAATTAATTAGCATGGAAGATGACAAATCTCACTACTACGTCCTTATGAGCTTTTCAAGTAGTGACACAAAAAGGAAATGTAACAGTTTTGAGTAGTTAGTAGATAGCACATGAAGAAATTTACTTGGAATGGTGAAAACACCACATAATAGGTAGGTATGGTGGACACAGGTGGCATGGATTTGGCTCAAGGTTTTGGATGTACAAGAAGCATTCCCTCTTAGTACAGAGTTTAGGCTAGCAAGGTTATTATAAGCAAACATCATTATCAACTGGAATAGCAAGAGTGTACATAAAACACAAGGTTTGACGAACCATAGACTCCCACTGTCTTCCTTGTTAACACATAGCCTTCATCCAAAAATTATCTAGACTACTATGGACTTCCAATTATGCAACAGATTATTATAGCAGAAAATCCTTATAGTAGTTCTTCATTAATAGCCATTACTTACATGATGCACAAGCTTAAACATTAATTACTTGACAGCTCAAAACAATTGGCAAGCATCAAATTACTCAAGACAACGATCTAAAAAGATTCATGTAAGCATTTTATACCACTACCACATGCATAGCATTTTTCTGGTCCAACCAAACACCAATCAACTTATTTGACAACTCTCCAAACAGATATAAGTGAAGCAAGAGAGTACTTTCTTCAAAAGAAACTGAAAGCTCTAACAAGAGATGTATGAAAAACTGAGAGCTAACAGCAATAACAGCAACTAGACAGGAATACTCAACAAGTATAAGTGAAGCACAAGAGTATTCTAATGAAAAAGTGGAGCGTGTCTCTCTCCCAAACATGAATACTAGGATCCAACAAGTATAGCACAGCAAACAAAACAAAACAAACTGAAAACAAAAACACACTGACGCTCCAAGGAAGAGTACACTAGTATGAAGCAATAAAAATATAGCACCATTAGAGATGACCTGATAATTTGTAGATGAAGAAGGGGATGCCTTGGGCATCCCCAAGCTTAGATGCTTGAGTCTTCTTGAAATATGCTGGGGAGGTAAGCCTCCCCAAGCTTAAGCTCTTCACTCTTCTTGATCATGTAATATCATTCTCCTCTATCAACACTTGAAAACTTCCTTCACACCAAAACTTAACAGCTTTTCTCATTAGCAGGTTAGTGCACTAAAAGATAATACTTCAAAGTTCTAGCAAAGACAAACTCACAAGCCAACTATTTTAAACATTAGCCACTGTTACTAGGCTCAAGTGGGCACTTTTACACGAAAAGAAACCACTTAAAAACTTGTAAAAGAGAGAATGCAAAATAAAAGACAGAATCTGTCAAACCAGAACAGTCTGTAATGACGAATTTTTTCGAGGCACTTACGATGCTCAGATGAAAACTTTTGAAATAATGAAAGTTGCGTAACATCATCAGGAACATGCACAAAAAGTTTCAGCATTTTTCGATTTTTTCTGATTTTCTACTGAATTAAACGGTGACGAACAGCAATCTGTCCCAATGCAGTCCCGAAAATAAAAACCAACTTTGCATTAGTAACTCTCCTTGGCACAACAAAACAGCAAATAAAAGATACAAAGGAGTTGCTACAGAGGTAAACAAGCATCCTTGACTCAAGAAAACAAAAATAAAACAGCAAATAAAAACATGGGTTATCTCCCAGAAGTGCTTTTCTTTAATGCCTTTGAGCTAGGCATGAAGAGATGCATCAAGTATTGTCAAGACCAGAAAATCCAAAACCATAATTTGTCTTGACACTAGTATCATGTGAGTATTTCATCTTCTTCCTAGGGAAGTGTTCCATACCTTTCTTGAGTGGGAATTGAAATTTTATATTCCCCTCTCTCATATCAATAACAGCACCAACAGTTCTCAGAAAAGGTCTTCCCAAAACAATAGGACAAGAAGGATTGCATTCAATATCCAAAACCACAAAATCAACAGGGACAAGATTGTTATTAACCATTATCAAAACATCATCAACTTTTCCTAAAGGTTTCTTCATAGAAGAATCAGCAAAGTGAACATCCAAATGACATTTTTCCAAAGGTGCAAGCTTGAGAATATCATATAAATTTTTAGGCATAACCGAAATACAAGAACCAAGGTCACACAAAGCATTGCATTCAAACTCACTCAGTTTCATTTTAATAACAGGTTCCCAATTATCATCTAACTTCCTAGGGATAGAAGCTTCAAGTTTTAATTTTTCTTCCCTAGCATGCATGAGAGCTTTGATAATATGTTCAGTAAAAGCCATATTTATTTTACTAGCATTAGGACTCTTAGCTAGCTTTTGCAAGAACATGATGACTTCAGTTATGTTACAATTTTCGAAATTGAAGTTGTTGTCATCAAAAACAATGGAGCAATTATCACCAACACCTCTAAAAATTTCAGCACTTTTACTAGGAACAAAAGTAGTGCTATCAGGCAATTTAAACTTTTTGTAGAGGTAGTAGAGACATTTCCAACACTTATTATCTTTTCACTAACAGTAGGGGGCGCATTAGCATGTGAGGCATCATTTGTTTCATTAGTAAAAATAGTGCAAACTCTAACAACACTATTTTGTTCAGCAATTTCAGCTTCTCTTTCTTCTCTCTCCCATCTTTCATGAAGTTCAGCAAGCATCCTAATGTTATTATCAATTTTAATTTGGATAGCATTGAGTGTTTTACTCTCTCTAATATCACTAGGAATAGCTTTTATTTTCAGCATTTCAACATCATGAGCAAGACTATCAACTTTAGCAGCAGGGCAACTCGAAATTAAAAACTAGATGCAGGAATTTAATTTTTTTGGGTTTTTGATTTTTAACAGCAAGCAAAACAAAACTAAAACAAGACAAAAAACAAAGTAAAGAGATTGGAACTGAGAGACTCCCCTTTCCAATAGCCTCCAAGTCCCCGGCAACGGCGCCAGAAAACAGCTTGATGGCTACGTGTTGGTGAACCCCAAGAGGAAGGTTATGATGTAGACAGCAGAAGTTTTCCCTTGAGAAATCTACCCAAGGTTATCAATCCAGTAGGACTTGACGATCTATCGGAAGGTTGTTGATGTTGACTCCCCCTGGCGCTAGGGAGCTTGCACCAACGTGGAATCTGCACAGACACAAACCAGAACTTTGCCCAACACGAAACAGAGAGGTTGTCAATCTCTCCGGTCTTGCAGAAACAAAGAGTTAAACGTATGGTGTGGAAAACAGCAGGAAACACAGCAAGTAACAGGAAACAGATGATTGCAGCAGGTTGTGTAAACAGTATGAGGAAATTGGACCAGGGTCCACAGTTCACTAGTGGTGTCTCTCTCAGAACAGATAACTAGCATGTTGGGTAAACAAATTACAGCTGGGCAATTGACAAATAGAGAGGGCATAACAATGCAATACATGCCAAGATGTCTACTATGAAATCTAGTTGGGCATTACAACAAAGTACATAGACCGTTATTCCAACCGCATCTATGCCTAAATAATCCACCTTCAAGGCAGCATCCGCATCCTATTCAGTATTAAGTTGCTAACAACAGATTATTGCATGAAGTAAAGTGTGTAATGTAATCAATACAAGTGCCCTTGGACACTGCACCAATGTTTTATCCCTAGTAGCAACAGCACATCTACCATCTTAGACCTTTCTGTCACTGATCCAGATATCTAGAGACTGAACCCACTATCGAGCATAAATACCCCTCTTGGAGTCACAAGCATCTACTTGGCCAAAGCATCTACTAGCAACGGAGAGCATGCAAGATCAAGAGCACATAGATAAACAACTTGAATAAACATGGTATCAATATTCATCGGATCCCAGCAAACACAACATCTAGCATTACAATAAGATGATCTTGATCATGTTAGGCAGCTCACAAGATCTAAACATGGAGGCACAAGGTAGAGAGACAACCATCTAGCTACTGCTATGGACCCGTAGTCCAGGGGTGGACTACTCACGCATCACTCCGGAGGCAGGCATGGTGATGTAGAGCCCTCCGGTGATGATCTCCCCCCGGCAGGGTGCCGGGAAGAGCTTCAGAACTCCTCCGATCTGAGATTGACGATGACGGCCGCGACGGAACTTTTCGTGGAATATGATCGACCGTAATAGGGTTTTCGCGTCGCGGAGAATATATAGGCGAAGAGGCGGCGTCGGTGGCCGAGGGGGGCCACCACGCCATAGGGGGGCGCGGGCCCACCCTGGGCCGCGCCCTAGTGTGGCGTGGCCCCTGGTGGGTCTGCTCCGACTCCCCTTTGGACTCCGTGATCTCCTCGTGATATTATTGACGATGTCTTTTGTTTCGTCCAATTCCGAGAATATTTCCTTAATAGATTTTCTGAAACCAAAAACAGCAGAAAACAGGGAACTGGCACTATGGCATCTTGTTAATAGGTTAGTCCCAGAAAATGCATAAAAATGATATAAAGTATAACCAAAACATATAGCAATTGATATAATATCAGCATGGAACATAAAAAATTATAGATACGTTTGAGACGTATCACTGCATTCAACTTATTCTTTGCCGATCTTTCCTTGGCTAGTTCTGTATCCTTGTATTGCAGAAATGCCGGCCAGTGAGGCCGCTGCCTCTCTAGTGTCCCAGTGAAATCTGGAACTTTCCTTTTGTCGACCCAATCATGGTATAATCTGTTCTTCCATTTATTGAATTGTTCAGCCATCTTCTTCAGAGCCCAATGCTTGACTTTGTCCGTCATGGCTTTTGTCCTTTCGGGACTATCCAACACCGGCAGAGTGAAATGTGCCATGAGCTTCTTCCAACATATATCTTTAGTTCTCTCGGTGACATAATAATTGCCCTCTAAGTTTTTTTTTATCTCATTCCATTCCGAAAGGCTGATCGGAACATTGTCCCTGACAACAACTCCACATTGATGCACAAACTTAGATGCGCTCTTCGGAGGCTCCAACGGTTTGCCATCTGAAGAGACTGACTCAATTCTGAAATGATCTTTTATTCCCAACCCTTTGGCATGGCCTCGTTTAGTAGTTTGGGTCGATGCGGAGGTCTAAAAAGAAGAAACATTTGTTAATATATATATATACAAATAAAATTTTACATCTGATCAAATAGAGGCTTAATATACCACGCCGGACTTCGAGGGTTCACCAACTGTGCTAGTTTGCCCTTGGACGCTTCGTTCCACCTCCATTCCCTCACCGGACTCGTTCAAAAACTCGGAGCCATCTTCTTCTGCTCCAATGTGTTCATCACCATCCGCGGGATGCCGGATATAATCGAGCAACACATCTTCCCCTTCTCTGGATTGGAAGGGAGGAACATCTCCATCGTCCATTGCTTAACTATTACAAAAGAAAATAAAACAATGATAGCATTAGCAGAATAATTCAATGTAGCTAGCGAACTTTACACTTAGCAAAATTACATCTACAAATATACCATATCAAAATTTAAACTAACATGAGCGATACTTCATGTGTATTGTATGTGTTACCGGGAAAACGTGAAACCGGGAAGCCGGGAAAACGTGAAACCGGGAAACCGGGAAGCCGGGAAGCCGGGAAAACGTGAAACCGGGAAGCCGGGAAAACGGGAAACCGGGAAACCGGGAAAACGTGAAACCGGGAAGCCGGGAAGCCGGGAAAACATGAAACCGGGAAAACGGGAAACCGGGAAGTCGGAAAGATTTCCCGACTTCACGACTTTCCGTTCTGACTTCCCGACTTCACGACTTTCCGACTTCACGACTTTACGACTTTCCGTTCGGACTTCACGACTTTCCCGACTTCACGACTTTCCCGACTTCACGACTTTCCGACTTTACCGACTTTCCCGACTTAACGACTTCCTGACTTTCCGACTACGCAAAATTTCTAACACTAAAATATTTCTACAACTAGCAAAATCTACCTAAGCAAATATACTAAGATAAATATACTACAATTAACAACAAAAAAACTAACCTAGCTAATTAAACTATGAAACTAAAAACTAAACTCAAAACTAACCTAGCTATCAACACTAACCTAGTATACTAAGGAAAACAGTACTTGGCAAAACAGTACACTAAGTTAATTAGCAAAAAAACTTAGGAAAAAAAATTAGGAAACAAACTTAGAAAAAAAGCTCACCGGTGCTTGGGAGGGCGGCCGCCGGCGGCGGACTTGGCGGAGGCGGGTCGCGGCGTAGCGGAGGGCGACGCGGCGTGGCGGAGGCGGAGGGCGACGCGGCGTGGCGGAGGCGGAGGGCGACGCGGTGGCGTCGCGGCGTGGCGGCGTGGCGGAGGCGGGTCGCGAAGGCGGAGGCGGGTCGCGGCGGAGGCGGAGCGGGTCACGGCGGAGGCGGAGGGCGGCGCCGGCGAGGTCGGGCAGCCTTACGGCGTCGTCGAGGCGGAGGTGGTCGCGGCGGTAGCAGAGGGCCTCTGGTCCCGGGCGGTGCCACGGCCCGGGACAAGAGGGTACCCTCTTGTCCTGGGTGGTACCACGACCCGGGACCAGAGGTCTTTTCGCAGCGCGCGCAAAGTGACCTCTTGTCCCGGGTGGTGCCACGACCCGGGACCAGAGGTCCCTTTTTTCATTCAAGCACCCAAAATTTCAAAATTTAGCGCGCAAATTTTCGAAAGTTATTTTCAATATGAATTTAAATAGCTTCTGCATACTTTCGAATCTGAAAAAATTTCAACATGAAAAGTTTTTGAATTTGTAAAACTAATCCAAAGCAATTTTCTGTTTTCTAGAATAATTGTTCTTACTATTCAAACTATTAACCATTTTGCCATTTTCAATTAAAAATGCATTAACTAATATTGTTTAAATTTGAAAGTCATATTTGAATAAATTCATTAATTAATATTGTTTAAATTTGAATAACTAATCCAAAGCAATTTTCTGTTTTCTAAAATAATTGTTCGAACTATTCAAACTATTAACCATTTTGTCATTTTCAATTTAAAAAATGCATTAACTAATATTGTTTAAATTTAAAAGACATCTCTTTATTTTAAAAACATCTTTACCAACATCCAACAGACTTACATAAAAGGATACATTATTACACATCACTAACAATTACGTTACTACATAAACGGACTTGTTGCTCGGAGGCCGTAGGATTAGGGGGAACGGCGGGAGGAGCCAGCCCCGTTCGCGGCCGCCCGGTTCTCGCGCGCACGTTTGCGGCGGAGGGCAAGATCCATGGAGGATGAGTCTTTCAGCGCCCAATCCAGCTCGGAAGCCTCCTTCGCCTTGAGCTGGCAGGCAGTTCTGGCTCGCTGTACACAGTCGTCGTGGACGGACCGGAAGGAGGCTTCAAGGGCCTCCTGCATCTGCGGCCCGCCGCGCTCTTCCCCATGGTCGCTCCAGTCGAAGTCGTCATCGTCGTCATCCTCCTCGTCGGGAGGGGCGGCGGCGACTGGTGGAGGTACGGCCGCGGATCCCCATGCCACCCCTGCGGCGTACGCATCCTCGTCGGGGTCAGGGACGTCGGACCACGCGGGCTCATACGTCCTCCGCACCTCCTCCGGCACCGGAGCAGGAGGCCGGTAGCAGGGCATTCCTCTCCACGCCGGGCTCGTGGGCATACGGCGGGATAGTCTCCCGCGGTAGCGCCCAAGCGCGCTCTGCCGAGCATGCTCGACCTCGTCCAGAAGGCGCTGCGGCGGGCGTGGCGGATCCATCTCGTGAAGACGATGCGTTCGTGGCTAGGAATGGTGGATTAGGGTTTACCCCGGCGACAATATATAAAGACCTCCAGGGCAGCGCTAGGGGAGGACACGTGGCTAGGGCAGCGCTGGGGGAGGACACGTGACTGACACGAGTCATGACCGCAAAGCCCGCCTTTAGTCCCGGTTGATGTTACCAACCGGGACTAAAGAAGCACACGGATCGTGTGTTTCTTTCAAACGCTTGTGAGACGTTGGATCAGGGGTGTGTTTCTTTTGAGGGATTGTGAGCTGTTGGATCAGCACTATCACGACCACTTCGTGAGCCACTTGACCCGGTTGGTGTTACCAACCGGGACTAAAGAAGCACACGGACCCTATATATAGCATCCATCGATCATTTGCAGTACACGGGTAGCAGAGAGCAAGATTTCTGAGAGGCGGGAGTTCCTAGAGCGGAGGATGAAGGTGAACCCTCCCCTCGGTCGGATCCAAGCAGCGGCAAGGATCTCTGATGATTAGCAACATCTCCAACACTTGTTCGGACAGTTGCAGATCATCAAAGACGTCTTGCCGCTGTTTGGATCGAAGGCCGATTTGCCATCTCACGACCACGCGATGATTTGCCGATTTGCCGGTCAGAGTGGCCACTGGAGAAGGTAGGCAACTTCGATCCGAGGGAGCCGGCCCGGATCTTCTTTGGTGGAGGTCGCGTGAGTATTGGCCCTTCTCATGTGAGTATTGGCCCTGTGATGGTTCCTGCTCTTTGGGTGAGAAACTTAACCATGAAGCCGTCCGCCGCCTTCATGGTTAAGTTTCTCACTGCCTCATGTAGCTCACAAGTTTTCTTCTCAGTGATAGAATCCACGGGGTATGTTTGGTTCGATCCGAGGGAGCCGGCCCGGATCTTCTTTGGTGGAGGTCGCGTGGGCCAGGGAGGTTCCAGAGGGAGCCGGCCCCCGAGGAGGTGGTACGTCGCCGTATCAGGGAGGAGGATGCGCACGTTCGTCGCTACATGTATATGTTGGATACGGTGTATACTAATACATGGCAGGTATTGTATAGGGATCCTTCTCATGTGAGTATTGGCCCTGTGATGGTTCCTGCTCTTTGGGTGAGGAGCGCTCGTGATGCACCCCGCGGCTTAGGACGAGACAGAAGTTAGTTAAATAAAAATGGCATGGACTCCAGCTGTAACCGGATTAAATAAAGATGTAAGCGTGTGATACACTCCAGCTGTAACCGGATTAAATAAAGATGTAAGCGTGATGCACTCCAGCTGTAACCGGATTAAATAAAGATATATCCTCTTGCATAGAGTCTTTTTATGTGTACTAGTTGCTATGTGAAATAATAAACTTGATTTTCGACAAAAGTTTCACAAACATTCTTCACAAAAAGTACTATCATGTAGAAACAACTATAATAGAATGACATGATCTAAAAATTCAGCACATACATCAAAAGCTTCAGAAAGCTTGATCACATCATACTTAAACAGGGACATAATTAATACAAATAATAGTTCAGATATCCATTACAGCATAATTAAAGATACACGCATATATATGATAATAGATCAGGAGACCCAAGCACTACATAATAATAGAGATATAAAAAGTGTTCGCCATTGCAAACACTACTCGTCCTCTGGATCAGAATTCCCCCAAGCAGGAGACCCATGGGGCACTGGTGGTGGTACTAGGTGACGCTGCCCATAGTTGACGATTCTAATCTGACGGTACACCTCGTATGCAACGTACGCATCTATTGCTGCATACTCAATGTTGGTAGCGTCAAGTGGGGTCTTCTCCCAGAGTTTGTGCTGATCATTGTGGAATTTTGTCTTCATATCAGCGTACTCCTCGTCGATCAAGGCGAATGCCATATTAGCCATTGAAGTCTTGTCATTCTCAAGCTTGAAAATGCGTTGGAGATCAATGTGGCAGGCAGCTGGTATCTCAATACCCCAGGTGCGCCTCATCTTGATCTTGTCATTCGTTATATCAACACTAGCAAAATGTATGCCGCTGCGAAGAAGGAACTCCATGAGTTCTGGACAGTGCTTGTCACTACTGCAACAACAAAGTGGAACACATGTTAAATACTGCTGCAACAAGTATATTTCGGCATGCACAAGTATGTATAATAAGAAGTGGAACACATGTTTCACGTTTTCCCGGCTTCCCGTTTTCACGGCTTCCCGGTTTCACGGTTTCCCGTGAAGTCGGAAAGTCGTGAAGTCGGGAAGTCGTGAAGTCGAAAAGTCGTGAAGTCGGGAAAGTCGTGAAGTCGGAAAGTCGTGAAGTCGGGAAGTCGGTACGGAAAGTCGTGAAGTCGGGAAGTTTTCACGTTTTCCCGTCTTCCCGGCTTCCCGGTTTCACGTTTTCCCAGCTTTCCGGCTTCCCGGTTTCACGTTTTCCCGGCTTCCCGTTTTCACGGTTTCCCGGATTAATTTACATATAAAGATCTCATATATATAAGAGGGACTAAAACCGTCATCTATTAGATTACATGGAGATCATCAAGCTAGCCACTACTATTCGTATTACCTTGCCCACTGGAAGACCATGACATGTTTCTTGAAACAAAGTTGGATGACGGCAACATCTCTTTGATCGGCCGTGTACTCGAGATCAAGGCCCATGAACTTCTTGTTGTTGTCTTCCTCCTCTTCAAGCCAATACTTGAAATCGGAAAGAAAATCCGGCACCTTGGCGCTGTCGTTCATGTAGACGACATTGAGATTGGTCTTGCCATGTGCGAGCACCTTCCCGTAGCGAGTGATTGGATTCATGGTGGAAGGATGGGGGGGAAGAAGAGAGGAGAGGGAGACCAACAGAAATGGCCGCGGTACTGTAGTCCGCGGTTCCGTGCGTTTTGATCGGTTGGTGCGCGGGAGGCAAACCGTTCGGACCTTTAGTCCCGGGCCGTATTACGACCCGGGACTAGAGGGTCTCGCGCCAGGCGAACAGTTGCCTCCACCCCTCTGGTCCCGGGCTGTAATACGACCCGGGACTAGAGCTCCCTCACGACCCGGGACCAGTAGAAAACTTTTGACCCGGGACTAGTGCCACCCTCTAGTCTCGGGTCGTAAGCCACCCGGGATTAGAGGCAAAATCGGCCCTAGACTAAAGGTCTCAATTCTAGTAGTGCCTACAATGGTTCCTTCATCTTGCTCTAACTGAAATATCTTCTTTTTCCTGTGTTTCCCACAATTGTCGTGCATATGGAACTATAAACGATTGTAGGGGAGATTTGTTGTTTTCAAGTACTTGCATTATTTGTCTTGAAATTATGTTATTCACTTTGACTATTCCAACAAATGTTTTCTATGTTTGAATGAAAGTATAGTGATTGATTTCACTTCAATGTTTCTATCTGTTAGAGAGGTGTCCCCGTGCATGATTCTATATGGTCTTCATGGTTTATGAATGTTGGAGTTTCATGATGCAGGCAATGAAATTGATTTGAGAAAATATGAATATCTTTAGGCCCAAGTTTAGCATTTTGACTTAAAATAAGATAGGCAAAAGATGGTTGTATTATGGCAAGTAGTTTCAGTTTATTCTAGTATAGAGTACTAGGACAGGAGTACTGCCTTTTATGGAAAATAGATCGGTCTCTCCAATCAACACGCACGAGGTTGAAACCCAAATAACCTGGCCTGGAGATCATACACAACCCTGAATGATCTGGTCGCCTTGTTCCCCAGAATCTGGACGTCTCTCACACCAGCAACATCCGGCTTAAAGGCCAAGCAAACTTCACCAGTTGACGACGACAATCCGTAGAACACGTTCTCTGGTGGCAGCTTCAGGGTAGTCCTCGTAAACTTCATCTCCACCGTTGGAAGGTCATCCGAGTCCACCAAATCACCACGAGTAGGTGTGAAACAAGTCCTCCCGCTACTAGTCTTGCTCGCAAACCCCTTGGCTCGCATTGCCAGTATCATAGCCTTGCTGAAAGCATCAAACACCGGGGCTAAAAGGAATGTGTCGGCAGTTCCAGAATCAACAATCAGCATCCGCCTTGCGTACTCAGATGGATCGATTTGGAGCCGGTTCCCGTCCACCATCATATCGATCTGTTGAAGTGAGTACACGTGCCTATCCCCAAACTGGGGGATCAAATGGGTATAGCGTAGATTGTACTTGGGGTAGGGTCCGATAGACAGGAACCCCTCGGCTCTGTGGTCACCTGGAAAGCAGTAGGAGAACGCACTGTAGTTGGTGCGCCGAGCTACCTGGTTGAAGAAGGAGAAGCTCTCATCCCCAAAGCCAATGATGCCTGATTCACGGCCGTTGAAATAGTCATCTTCGTTGCACCCAAAGACGAAGCTATCGACGATACTGGAGCCGCTCCCGAGAGTGAGCTTGTCTTTCCCTAGCCTGCCTGCCGAATACTGACCTGACGAACCTGAACCGTATCGCAGGCTGTAGAGGCAGGTATCAGTGTCCTCGACGCACCCGAATGGAGCGACAAGACTGCGCTGCACTTCAGTGCAATCTCTGCTCGAGCACCCGACACGCTGGTAAGTCGTCGAGTTGCCAGGGTCGAATGCGGCTCCAGCCTCCGGTGCGGTTGTGTGGCAAAAGATCTGACATGGTTTACACACAACCCAGGAAAGCGTGGAGCCGGTGTCGACTGTGACAAGATTGTACACAGGCGGTGTGCCAAGGCCAATAGCCATGAAGAACTTGCCTTCGTGGATGTCATGATTCCCGATGATGGGGCTCGCCTCTGCAGGTATGTTGGCTGGATGGATCGACGAGCTTAGGCAAGGGTGCTTCCTGTGGTACACAGGGAACTGGAAGGCGCCATCTTTGTTCAAACTAACAGTACCTGATACATGCACAATTTTGATTAATTATGCCGAACAACATGTACACATCTTATAAATGAAACTAGAAATAATATCTTAGAAACAAAAATTGTAAGTTAAGCGTTGCAGATATACAAGTTAAGCTACGTTGAACAAAACATTCAGAAGAAACAGGGAGAAAGGATACCAGATCATGAAGCACAGAGATTACCATAGGCTGAAGAGCATAGGCCAGTGCAGCCACTTGACTGAATTGTCCAGTTCAGACTTAGAGCAAGCAGTACGATAACAAGTAGCAACTCCATAAATATAAAGATCAGTGTGATGTCCGGTATGCAGTCTGCGGATGATTGGATTTTGAGGACCTCAATTGCTAGTCCCTAAATTTACTATCTAGCCGGCGAGACATGCATACGAAACAAGCTCACGACCTACCAATCATGTCAATCGCATTGTCATACAAACGGTATGACCATAATCGATACAAGTGATGGTGATATGCGGTGTAAGCTTTACCTCGCGGAACAATAAGGGATCGCCGACCCATATAGAAGAAATAATAGATATACTGAAAATCCGTGTGGATTTACATGAGAGTCCCATTTTTTTTATAAGAAAAACAACAACTCTCGGCTGCACAGTTTTATTTATTTTTACTAGTAATTAGGCACGTGTAATGCACGTGTTGATTTCGTTAAATTATATAAAGTATAATATAGAAAAAGTTTGAAATCGACTTCCATCCTGCAAACATAGTAACATTAAAACAGAAGTTATCAATTAGAATCACCGTACCATGAGCTGTCCATTATAGATGACCCTTTATAGAGGGCAATCATATGTGACATACACAAACAACCAACTCTAAAAAAGACATAAAAGAAGCATAACACCATGGTACAAACAATAAGAGCGAATACCATGAATTGTTGGAGTCATTTGGTGTGAGAACTTGCCTGTGGCAAGATGGTTAGTTGGGTGGTTGTACCCCTAGCCCACCAGAGTTCAAACCCCAGGTTTGACGCTGGTGTTTCTCATTTAAGGCGGAATATTCTTCAGTGGGAGGCGACGTTCCCGTCGACAGCGAGGCGCCCGTGGTGACTTCGTCAATCTCAAGACTCGACCCGCCGACTCAGTCTCTCGGAGGTGCTCATAGGGGTAGGGTGTGCGTGCGTGCGTTCATAGGGGTGAGTGTGTGCGCGTGTATATGAGCGCTTGCGTTGTACTGTGTTTCGCAAAAAAAAAAAAAGAGTCATTTGGTGTCTCCTTTGAGAGCTTCTTGGGTAGTTCTCTTTAAGGAATCAATATATCTGTATATACATGAACATTTCAAATTATATTTAATCGATCACACCCAGTAAAGTCGCCTAGGAAATTAAACAACTACTGAAATGCAACCATAAAATAAAACACACCAAGATTACTGAACCACAAGTGTAATCGATCACATCCAATGAACTTGCCTAGGTGTTACTGCTATCTACAGAAGCATTCAAAGATGACCTGGTAATGAACATGCTGGATTCACGAAAGAACAACAAAGTTGGAAATTTTGTAATGTCTTGATGGCACAAAATATAATAATTAGGATCATCACATAACTTACCACTAAAATCAGGCTAAAGCACTTCCACTTTCCAGTTTCTAACCATTGCAACTCACAACACGATTTAGCAGTTATGTGTTTATACTAAATTATATCTGGAAGGAAAATACAAATGACCTATGATTACCTTATATTTGCAATATTTACGATTTACCACTCATTATATTGAACAAGTTCATGGATATACTTATCTTTAGTCAAAAATTCCACGATGTAAAAATCAGGAGACTAAGAGAGGCCGTGATTTCCTAGATTAATAATATCTATAACTTCTTGAAATCTTGATATATTAGAAGGCAAGCAATGTTCTTCTCAAGGGATATATGGATTAACATGCTACCATAATACATAACTATACAGCGGCCAAACATGTTTATTTTGACAATAAAGTTGATTGGTTCAGATGGTTATCTTAGAATCTTGATGAAGATGGTAATGGATCAGTGATGTCCAAGACAACATATATGATCAGCAGTAAAGTACAGGATCAAGAAATGAACAAATGTCGAAGGACTATACATGTCTATACTTTGATGCACAAGCTGGAGAATATTTTGTGCAACACCTGATTCGTTGTCATTATAAAATGAGCCTTTGCACCTATCTCCTCTAGTGGAAATACAAAGAAGATTAGTTAAATAAACCGATAGTTTCTTCCCCTTACAAATAGTAAATTTCATATAATGGTACCTCGGTATTATTTTCAAGGACAACCAATATGGGAACTCTACCGGAGAGTGTTTGATTGCAATACTCTGTTTAGGAAACTGACACTGATTTTGATTCCAAGTAAACAGACTTCAGGGAAGCAAAGTACGTACATAATTGGTGCAGGTAAACTTTGTGACTCCGATTCTTCCGGTTCATTTCCTCCAACGGGTATATAAGAAAGGCCACCGACAGTCAAGTATACTGATGACCCATGCAAATTAGTACTCCCTCCGTCCCAAAATAAGTGTCTTTGATTTGTCCAAATATTGATGTATCTAGATGTGACACATCTAGATACATCAATATTTGGACAAATCTGAGTCACTTATTTTGGGAGGGAGGGAGCATTATTTTTTCATACATGATACATCTTGAAGGTGTTCGTACTTACTAACCCTATTTCGTAACCAATTTTGAAATACAATTCGCTAAGGCAATTCACCAGGCACGCTGCAGATGTTCATAGAGATGGATGATGCAAGGCATCAACGTCTCAGTCTTACCATGACATGGAGTCCAAGGGAGGAAGTTTCCTGCACCTAGCTCGCCAATCTTACCATGCCTTATATAGATACTAGTTGAATGCCCGTGCGTTGCCACGGTTATTATTTATTTTCACCCTTATAAGGATCTTAAATCCAGCTGAGGGAGGCATCGAGACGCTTCGGGGAGGACGGCACCGGTGGCGGCCACCACGCCATATCTTTTCCGATGCTGCCGGCGGGTGGTCTTCCGGTTCTCACGGCGGCTTTCCCTTTTTTATGGGCTTTTCCCCATTTTCAGGTGGTTGGATGAAGTTGGGGGAGAGATAGGAACACAAGGGGTTATCTGCAAATGTGTAACGTGGGTGTTCCGGTCCGTTAGATATAAATCGAACGATCCTAGATGAAAGATGGCAGGCACACCATTATCACCAACTGTGGTTTTTATAGGAGTAGAAAACTGATATCAAAAGCACAATATAATCAGCATTTAGTTACCCCTCGTCAATCTCCAAAGCATGACAATGAGCTAAGAGTATACTCGATTAATTAGGTGTACTGCCTCCCTCTCTGCACCCTGTATCGATGGCTTCGAGTCAGGCGATGGCTGGTGGAGGAATCTTGCTGCAAGTCGCCATTGACGACTTCCAATCACGCCTTGAGCGCAAGGGTATGCGGGCCGTCGCGTCCATGGCGTCCTTCTTCATCCGGTGAAGGGAGGCGGCTACAAGGATGCGTCCAATGGTGGTGCACGTGGGGATTGGCGTTGGAGTGCGCGGTGCAGGGCAGACACGCAGGAGCGGCGTAGATGGGGTTGGCCGGCAACGTGAGCAGGGGAAGGCGGGTCGAGGTGCGGCGGCGGCCAAGGCATGGAGGAGAGGAAAAGCGATTGGGAGCGCCCTGGTACTTACGGAGTAGAAATGAAATGGTTTTAATGGTAAAAACGCCTCTTTGCCAAGTAAGCACATGCTCCGTCCATGGTCCGCTGTTCAACCGAACCACGACTATGTGTACATGTTTGAAGATATCTCTGGACCACACGCAGTGGCGGAGCCAGGAAAAAATAGGAGCCTGGGCGGACCTTAGCGAAGCAAAAAAAGCAAGAACCACAACTGAGTATTTGATACATATAATCCAACTATAAGTACAAAATTAAAGAATCGAACATCCATAATAGTTTGGAAGTACAAAAACTGGAATTAAATATGATATTTGATCCGTAATAGCTTCAAATTGGATAATGCAAGTTTAAAAAGAGAGTAAGAACTACTAATTAAAATATTCGTATAGACTTGCTAAAATTAAAATGCATCACAAATACCCTTCAAATACTAATAACGCCTATCCGATCTCGGTAAAATCTGTTTACTTGTTTTGAAGCGAGGACAAAGCGGAGACCGGTCAGCTGCCCGGGCATGCCAGGCTGAAGCTCCGCCCCTGGCCACACATATCGCAATATATAATCGTCGAATTGGCCCTCCGCCCTCTAGGCTGCATATGAGCCACGCGTGCGGCATATTCTTTGATAGGTCATCTTGATATGCAGAGGTTGTACAAACTTTTTTGGCTTGTATCCTAGATATGTAAGCTAATCTTTTAGCGTGTATTCTCAACCCCGACCTCGAAATTACACAGTAATACTATGTGTCACTAGTCATGCTACGTAACCGAGGGTTACTGAGGTAACCACTCTCGGGCCAAGTAAACATCGACAGGCGTGCTCGGAATGGATCATCGGCCCCATAACCTCTCGGCTACATAGCATGACCAGTGACACATATCATTATTGTATAATTTTGAGCTCGGAGTCCGACAAGTTTGGTATCAGAGCTACAGATGAACCTAGTCTGTCAGGGTGACGTGGAAAGATCAGTCAGTGATATGTATAACATGTTTAAAGGCTTGGATGAGAGGCCACAGTGGGATGGTGGTGTTTTGTCTCGTTCTCACCGCCTTGGACACGAGTTCTCACCTTCGAGCCACGACTGAGCGTGCATACACACGTGGTTTTAGGAACCTACATCGACCAACTAAGATGTGAAGGCCTATCCAGAGGTCCTCTAGTTCGGGCTTTCCATTTGGGTGTGCGCGATGTGATAGAAAAGGTTTTGTAAAATGGATGCGGACGGTATTTAGGACGTGGTCGTGGTCCAGGGTGTTTGAGGCACTGGACCTGTACTTCCGCACACAGATGCTCCCTGGATAGTCCTATGCGATGTTAATTGTAGTCGCTCCCACTCTGTCGGCTTTACCAGGAAGAGAGCTAATTGTATAGGCAAAGAGCCGTATGGTACATGTGGTAAACACATTACACCCCTGCAAGGTTAAATCTTTTCGAAAAGCCATGTCCACGGTTATGGAAGACTTGGTGACGGACTAAAGGATCATAGGCAATCTTAACCTTCTCGTAAAACTTCAAATAAAACTAAGTGTGCAAGGTTTATTTCCTCGAAGGCGAGTCGAGGAAGTGGCCTTAGTGAATACCTAGGTTAAACTGATGATGATTTGGTGGATACAAAAGATGAAGGATGATGCTAGTGTTATCGCTCTCTTATCCCCTTTTAAAAGATATGTTATATGAGATTCTCTCCCTCCCTCGATTGGTAAATAAAGATTGCTTTACGCAAAGTAACCTTCATAAATCTTTTGGAACGAGTAGAGATATAATACGTTAATTAAATCTTGTTGAGTAAATCCAGTACTTAGCTTTGCTTCATTTTGGTTCAGGTAAAGTTTCTCACTCTGATGGTGGTTTCTACGTGGACATCGACAAGTAGTTTGGGATTCCCGGGTGGCAGCCTGGGACACTTAGGGACAAGCTGGTGGACGTCGTTTGTTTAAAGGCCTCTTAGGCCACATGTTTGATCTTATTGTTTAGAACAACCTAATTTTCTTTCTGAATGATGTAATGTCGGGTCATGTCAGACCTCTGTGTGTAACTCGCTATCTTTACTCTGTAAAGAGTTGTATATATATTTTCTTTCGTGTTGTAGAGTCTGTTGTGCTACCAGTTGTTACGTCCTCTCTCGTGCATGATGTGTGTATGGATATAAAGTGCACGGTTCAGAGACAAGGTTCTCGGGCTCATTGTTATGCAGTTCTGGCTATGCCCATGTTATGGCGTTGCCGAGGGGTTGAGGGGTGGATGATCCATTCCAAGCACGCCTGCCGATGTTTACTCGGCCTGTGAGTGGTAACCCCAGTAACCCTCTGTTATGTAGCATGACCAGTGACACATAGAATTACTGTATAATTTCAAGGTTGGGGTCTTACATGTACCGTCTTGACACAAACATTTGAGTTTATAAAACATTTTGTATAAAATAAAATGTGGTTACAAGAAAGAAAAGAAAAAGGTAGAAATTCCGCACCAACAATTGAGATTGATAAGCTTCTTTGTGTTGGCCCTATGGATAACCAATGCAACATCTTTTTAAAATATTTTCTTTCATATAAAGATCTTAGCTCTTATGCTTTGAAAAAAGGGGTTTAGCTAATTCCCACTAAAGTGAGAATTAGCTTAGAACCCACTCAGGTCTAAAACCGCTAGATCTGCATCGTGATTTGTGAATATGTGAGTTGTATATTAGTTGTAATTAACATTTTTTTCTATCGCACATGGGTGTCAGTGATCACGTTGCTCTTCTGATACTTGCATGCGTGTCTAACCTCGCTCTTGAACTTGTGCATGTCTGCTTCGTCTTTCTTGATCGGTTCCTCGTGTTGCATACAATGAAGTGGTGTCATGTGACGCTGGGCATAATCTCTGAAAACTCCTGACTGGTTCGGCGTGGTTTGGAGAAGAAGGAAAAAAAATCAAAGTTTCTATATAGCCTCTTCGTTTTGAGACAGTTGCAACTGAGATTTTCTCGATTGCCCATGGCTTATACATGAGTAACAGGATTTCGTTCAATTGCGCATGAGTTGTGGAAGAGTTGCAACAAAAAAATTCCATTTACACATAGGTTGCAACTTGGATTTTCCCATTTGTGGCCACGTTGCAAAAAGTTACAACGAAAATTAGGTGACTTCATCTGATTGAGAATTAAGGTATTTCCCAATCAAGTGAGAATCCATAACTGCACGTGCTAATCCCAACGATGGCTACATCGGTTCCGGCAGCAAAAGTCCGACGCCAGGGTCGAGGGTAAATCCAGACCGTTGGCCGGCGGAAATCGACGGAACATGAACCGCACGTGCTAATCCCAACGACGGCTACATCGGTTCCGGCAGCAAAAGTCCGACGCCAGGGTCGAGGGTAAATCCAGACCGTTGGCCGGCGAAAATCGACGGAACATGATTTCGTGCGCGCCATACCAGATTGGCAAAATTCGTGTTCTTCCCTGCAGGGAACAGTTGGTTGATTCTTCATAGTATAAAGTGCCAATATACAACTTTCTACGTTGAGTTTTCACTTTCTTGTAGTATAGTAGAATCACTATTGGACCGTGCTAATAAGGGCACGTGCTCCATATTAGTTTTCCGTGAGCACGGATAGAATATGGTAACTGAGCCATGCATGCAGCCACGTAGATTCCTTTTGGTTTTCAAACTTTAAAATGTTTTATCTCTTAAACGGTAAGTCGAAATTAAGATCCGTTTTCACGGTTGACTTTGTCGTGGTGAGATCTTCAAAACTAGATCTCATCTTGATATGATATGTTTTGACAATTTTTTTCAACCCTAGTTACCAGATTATAATCACTTGGTCACCAGTTAGTGTTAAGTTGGTTGCAGGTCAAAATCAAATGGTTGCCTGATTTTTTGAACTTACCAACTCACCAGTGTAATCCTTTTGTGACGATAATTCCGTATTTTACGTGTTTATAGTGGATCAATTACTCACTCTCTCGACATGTAGATAATGGCTATCACGGTAACTACGTATTTTTTGGGTGGTAACTGTTAACCAGTAATATGGTAACTACAGTATCGAAGACAAAAAGTTCTTCAAAACATATTAAGATGGGATCTTATTTAAAGTACTCGTCGATACCAACCCAACGGTGAAACCGGATCGTCAATTGGATTAACGGTTTAAGAGATAATTTATTTTGAATTTCCGGTTATGGAAAGATTATGTGCATGCTTGCATTTGGTCTCATCTCGCTTATAGAGGGGAATGATAAATTCTTAAGCGCCGGACAGAGCTCAAAAATCGGACAGAGGTCAAAAGTAGGACATGTTGTCAATAGATTAATCGATCACTATTTAACTGTGTGCATGTTGGTATGCAGGGTATAATGTTTATAACTTAAGTAATAAAGTTGTGTTTATCAAAGAAAAAAAAAGTAGAATCGTGAACGCTAGATACAATGAGGGGTGGATGCAGCCAGTACCGATGAGATTTCGATCTTGCAATGCTTCATTTCGAAATAGGATTGATTTGACTTTAGAATTTTCTCGAAACAACTGTTCTGTAGCAAACTCGGTAGAATCAAAGTTGTTCACTCCCAATCCAATCCACGCTTGCAGAGTCAAACTAACATATACTCCCTCCGTCTCTTTTTATAAGGCGCCTAAGCACCCGTAGCTTTTCCCAAAATACAAGGCGCGTAAGCCATTTTTGGAGTACCTCAATTAGAAGTTTAGAACGCACATACGGCACGAGATACGCAGCGGTAGCGCAAGCAGAGGAGCGCGCGAGTCCATCGACGATCACGGCTAACGAGCTTTCATCTGGACCTTGCGCCGCCGGCGTGGTGATACCCCGCACCGGCCGGCCTCCAGGCCGAGACGGCGTAGAGCGGCTTCTTGTGCCAGCAGAAGAAGAAACAGTGGCCCTCGGCGTCGTGCCTCACCTCGTACGACCCGCCACACCCGCAGCTCTGCAGCAGTTTCCTCGCCTCCATGGCGCCGCTGTAGCTCAGAGCCACCCGCTCCATCCCAGCCGCCTCCATCCTCCCCGCCCACTGCCGCGCCCGCTCGTGCCGCTCCTTCCGCTCCCCGCCCTCGCACGCCACGATGCTCCGGATCTCCTCCCCGAGCACCGCACGCTCCACACGCGCCCGCTCCTCCGCCGCGCTGCCCCGGTGTGCCGCCGCGGCCGCGCGCTCCAGGCAGTCGAACAGCGACGCGTAGTAGTTGAGCGCCTCGTCGAACCTCTCGTGGAACGCCGCGCCGTTGTGGTTTGCCTCTTGCTCCGTCACCACCATGATCTTGGGACACAGCGCCTTTACCGCCGACAGGAACGATCCCAGCTTCGGCCTCCCTGCCCAGTGGCGGAGAACATGGGTGACTGCGGCGAGAGCGCGGACGCGTCGGGGCTCAGCTGCAACCGCGTGTTCAGCTCCAGCTCCAGGAGCTGCCCGAAGCTGCTAGGGCTCGACCGGGCGATGATCTGGAGCGGGGTAAGGCCGCCCGCTGCGCCGTACCTCCTGCCACTGCCAGCGTCGTCCGCCGCGAGGAGGCGGTGCAGCTGCAGCGCGATGCTCACGGCGAGCGCCTCGCCGGACCTGACGCGGAGGTTGTGCCGGAGCGCGTCGAAGTCCATTCCTCGAGCCTCGCCTCCACGGCGTTGAACTGGAACGGGATGTCGAACGCCTCGGCCTCCCTGGCCAGCACGGCGGACATGCCAGCAAGGAACTCCTTGCTCTCGTGGACGACGGTGATACGGAGGTGCGGCGTGCCTCGCTCCGGCCGCGGAAAGCGTGGAACAGCGCGATCCACTGCGCCGCGTTGGCGGACGGGCCGGAGAGGTCGACGACGTGACGAACCTCTCGCCCTCCATCGCCTCGAGGATAGCGTGGTTGGTGGTCAGGTACGCGAGCTTCAGGAACGGGAGCATGTCGAACATGCTCGGCGCGTGGCCGGGACGAGGTGCGTGTCGGCGGAGCCCGATGCTGAAAGCAGCGCCCGCGACAGACCAGGCACGAGGTTGAGCAGTTTCCGTGCCAGCGCATCGGCGAAGACGGCGGCAAGGCGCTGCAGCGTGTGCGGCGCGTCCAGCGACGCGAGCTGCATGATGTGCTCGAGGCAGAGGTTGGCGCGGTCGAAGGCCCCCGCCGCCACCTCGGAGGCGCACTGGTACAGCAGGCCGATAAGCCGCACGCTGCACTGGTCCGAGCTCAGCTCCTGCACCCACGTCCCGTGGCGGCATACGGCGTCGGCGAGTACAGCGTGGACGCCGGCGACGACGTCGCCGACGACAGCACGTCCTCCTGCAGCTGCTGCTGGAACATGATGGTATCCTCCTCTGTTCGATCAATGACCAAATAAGTGGGTGCTTCCACTCCCTCCAGAGCGTATGTCGAGCTTAGTAATTAAGGTTATCGAGTCAAGACATTGGCATTGTTCGATCTCGTCGTCTTTTCGAAAGCAACAAGAATGGCGGGCCTGGAGTTCATACCTTCCAATGTGGTGACCTTTGTCTCTTGCAGCCAAGGCTGGACGCATCTGCGGCATGCGCGATGCCAACTTTGTCTGCGTCTCGGTGGAGTAACTAAGAAGATTGAGATTATTCTCTTGGAACTCATCCCCGGCATTTGGATCGCAAGGTACAGGACAAGGTTGTGATCAAACCATTCTGTTTCAGGATACAACTGCGCGTACACAACCAAACAAGATGGTGACTATTTCCGATGACGTTTGTTAGCTTCAGTTTTAAAAGAATCATTCCTGATATTCCTGAAAACAGAGCAGAAGAATCTAATACTACTTGAGATTCTGTCTTACTTTGCGAAAAAATAGAAGATTGCAATGCGGCTTTCCCCCTTGTCATTTGTTCTTTTATTCCCTACAATGCTGACTTTTGTTGGCCAGACAGGCATGGACATTGGAGAAGATTACAAGGACATTTTGTTGTTACTGAAAACTTTTTGTTGTTACCGAAAACTTTTTGTTTTTTTAGTCAAAATTCAGTGTGACGTAAGTTTGATCAAATATAAACATCTTCATTACTGAATATAAATACTAGAAAATTATATTCTATGGTGGATTTACTGATACTGATTTCGTACTTTACATATTCATATTTTATCAATTGGTCAAATTTATAAGACATTGACTAAAAATTTAGTGGACGGAGTACAATTTGTTTAGCGATGATCATTTAGTAGTGTAGATTGTGAATAATCCTAATCAAGCATCATTGACAGGGATGAAGCACAAACCAAAAATGTGTTCAATAATAAATAAACAGCCCGCCGGTGGTAGAAGAAAATAAGAGGTATATGTAGAAAAAGACCCACATAAAGAGTAAAGGAAGTTTTTTTCTCACATATCCATTTATAGAAAAGGAGTGAAGGATTTGAGAGTGAAGGACTTGAGCATTTATGTGTTCTTACCATTGCATTGGTTGCATCTGTTTGAATTCTCCATGGTGATTCATGTATGTGAAGTTTGAGAAGCTTATTACTCTTGTGTGTGTTTGGGTGTCCTAGAGCTTGTTCCTCTTGGGTGATTGGGCGTCCTAAACGGTTGGTGTTGTCGCAGAGGTCAATGCTGGTGAGAAGTTTCAGAGCCTACATAAAATTTGTGAAGATCTCTCTGGTCAATTTGTACGGGTTTGGTGACCGCTCTCAAGAGCACCTCATAGTGGAATCGTGACATCTTGCATTGTGCGAGGGCACAAGGAAATAGGTAAGTCGTGTCTACTGAAGTGCATTGCATCTCCACACCTCTCCAACAGAGACTACCTTCCATGTAAAAGTGAAATTTGGGACAAATAATTGTCTCGGCGTGACTCGGTTATTTCTATACCCAAACTATTTAACTGTGCATTAGTCTCTAATAGCCATCGAGTTTGAAGTGGTATATCTTGCTAGCACATAGTTGTGTATCTTGTTTAGCATTAGTTGAGCCTAGTGTATTTAGACTTGTTATTGATAAATTTAAACTAAGTTTAGTCCGCAATCATTTAATGCTAAACCATAATTGTTTATATCTATGAAATCTTAATCAAATATATGTGTGTAAAAAAGTAATGAAATATGCATACTCGAATATACATCATATCTAAATGAAACTGCAATTTCCAATTCGAATTTATAACTTTCTAAAACGTGCCCAAGATTGATCTTGTTTTGAAGATTTCGATACCAGGAACTCAAATACCAAACAGATAAAAAAAATGTGACCTTCGGTTCAAAAGATACATTGAGCATGAAAATAAAAAAGATGGGTGGATAGATATAAAAATGCCCTTTACCATGGAAACAAACCCACCACACTCTATTTTTATACTAAAATAAGAATAGAAAATACACCCGGTGGAATTCCGAAACTCCACTTCGACACTGGTAGGGGGCAGAGCCGTTAGAAAATCCACTTCGCTGTTATTTACAACACTGCTCTAAATCGCTAAAACATAAAGTGTATCATTGATTATGTTAAAAGAAAAATAAATCTATGTAACATTGTTGTTAGTTAACCGTCACTGCACAAGAAAACTGGATCCGCGACATATCGACAAGATCCATGATCCATCCATCCAAACCATAATAGTGACTTAACTATGAACAGTCGTAACACAATATTGAAACACATACACAACCTGACAGAGATTACCAACTCCCATGTATGTAAGTGCTATCCATTCGCCGAGGGATGGGTAAGAAGAGCAGCCCAAGGGTGACCACTTCGTCAGGTTTAAGCCTCGCGTTTACCTCCTTTCCGTCAAAATAGTCGCTGACGAGCCTCTGAATTTTGGGGATCATGGTGCTGCCGCCAATTAGAATGACCTCATCGATCATGTTCTTCTCCTTCTCCAGCTCAGCCTCCACCATGACCCTGTCCAACAATGCTATGACTTTCAGAAAAAGATCCTGGTTCAGCTCCTCGAACTTGGCCCGAGTCAGCGTCTCTGAGTAATCGAGGCCGTCCAAGACAAGTGATTCGATGGTGAGCTGCACATGGCGTCGAGTGCTCAGCACCTTCTTGGCCAAAAAGACAGCGCCAAATCATTGATCCAGATTATGGTGGAACACATATTTTCAAATAAATTTGGCCAAGTAGAGGCATTCCCCACTAACTTCCAGTTCTAATTGTGGGCTAAACATTTATGACGAAAGGTTCCTCACAAAATAAAATTGCTGCTAACTTAGGTGGCCCATCGTTGCTAAGGGGTTGTTTTGATAGTAGCAATTTTTTAGAGAACCAATTATCTACAACCACGTTTTAAGGCATAACAAACGAAAAACTTATTTGGATATTCCTTGCAAAACCAGAAATAAAATGTTAACAAACTATGTGCTTTACGATAAGCGTGAAGAACCCCAATCATTGGGACAGTAGTAACACAAAACAAAAGTGTGTCGTTTCAGGTCACGAGCTGCAAAAGAAACATGATATTTATGGGTTTCCGAAAATTCTAATTTTTGGGGTGTGCATACATACTAATAAGTTCTAAAAATCTGCAAGATTCCGGTAAGAAATATGTTTTGAGACTACACAAAAACGACAAAGTTGAGGTTCTAAACGAGAAAAAACTCATTTTTATTCCCAGGTTAATTTGGCTTTTTTTTGCGTGTGCAGATCATGGATGATAATATATTTCAATGAAACTTGTGTCGTACATACTAGATGTGTAGATGTCCCTGTATTTTTATCTTTAGGAAAAATGTATAAAAATCTGTTTTTCAATTTTTTAAGGACTCAATAAATGACATCTCTTATGTCAATAAGACCAAAGGTAAAAGGGGTGGATATTAAATGATACGAAGTGCTAGGAAGTGAAATAGAATGAAATAGAGCCACTTTTTTGGGCTTCCCTATGAAATGAGGCATGGAACGGAGCCACTACGAAGAAATTCTGCGAGTTACGAAAGAAGCTTCGGACTCATATTGTTCATGGGTTGAGAAGTTGAACTCTAGGAGGTCGAATCCCCCCCCCCCCCCCCCCCCCCCCCCCCCCCCCTCTTGTTCCTCAGTAGCTCAGTGATAGAGCGGTCGGCTGTTAATCGACTAGTCGTTTCGAATCCTACTTGGCGAGATTTAATTCATGAGGGAGCCTATGACCTAATAGTAATTTCGCACAGAACCACAATTCTTTAAACTTCGTCAAATAAACATATTTTCGGGGCAACAAAATCGCAATCCCAATCAAATAAAAGATCAGATGGGCTGATCCCTCAGATCGATCTCTGCTGATTCTAGTTCTTTAGCGAAGATGTATCATCCGGTAAAAAAAACAAAGATGTATCACAATCAAAATTCTCGTTTTCATCTTACTCATAAAAAAACTAATAGGATGGTCCACATGGCAGAACCACATAGTCCATTCTACTTGGTCCACTTTAAATTACTTCAAATAAAACTAAGTAATCAAGCTAACCAACACCATTTGTGGCACCACATATATCCAAAACTTTGTTATCCTCATTTAATCCCCAAATAACCCTAAACCCAACTCTTGCAATCTTTCCTTGTCTGTACCACGAGAGCCATGCTGGTCAGTTTTGTTGAGTAGTTTGATGAAAGATAAGTTGCACGATACATCTTGCCTAAATTTAAAATGGGGTTATGTGGTGTTTTTTTTCTTTCAAAAGTTAGGTTTTATCTAATGTTATCAAAGATTGGAGTGCCTTCATATTTTACATTCTTTTCTCAAAACAACACAGCCTAGTGTTTTTGGGAGTTGGCTTCATGCAGCAGATCCACAATATTTATTGATATTTATTGAGTGCCCCAACCATGTTTTTTGATTTGACTATGCACTTACATTATTGTTTTCATAGTGAATTCTAGTTTTTACCCACTAGCTTGACAATTTGCATGCTAATTATCCTATTAAATAAGTTTACATTTGAATTATCTTTTTAATGATGGACCGTGCTATTAAAGGCACGTGCCTAGATTAGCTTTCCGTGGGCACGGATGAAACAATATAAATAAGCCATGCATGCAACCACGTAGATTCATTTTGCTTTTCAAACTTTAAAATGATTTATCTCTTAAACCGTAAATCAAAATTCAGATCCATTTTCACGGTTGACTTTGTCGTGACGAGATCTTCAAAACTAGATCCCATCTTGATATGTTTTGACAACTTTTTTTTCGACCCTAGTTGCCAGATTATACTCACTTAGTCATCAGGTACTGATAAGTTGGTTATCAGGTTAAATCAAATGGTTGCCATGCTTCTATAAACTTCTCTACTCACCAACCTAACCCTTTGATGACGGTAATTCTAAATTTTACGTGTTTAGAGTGGATCAAATCCTCACTCTTTGTATGTGTAGATCATGGCTATGACATAAAAAAATGAAAAAATTGCCTGGTAATTATGTATTATTTGGATGGTAATTGTTAACTACTAATATGGCAAGGCAACTGACAGCGGAAAAAAAAGTTCATCAAAACATATTAAGATGGGATTTTTTTTTTTTTGAAAGGGAGTTCGTGTACATGATCATACAACTGAAGAACACACACGCACGAACAGAGGCAGAAGCCACACCCCACACGACGAACACGGCACCACCAAGCAGCAGGGCACCTTCGACCACCAGCAGCGCACCGCCGGGGAAGAAGGAGACAAGCTCACCTCGCACCGAAGCAGCCAGCTCGACCAACCAAGTTGAAGTGCCGCAGAATCCATCCGACGCAGGCGCCGGAATCTTGCCGCTGAACGAGCATCGACGCCGAGCCGCTGCCAGACCATCATCGTCGCCTCACGCCGGAGACGAAGACGAAGGCTCCACCCATCTTCCACCACGCCCACCGAGTCCGCCGCAGAAGGAGAAGAACCCGCCTGCAAACTCCCAGAGATTTTAAGCAAAAGCACCATCCCGCACGTCGGCGAGGAAAGCAGGACCCCAAGAACAAGAGCCGTCGCCGCCACCACGGACGCCGGCTCGAGGGGAAGCACGCCGCGGCTCCGGAGAGCAGCGGACGCACCAGAGGCGGCAGATCTGCCCATGGCCTCCACCGGAGCACCACGGACAGGGGAGAGGACCGCCACCTCCAAAAGCTTCTCCGACCGCGCCTCCGCCTCCATAGCGCCGCCGGCAAGCAACCCACGCACTCCTAGACTATATACACGCCGGGATCCGTCGATTCCCCGTCCTCCCGCCGCCGGAGCGGCCGCGGAGGGCGAGGGATCGAGCGGATCGCCGACGGCGAGCTGGATCGCACGGGTGACGCCCAAAAATCGCCCTCAGTTCACTGTAGGTGGGGAACGGGGAGGAGGTCCAGAGTGTTCTGCTAGGCTATATTAAGATGGGATCTTGTTTTGAAGTACCCGTCGAAACAAAGCCAACGGTGAAAACCGATCGTCAATTAGATTTCCGGTTTAAGAGATAATTTATTTTAAATTTTCGGTTGCGGAAAGATTCCTTCCGTGCATGCATGCGCGCTAACCCAAATTCTAGTTTCTGAGGCGCCCGACGAATGTTACTAATAGGGCACGTCTCCTAAATAGATTAACCGTCTAATAATTTGTTTCCACATTTTATCTCTTTTAAACATTTAAGAGCAATTTGCAAGGTAGGTCTCTTATGATAGGAACACATGGCAGATCAGAGTCGTATTGAAAATACCACTCGGTTATGGGAAAAAACCATGAGGAAACCGCTTACGAGTGGCACGCTACATGAACCTGCCTACTGGGGCACAGAAGTCACAACGCTCACATGATCTTAAAATGGGTAAAAAGTGAAAAAAAAAATCACCAAATGGTTAATGCGGATAAAAATCTGTTAAATGGTTTAATTAGCATAAAAGATATCAAACTGGGGGTGATCATGGCCTTTTACCGCAACAACAATCGGAGCAGGAGTTGGACAGCTTATGAATCTAAGAGGTTAGAGTCAGCAAGTAGCTACCGCTCGGTTTGGATGGCGTTCAATAGAGTTAATAGCGTAAGATTACCACTCTTCACGTTAAATTTACCGATTGGTATCAGTCGACTCCGCAATCGCATTTTCATACCACATTTTGTTCAGATTTTCTCAGAAAGCCCAAACCACTCGCTGATTCAATTTAGACAGCCGTTCTGACAGGGATGGCCCACCTGTCAGGTGACGTGGCAGGCTGAGAGAGAATTAACACTAAACTAACAATGGGCCCCACTTGTCCGTGGCAAGCTTTCTGGGAAAATCTGGGTAAAATGTGGTCTGAAAATGCGATTGCGGAGTCGACTGGTACCAATCGGTAAATTTGATGTTATGAGGGGTAGTTTTACCTATTAACTCTGTTCAATACAACTATACAAGCCATGGAATACAAGCGAGGCAGTACTGTGCTAACAAATTAGTCTTCCGTGCATATCCGGATAAAGAGGTGAAAGCAGGTTATGTTTTTTTCCATTATCTCGCAAAAGTTGATTTTTTTCATATAAAAACTATGTCAGTTTGTGAATATTCCCTAGGTATTGCATTACCTTTTCCCGATGAGACGCTTGAAGCCGAAGATGGCAGATCCGGGGTCAACAGCGGCGTGGTTCCTGGCGTCGTCGCCGACGAGGAGTGTGCCGTTGCCTGTGAAGGCGACCCATGAGGGGATGCAGAGCTGGAACATGGTCTCGGCCCTGCTGTCGGCGTACCCGGCGACGCAAGAATTGGTGTTGCCGATGTCGATGGCGACCACCTTGGCGTCGTCGGGCCGGTAGGGGACGCTATCCAATAATGCGCTCGCCTGCTGATCGAACAAGAGAACCAGAAGAAGCAGGGGAACTAAGATGCAAGAGTTTAGGTGGAGTTTGGAGGCCAACCACAGATACACAGCCCGATCAGCCTACAGGGCCTTCTTCGAAGGACAGATTGGGATGGCTGGGGCCCAGCAGATTTGGTGCTCGCGAGCCCGCAATAAGTGCAAGTTCTTCCTTTGGCTAGCACTGAGAAAGAGATGCTGGACAGCTGACCGCCTAGGGCGTCGGGGCCTGCCTAGGCCGGCGGCTTGCCCGTTCTGTGATCAGGTGGAGGAAAACATTGATCACCTGCTGCTCGGATGTGTCTTAGCCAGGGAGGTCTGGTCCTCCTTCCTGAGTAGGTGGGGGAGGGCCGACTGGATCCCTAACCATGATACCCATCTAGAGGAGTGGCTGCCTCTAAGGATGCTTGGAGGCAATGAGGCGAAAGATATGTGGACGGCGATCACTCTGATTTGCTGGAGTTTGTGGAGGCACAGGAACAATATAGTGTTCGAGGGTCACAGACCTTCGGTGGAGGCTGCCACCAGGATGGTAGAGGCCGAGGCCGACTTGTGGCGATCGGCTAGGTTATTCAGGGGTAGCCTAGGACTCGTAGATAGGTGGAGGGTTGGCGAGTGATTCTGTTCGTTTCCCTGTGGATGGCGTTACCAGGCGTTTGTGCCTGAACGCGTTGTAAACGGCCTCTTGGCCTCTTCTTCTTGAACCAGATGCGTCCGCTGAGACGTATCCTTAAAAAAAAAAATTAGCCCTGACGACGCAGTAGCCAGGAGCCATCGCTGCAGCCACGGATTGAAGCCAATCGGCCGGCTCGATGCGATGCTTTTATATTGCACTGGACGTTCTCTGTTCGGTTTCGGTTCTGCACACGTAACTTATCCCTGACGTACAATTAACCTTTTCTTCCACAAATCCAGTAAAAGTAGAACTCTGAATTCGAGACGAATTTAAACAAAACAATCGCACAATTTCATATATTTTGATAGCATTTCCACCCCTTGCGATAGCAAACGAACGTGGTCTAATCAAGCCCGGTCAATGGATCACTCGATCACGACTCTCTGAAGCACAGAAGCAGCAACGCTTTCTGCACGTCCTTCAATTCAAACACCAGTAATTCTGAACCGCCTCAACTGTTGGGTGATGAACGGGAAGTCGACGCCCTGCGTAGTTTTAGCTGCGCCGAGTCATGACGGCCAGACGACGATCTCCTCTGCTCCCCACCCTCCAGAAACGATCCACGCGTAGACTCGGATGATTTGGGTGAATTTGCTGCTGGTTTAACCCACCACAAGTACCAACAGCAAACGAGCAGCACCACGCAGAGTGCCACTGCAGCGACCGCCCACATGACTATGAAGATGGAGTTGCTGGCCCCATGCGCGTGTACCACTGGGCGATCCTTCTGGGTAGAAGATGGTTTTTTGTTACCCTGACAAACTGTTTTACAGAAAACAGCAAAGCGTTAATGTACAGCTTGGGGATTTAAATTGTTCACACTAGCTGATTGTCATATTACTACAGTATTATCTAAAAGAGAGTTCCTGTATATATAACTGAAGTCTGAATAAACCTGAAAGAAATGTGTACCTCTATAGCACAGTTTGATCGGAAATGTCCATCTGTTGACAATATGTCTGTCCTTTCCCTGACACATACTATATGACATTACCGATCCAGGCGAAGTATTATTTGCCCTCATGTAACGGCACAGGCAGCACGCCCCTTCTCCCCACTGCCCGGTAACTGATCAATGGCATACAGCAATGCTTTGCAGCATGACGCCGATGGCGGACTCCATTTCCCACCCGGCTGCAGGCATGTGAGCACAGCTGCACTTGTCTTCTCGTAGCGACAACTGCCCACCACCTCTTGTGCATCAAGTGGGGCAAATAAGACTTGGGAGGCGAACAGGAGGATCGCGAGCGCACGAACCCACATTCTGGACACTACGAAATGTCGAAGGAGGGAAATAACATCATATTCATAACTTGAGAGGTCAAATTAGAAGCAGGGTAGGAGGTATCAGCAGGAAATTTGTAGTAAGGATCAAACCTTGCCTTGCCCCAGGAAATAAAATTACTCTATACTGAAGTGAGTTATACAAACAAGCATGTGAAAATTGAAGGAGTGACACAGTAACCTCAGGAAAGCTCAGTAACACTACAGAAAAACGGATAGTTGCCTACGGCTAAATGTATGCCGACGGCATTTTGTCGGGGCCGTCGGCATATATGGTTGTATGCCTACGGCTTTATAAAAGCCGTCGGCATACGTTTGGCCGTCGGCATATACTTTATATGCCTACGGCTTTTTAGAAAAGCTGTCGGCATACGTATGGCCGTCGGCAACTATGTTGTATGCCTACGGCTTTTCAGAAAAGCCGTAGGCATATGTTTGGCCGTCGGCATACAAGTTTGCATCCGTTACCAAGCTGACGGCGCCACCTATACGCTGACGGCCACCTTATTTAGGCCGTCGGCATACAACTTTTTTTCGCAAATAAATAATCTGTGAGTTTGTATCTCTACGCCTTTTTGTGAAGTAATGACTCAACTTAAAATTATTTTTGTAAAATTTTCAGAGCAAACTATCACACACTTGTAGTTCAAATTTGAATTAATTTTGGAAAATAGGCATAAAGTCGTTTAAATAGTCAAAATTAGGTAGAAATCGAGAAAAATCCTAATATATCTGGATTATCCATCAAATATGGTCTACTTTGTGAGATATTTGGATGGGTGCCATTTTGCACCATTTTTTTTGTACTTGCTTCACAAAAAATGTCATTTTTGACACTTAAAAAAAGGAAAATGATATTTATATAAGTAATTTGAAAAAACTCAGTTCTGCAACATTGTTTTAAATATCAAGATACAGCTATGCGTCAAATATGGACACATTATCACAAACTATGCCACGGGAAAGATCATATCTAGGTCATTTGATTCGAAACTTATACATGTTTATAGATGATTGATCTTTTTGTGAAGAAGTTTTTTGAAAACTTTGTCAAAACTCAATTTTATCATTTATCCTATCAACTAATACACATAAAATGACTCCATGCCAAAGGATTTCTTTTTTTGAGTATTTTTTCACTTTCTTTTATTTTTTTTGAAAAAACGGTCAAAATGGCCGCCATGTCTATTCATTGAAAGGGGTTGAATTATTCAAAACTATCGACGGTTCTGTGATATAATCAGTACTTGTGTAACTTAAAATTATTTTTGTAAAATTTTCAGAGCAAACTATCACACATTTGTAGTTCAAATTTGAATTAATTTTGGAAAATAGGCATAAAGTCGTTTAAATAGTCAAAATTAGGTAGAAATCGAGAAAAATCCTAATATTTTAGGATTATCCATCAAATATGGTCTACTTTGTGAGATATTTGGATGGGTGCCATTTTGCACCATTTTTTTTGTACTTGCTTCACAAAAAATGTCATTTTTGACACTTAAAAAAAGGAAAATGATATTTATATAAGTAATTTGAAAAAACTCAGTTCTGCAACATTGTTTTTAATATCAAGATACAGCTATGCGTCAAATATGGACACATTATCACAAACTATGCCACGGGAATGATCATATCTAGATCATTTGATTCGAAACTTATACATGTTTATAGATGATTGATCTTTTTGTGAAGAAGTTTTTTGAAAACTTTGTCAAAACTCAAGTTTATCATTTATCCTATCAACTAATACACATAAAATGACTCCATGCCAAAGGATTTCTTTTTTTGAGTATTTTTTCACTTTCTTTTATTTTTTTGAAAAAACGGTCAAAATGGCCGCCATGTCTATTCATTGAAAGGGGTCGAATTATTCAAAACTATCGACGGTTCTGTGATATAACCACTACTTGTGTAACTTAAAATTATTTTTGTCAAATTTTCAGAGCAAACTATCACACACTTGTAGTTCAAATTTGAATTACTTTTGTAAAATAGGCATAAAGTCGTTTAAATAGGCAAAATTAGGTAGAAATCGAGAAAATTCCTAATATTTCTGGATTATCCATCAAATATGGTCTACTTTGTGAGATATTTGGATGGGTGCCATTTTGCACCATATTTTTTGTACTTGCTTCACAAAAAATGTCATTTTTGACACTTAAAAAAATGAAAATGATATTTATATAAGTAATTTGAAAAAACTCAGTTCAGCAACATTGTTTTTAATATCAAGATACAGCTATGCGTCAAATATGGACACATTATCACAAACTATGCCACGGGAATGATCATATCTAGGCCATTTGATTCGAAACTTGTACATGTTTATAGATGATTGATCTTTTTGTGAAGAAGTTTTTTGAAAACTTTGTCAAAACTCAAGTTTATCATTTATCCTATCAACTAATACACATAAAATGACTCCATGCCAAAGGATTTCTTTTTTTGAGTATTTTTTCAGTTTCTTTTATTTTTTTTGAAAAAACAGTCAAAATGGCCGCCATGTCTATTCATTGAAAGGGTTCGAATTATTCAAAACTATCGACGGTTCTGTGATATAACCACTACTTGTGTAACTTAAAATTATTTTTGTCAAATTTTCAGAGCAAACTATCACACACTTGTAGTTCAAATTTGAATTATTTTTGGAAAATAGGCATAAAGTCGTTTAAATAGGCAAAATTAGGTAGAAATCGAGAAAATTCCTAATATTTCTGGATTATCCATCAAATATGGTCTACTTTGTGAGATATTTCGATGGGTGACATTTTGCACCATATTTTTTGTACCTGCTTCACAAAAAATGTCATTTTTGACACTTAAAAAAAGGAAAATGATATTTATATAAGTAATTTGAAAAAACTCAGTTCTGCAACATTGTTTGTAATATAAAGATACAGCTATGTGTCAAATATGGACACATTATCACAAGCTATGCCACGGGAATGATCATATCTAGGTCATTTGATTCGAAACTTATACATGTTTATAAATGATTGATCTTTTCGTGAAGAAGTTTTTTGAAAACTTTTTCAAAACTCAAGTTTATCATTTATCCTATCAACTAATACACATAAAATGACTCCATGCCAAAGGATTTCTTTTTTTTGAGTATTTTTTCACTTTCTTTTATTTTTTTGAAAAAACGGTCAAAATGGCCGCCATGTCTATTCATTGAAAGGGGTCGAATTTTTCAAAACTATCGATGGTTCTGTGATATAACCACTACTTGTGTAACTTAAAATTATTTTTGTCAAATTTTCAGAGGAAACTATCACACACTTGTAGTTCAAATTTGAATTACTTTTGGAAAATAGGCATAAAGTCGTTTAAATAGGCAAAATTAGGTAGAAATCGAGAAAATTCCTAATATTTCTGGATTATTCATCAAATATGGTCTACTTTGTGAGATATTTGGATGGGTGACATTTTGCACCATATTTTTTGTACTTGCTACAAAAAAATGTCATTTTTGACACTTAAAAAAAGGAAAATGATATTTATATAAGTAATTTGAAAAAACTCAGTTCTGCAACATTGTTTGTAATATCAAGATACAGCTATGTGTCAAATATGGACACATTATCACAAACTATGCCACGGGAAAGATCATATCTAGGTCATTTGATTCGAAACTATACATGTTTATAGATGATTGATCTTTTTGTGAAGAAGTTTTTTGAAAATTTTGTCAAAACTCAAGTTTATCATTTATCCTATCAACTAATACACATAAAAGGACTCCATGCCAAAGGATTTCTTTTTTTGACTATATTTTCACTTTCTTTTATTTTTTTGAAAATATGGTCAAAATGGCAACCATGGATGTTCATTGAAAGAGGTCGAATTTTTCAAAACTATCGATAGTTCTGTGATATAATCACTACTTGTGTAGCCTAAAATGATTTTTGTAAAAAAATCTGAGCAAACTATCACACACTTGTAGTTCAAATTTGAATTACTTTTGGAAAATAGGCATAAAGTCATTTAAATAGGCGAAATTAGGTATAAAGCGAGAAAATTCCTAATACTTGGGGATCATCCATAAAATATGGACTGGATTGTGTGAATAATTGATGATTGCCATTTTGCACCATATTTGTGGTACTTGCTTCGGTAAATTCCTTTTTTATTTTTCAGAAAATAAATAACAAAACAGAAAAAAACTGGATGGCCAGCCAGCCGGCCGAACTGGGCCGACACAGCCCTATCTAGGCCCACCTAAGCCTTCCTCTCTTTAACCCTAATCCCCAGCCACACACACCACACACGCACAGCACGCACGCACTCCCCATCTCCCCCTCCCCGCCCACACGCACGCGCCGCCGGCGCACCCGGGAGCACCCCCGGCCGGCGACCCCCCTACCTCCGCGTCCCCGCCGTCGTGGCAGATCAACCCGGCCTCCCCTCAGAGCGGCGCCGGCTTTCCCGCGGCCGGCGAGCCCTCCGCGCCGCCAAGCTCCCTCGATCCCCTTTCTCTCATTCGTCTCGCCGGCCGCCGCCTCCCCGTTTCGCATCAGCCGACGTCCGTTCGCCAAGGAGACCAAGCAGCCGCAGAAGGTGCGGATCCACTCCACTCCACCCCTATGGCACCGGCGCCGCCGTCCGACTACAGCCAGCAGTCCCGCGCGGCGGCCTCCGCTGCTACGTCGAGCATACCTCGACGCGCGGCGCTCCGTCGAGCTAGCCGGACCGTGGCGCGCGCGTGGCCTAGGGTTTCCGTCGCGGCGCTACATGCCGGCGACGGGTCTCCGGCCACCAGGACGTCGACGGCGCCAACGCGAGCATCGTCGGACGTCGTCCACCTCGCGCTGCTTTGAGGGGTCGCCTCATCGGAGGAGGGATCGGCGCTGCGCGGCGTTTTTCCCGGCTGGATCGTCGATTCGGCTGCTGCTGCGGCTGTCTTTGAACCCGACCACGGCCTCGAGCTGCTGCTTCCACTGGTCGTCATCACTTCGCTCGTAGCAGGTGAGACCACCAGTTCCTCGATCTGCTCTCCATCCTGTCAAGGCCATATGTTTATCACAAGCTTTCATCTCCTTAATTGGAGAAGCCACTAGCCCACTAGGACGATTGTAGTTTGTAGTGCGACACATGACTTTTTCTTGGATGGTGTATCAAGGGAATTTGCTGGTCATATCACTTAGTGGCAACAAATAATTTTGTTTATTGATTTAGAGGCGCATATGCTGGCTCATTTATCTGGACATGTACATAACAGAGGTATATATTAACGTTTCCCTTCATTATTTAAGCTGTACAACATCAAATATAGCAATGTATTGAGTTTGAGATGGATTGTTATCCTTTGTTTTGCAATCGCACACGTAGTGCTATCAGCTGTTTGTTTCTAGCTTTGACATGGCAGGAGCTAACTTTAGCTGTGGTGATACATTTGGTATATGCAATCAATTTTTTGCTAAAGCATCGTGTTATGCATAAGCATCGTGTCCAAAGCAATATCCTTAGTTGTTGGTGATTGATCTGTCTTATCATTTGTTCTGTATGGGGTGGTGCCTCTTTTAAGCCTTTTGTTTGGTATATTATTTTCCTGCATTCATGTTCATTTTGGAATTTTTGAACGAGCTTTCATGTTTATTCATCTTGCTCCTGCTTGTGCAGACAAGGAGAAGAACTTGGGATGCACATGGGTTGCTGCTCGGTGGTGATGAACTGATGATTGCTGCTTCGACTACCTAGCTGCCAACCATGGCCTTTTCCGCCTCGGTGCTCGTGAGTACTGCTTAGTCTGTGAGGGATGATGTTCAACGTACATGATAATTATAGCTAGTTGTACTGTCTAAATAAAAAAATTGATGTTCACTTGTAGGTAATGTTTGTGGTTCTAGCTATGGAACATGGTAGGTATTTCACTGGATGTTTTTGCTTGTTCAACCTATCGAACATGGTAGGTATTTCACTGGATCTTTTTGTTTGTTCAACCTATCGAACATGGCAACAACACAAGGATCCTAATGACTCAACTAATACCGAGTATTAACAAGAATCTGGATTTTGATGTGAAGCATGGAACGTGTTTGTAAATGCATGGTTGTCGAATCTTGTGTATGTATTTTGTAATCATCTCATATGTAATATGATTGAGGTAATACCGCTGCTGGGCAAGGCTGTTTTCTGTATTTCATATATTGGTTGCCAGTATTTTCTGTAAATTGGTAGCCTATTTTTGCTCTTTTTTTTTGTTTCTGGTCATCAAGTATGCCGACGGCTTTTGCCCTCGGCATACACGTGGACGGAAGTGGACTAGGAGGTGCCACGTGCTGGCTATATGCCGACGGCCCGGCCGTCGGCAAACATGCCGACGCCGTCAGATGGCCGTGTCCGGTAGTTTGTATGCCGACGGCTTTTGTATGCCGACGGCCACAGAAAACCGTCGGCACTGATGTGTATGCCAACGGCTTTTGTATGCCGACGGCATTATGCTTATATGCCGAGGGAGCAGAAGACGACGGCTTTTGCCGTCGGCATACATATTTTGTCGTCGGCATACTATATGCCGACGGCATTTGTGTTTGGCTGTAGGCAACTATCCGTTTTCCTGTAGTGTAAGTAGCACAATTGTTAACAACTTAGACAATAGTCCTGCAGTCCCCATCATTAATACTTCTTTGTGTTTTTTGAGTTTAAGGTGGTCGATATCCACCGCTCGAATACTTCTTTGTGTTAATGTGAGCACAGGAACCAAAGAAAACTCATTGTGGTAGCTGAAGCAAAGTTCATCAAGAGGGAAAAACAGAATGACACCATAATAATGATTCTCTTTATATCCATCATTTGGCATGACATATAGCAAATAACAATCAAATAATAGCTCAAATGAAAACTGGTTGCCACAGAAAAAAGAAAAGTTTTCTTCGTGATGGCATTGTAATAAAGAATCTGCAATGATTTTTTTGTCATCAAACAGAAACCAGTCCTTAAATTCAAATACATGCACTATACATAAACTTCCTGAACGTTAGTACTGATAATAACCGATTTCAAGTAATTATAGGAAAATTGATAAATTGATGCCAAATGATATTCGAAAGTGGTGCACGAATAGCAAGACATTTTATGCTCGTTACTGCTCCTTCTCAGGGTAGATACCTCTGATTCTACCCTGGATATGCTCTTTTAGTATCTCTTCAACAAAGATTCTAACTCAAAACAAAAACAATGGTGTACACCGATTGACTATTTAATGAGAAATACAAAAATGAAGAAGAAATATATTGGACAGAATAAGCTACATTTAATCTAATAACCGGAAAATTTAAAGAAATTATCCTCTGAAACAAAATTCACCACCAAGCAGGCCAATCTTCACTGATATATCATCTATGGAAAGGATGAAAAATCAGAAAATGGTAACACAGTAAGTGTACATAGCGACTCAACAGTAACCACTGATTATCAATCAGACATAAGATAAAAAAAAATTGTCGAGCCTCCCCATATTTTCCCCCTCTAGAAGATCTTGAGGAATCGTTATGAATATCAGCCATCATTCAGTATGTGTGGTAAAGATTTAATCTCATCCAAGAGAGTACGAAATACATGAATATGCCCAGGCTTATGTCTTGAAATTCAAGCAAACTACACTCGACATTCACGTTTAAGAAAAAAGCTTATCACTACATAAGCTTCTCACTAATATAACTGACATGATAATCGTGGTGATGCAGCATCTGTACATGAATAAGAACCTTCTCACTAACATACCTGACATGTTATGGCAGGAAGAACCGATAAAAGGAGCATGCAACAAAAGTCAAAAAAATGCACGTTTGAGCTTACTATAAGGAGAAAAGGTAGGCATTGGTTGTTGAAGAACATTTAAGAAACCGTCCATGCAAAGTAAATACACGAGTCAACCATGCACAACTGGACTTGCCCAAAATCATCACTAGTGGTTCCTAACATGGCACACTACTTCTCGTAAGGTGTACTTACCAGAAAATAACCCACCTGTGGTGTTTCTAGCTTGTCGGATAATTTGAAGTTCATGTTCGCAAGGGTTTGCACTTAACATTCCAAGCACTGCCAGAGGTTTGTATACTAGAAATATGAAGGCTCACATCATGGTTTCGTCACATTATGGTAGTAATATACACAGAACTCAAGTATCTGCAGCAATACTCAGAGAGAAAATAGACGCTGTTCTTTGAGATCATCCTGCAACTTGTTTCGTCAGAATAAAACAAGATTCAGGTAGCCGAGTAGCTGACGACAGCTGAACAGAATAGCATATGCCCGTGTTTATCGATAGACATGAATTCAACAATTCAGAAGAGGGGCGTACGTGCACAAAAGCTGGGGAAGGGATGTCGCACCTATCTGGGGATGACCACAATTCACGACTCGCTGGCTTCTAACTGATATGCTCTGCTCCCGTGCTCAATTCGTGTGCAGCCCTGCAAAAATCGCAGAAGTTGGTTCGACTGAAGAGAACAACTGCAGTGTGGGTAAGAAAATCGAACTAAAACAAAGCGCAACGAACTTGTACGCATCCCTACCGCCGCCGCCGCCGCGGATGACGGACTCTGCAGAGCAATGCTTCGCCTCCACCGCCTTCGATCAACCGCCCAGCGCAGCGCATAGGCCTAACCAAGTCCATCGCATGTCACAAGCCGAGCACAGGCTGGTGAGTTGGGCACACAAGCTATCAAGCTAGGGTAATATTACCTGTAGCGGTTGCCGGCCGGAGGCGAGAAGCCGCCCGCTCCGCCGCTCGCTGGCCGCCCTACAAGCAAACTTTCCGCCTCGATCGCTCTCTCCCTCCTCGCCGGCTCTCCGCGTCCTCTCCCACGCCTCGCCGTCGCCTTCGCCTCCCTCACACGCAGCGGGTTCAGCGGTGGCTCTGCCGCCCCCGCCACGAAGACGAGACGGTCGGGGCGTGCTACTGTGCCAGAAAGGGTGAGTGTGCTCTCTACAGATGAGTAGCAGCCCACATTTACGGCGGAATTGCTAGCCAGGTTAGGGTCACATGTGAAAAAATTCTAAAAACAAATTCGGATATACATGAGCACATTTTGTGTTAGCAAAAAGTTTCATGAAGAAAATACATTTTTTGTGACACGTGCAAAAAGACAAATTCGGACGCTCCAAAATGACTTTGTACGAGACATTTTTTTTGTCTTTTTGCACAGGTTACATAAAATGTTTTTTCTTCACGAATTTTTTTGAGCTAACATAAAATGTTTTGAAGTATATCCGAAATTTTTATTTTAAATTTTTTATATTTTGAAAATTATTTATTAAGCAGTGGGTGCATCTGCACCCATGACCCGATATGGATTTCCGGGTTATCTGAAACTCTTAGCGGCAAATAAAGGAACGTGTCGCCCCACATATTTTCTACATGGGCCGCATCCGGTGCTGCCATTAACATCTACAATTATTGTACAAACTTAAAATCTTATATTCAAATTTAATAAACCAGCTTAATGAATACGGAATTGCCAGTCCTCATAAGAATAAACTAAATCTTAGTCACCTTCTAATCTTTAGATATGCATAATGATTTGCGTGATTTATGAGTTGCAACTGAGTTACAACTGATTTTTTTAATTACACATGGATTGCAACTTTGTATCGTATATTAGATTACATCGTGATTCGTGGAAGTGTGTTGCAACTTAGATTTTGAGTTACAAATGGCTTAAAATTTTGTCTGATTAGTGCCCCCAAAACTTCGTGTTTTTGCCTGGAAGGCTGCCACAGATACACTCGCCGTCCGCTCAGGATTACATCACCGAATTCCTAAATTTGATCCTGTCTGCACGATTTGTGGATTAGAAGATGAGAGTGCTCACCATGCACTGGTCCGCTGTACCCTAGCAAGGGCCTTACGGGAGGAGATGAGGAAAAGATGCACACTGCGTCCTGAGACAGACTTCTACAATGCTGGCCATGAATGGATCCTACAGCTGCTTAGTAATGTTTCTACAAGAACTCGTAGCAAGATCATATTTCTGCTCTGGCGGGTGTGGCACCACCGAAACAATGTGGTTCACGGAGATGGAAAAGCCTCGATTGCAGCCTCAGCACCGTTCATTGAAAACTATTACGAATCCTTTATCTCGGCAACTTCGCATGCCCCTTCTATACAGGAGAAACAGCCTAGCCATCTTGATCACTACACATGTCCTGAAGGTCCATCGAGTTCATCCTCTTGGGCAGCCCTAGTGATGGCCAAATTAAAACAAATGTTGATGCTGGATGGGATGCTTTCTCGAAGAAAGCTGGTTTAGGCATTATTATCCGTGACCACTGGGGTCGGGTTGTACTCACGGAATGGAAGTTTATCCCACGTTGTGCAAGTGCGGAAGAAGCAGAAGTGCTCGCCTGCCTGGAAGGTTTAAAACATCTCATTGATCTACGACAGTGGCCTGCTATTCTTGAGTCAGGTTGCCTACGGGCTGTTCAGACTATACGAAGTCACGATCCGGAGCGTTCGGGAAGCTAGGTTTTGTACCAGGAGGCAAGAGAGTTACTGAAGATCTACAAAGACATCAATCTGGAGAAGGTAGATCGTGTGAGTAACAGCACTGCGCATGCTTTAGCGCGTTAGGAAAATCAGGTGCTAGTGGTGTTTTACGTGATTCTGCCCAGCCAGCGTGTTGGCAATGATCACAAACGATGCTGGTACTAGATACTCCTCTTCGATGTAATTGTGCTTATTGTTTAAAAGCAGCAAGTTTCAGACGCACTCTTTTCCTTACCAGGGTACCTAAGGGGACAGGAAGGTTTTTAATGAGGCGGCTTGCTAGCTTAATATATGGGTTACATCTTCAAAAAAAAAAATTTGTCTGATTACACATGGGTTACATATTTGATTCATGTAATATGTGAGTTGCAAGTGGGTTGCAACTCACATTATGGGATGACCTCAGCCGACTAAGATTTAATGCCATAACAATAAATAAGTATGATATTATACTATAAATGCTTATATACATCTAAACAACTTTGGCTGAGTACAATGTTGACAGACCCACCAAATAATTCTAACTTTGGCTAACTAAAGAAATACACGTATAAATTTTGTAAAAAAGTCAAATAATTCTAACTTTGGCTAAGTACAATGTCGACAGACCCACCATAAGATATATATCATAACATATGTACTAAATATTACTCCCTCCATTTCTGAATGTAAGGTGTATAGTATTCTGCACGAATATTAAGATATGGTTATTTGGCATACCGTGGACTCATTTTCTTCTAGAAAAAATCGGGAGATATGAGTTCCTAATAGAAACAAATTGAAAACAATACACCCTATAGATTAGGATTCATTTTTGGATGGTAAAATTGTACATAAATTGCATTATACCTTATATTCTGAATTTTTTCTGAAAAAACTATACACCTTACATCAAGAAACGGAGGGAGTATTTGGGTGGCACACTTTTGGAGAGGTGATGCTCGGAGATCAGGATAGTAGCACATGGTAGACAAAGATTTATACAGGTTCATGCCGCGACGAACAATGTGACTCTACATGTTGTTTTTGGAGGCATATGAAGGCCGGACGATCCAAGTCACCAGGCGGCTCGCCCGCCAGCCAGCAAACCAAATTCCACTCTCCTTAGGATGACTCCAACGGGGCGACGCATCGAGTCCGCGCGCCTCCGTTCCTGTCCGCGGGGGCCAAAAACACGGCCCAACGGGGCGACGCAAACGGACCGCGGTCCGTTTTTTTGTCCGCCGCGACCCATTCTTGGCACAAATTTGGGCCACCGATGGTCGGGCGCGGACGCGAGCGGAGCGCTAGCGTGTCCTGCCCTAGTCCTGCCCCTGGCCCGCACGTCATACCATTCCCCACCCCAATCTCCTCCGCCTCTCTCGCCCCTCCCGCCGTCGCTCCCTCGATTTGGCACTGCAGGCCATTCAGGGACGCCGTTGATACCCGATGACGTAGTTACCTGCGTCAAAAGAATATGGGTTAGGTTGAGACTCCAAGTGCAGAGTGTGTAGTAAGTGGAAGACGTGTTTTCCCCACGAGGGGTGACTCGAGGGTTTAATATCGAACTCTCGGGGAATCAGTAGTGAAGATTTATCTTTCCTATCCTTCTTTTGGTTACCTACAAAACAAAGTAAATGTTTTGGTCCTCAACCTCACCTAGTGGTTGTCAAGCACAAGGTGTGAGAATGATATCAAGATAATATGCAATGCAAACAAGAAATAAATATGCAATGGTGGTAAATAAATATGCAAGGATGGTGGTAGCAATGATATTTGGGTTTTATATGATGAATGCAAGATGTAAAAGTGTTTTTGTATTTTCGGATTTTTAAATGGCAGAAAATGGAAAAGTGGTAAAGGTGTTTCTTATGATTAAAAATGGACCGGGGTTCATGGTTTCACAAATGCACTCTCTCTTTAATAAAGTGGTAGACAATGGAACACTAGAGTTGACATATGAGATTGCAACACAACAGTTTAATGACAAGTTATAATTATATGGGCATCACGTCCTAACATAGAGACCTTTTGGTTATTAGTCTCTCTTATACTCCACCAAGATGCGAACTAAATCATAACACCTCAGTAATTAAGATAACTCAGAGTATAGCAATAAGTATCATGACATGAAGTTAAAATAAGAACATGCTAGATCTAGTCATGGAGGAGTGGCAATGGTCACACCCACATCTCCGGTAGCATGGTATTTCTTTTTATCCCTAGTGAGGCAACAAAGTAAGGTAAAACCCAAGTGGATCGCAGAACTTTCTCTCACGTTCACTGCACTAGCCACCCCCCGTTACTCCAACTAATGCACACGTTCCCCCTCACACGCTCTCATAAACATGCTTGATCATGACAAGTAAATAAGAACGGGGTACATAATATGCATCTACTTTCATAACTGAAACAAAACCATTGCAATCTCAAACATATATTAACTCATAAAAAGATCCACCACAAAGGTATTACATAGATGACCGTAATCATGTTCAGCAGCTCATACGGTACTAATTAGTGAAGCTCAAGAGAGAGAGAGATACATAAGTTACTTCCACAAACCCATAGTCCAGAGGTGGACTACTCCCTCTTCATCATGGAGACGGTGGAGAAGTCGTTGGAGAAGATGGAGACCACCCGGCAGCGCCCCGCCGGAGTTTTCCCCCTCCAATCTGCAACTCCAGGTCTCTGTTTCGGTGTTTCTGTGTTTCTGCGGCGCTCCTTCCAGAGAACGTCGGGGGCTATTTTTATAGTCGGTTTTAGGTCAAAACGAGTCGGTGGAGGAAAGATCGACGGCAACGGAGCTCCGAGGCCCAAAAGAGGGGTCCCACGCGGCCAGGTACCTGGCCGCGTGGGCCCACTCAACTCTGGCCTCCGCTCCTTTGTGCTTCCTTCGCTCCACGCTTTGTTCCTTCCAAAAACTGATGCCGTAAATTTAGGTCATTTGGACGTCGTTTGGGTCCCTGAAACATTAAAATATAGAAATAGGGTTTTCTGCCTGCAGGGTTAATTCCATAAAAATAGGAAACATACAAATATTCCCAAAATCATTATAAAACAGTGATATAACCCTTATATGATGCAAATATGACTGGAATATAAGTAAAATAATGCAAAGTTCATGTATGCATTTTACATGCATCAACATCCCCAAGCTTAACCTATACTCGTCCTCGAGTATGAAGGTGATAAAACTAACATGGACTTTGCAATTTAATACTATCAATGGATATCAAAGATGATTACTATTGCTACATAGAGTCAAATGATTCATTCTTAAAAGGAGTAGCAATATGCAAGATAGTTTATGAAGTGATATCAAGTATTCAATGCAAGGATGTTCAATGATAATTCACAAAGTGTAACATAAAGAAAGTACTATGGACCACATGTATGCATAATGAAAAGAAAGAACATCCTATAATGGTCATAGAGTATTGATGAAAATCTGAATATAAAAGGTGGACACTTTGGAAAGATATATATGAGTAGAGGTAAAGCATGAATAAGTTTCATCTAACTTCTGAACTTCTCTACTTAAGTTAATGATTGTAATGTGGTAATCCTTGGTGTCAAGCTCTCATTCCCCTATCATAGCATCTTGAATGATTAAGTTTAAAGTGAAAGCAAATATGAGTAGTGTGCTTGACAAAGTACAGGTTGAAAGTCTCATGCCCCTTGAATACAAGTACCTACTCCATGTGTTACTCAACTTGGAAACAAAGCAAGTTCAAGTTAAATATCATTGTAAGTAATAATAGTATCATTAAGAGCGTCAACTGGGGTACCTCTTGTCCCAGGATATGGAACAAGCCCATATCAAAATGACAAGACAAACAAACACAATGAACAATCTCAACACCCTTTTTATTTACCATTAGATAGCTTTTTATTGTAAGGTGTATCACAGAAGGTTCACCATAGCATGTAAGTAAATTTCCACCATGAATGATGCATGGCTTAGATTAGCGGCCCAGGCGTCTCTCTAACCATTTATACAAACTCATTTAAACTACTTCATTTCCACATTTATTTCACCCATGGTAAGCATCCATAAACAAAAGTACATGATATCAACTAAATGAAATGAAGTGCATGTTGAAAGCTTGCCATGTGACAGCACATATGAGCTAACTCTCAACCAAAGACATTTGTCAAGCCCACAACATCATAATTTTAATCACAATGGGTCATGTTTTATTTATGCAATGAAAGTAAAGTGTGCATCAAGTTCGAGAGAGCTCTATAACCAACTTTTCCCATAACAATCAACAACATAAGCATTTTCATTCAGAGGTATAGATAACACAAATATCATGATAAACATACTCGGAATAGCATAAAGCTAATAGGTAGATATGGTGGACTCACTGGAAAAACTTTGGTTGAAGGTGTTGGAAACAAGTTTTTGCTTGTTGGAATTTTTGGGCTAGCAAGAGGGAGAAAGTTGACCATCTAAATGCATGCATGAGTGTCCATAGAACTAACTAATCCATGTTAAACAAGTAAATAACATTCAGCATCAAAACATGAATAAAAGATAGCTCTTGATAAAATACTTGCAAATTATTACTCATTAACAAGCTCATGAATCATGCAACTATATGTATCTTTTAAAATCAACTCAACATCCCTTTTCCCAATCTATAATAGCATCCAACATAATTCAACCCAAATTTCCAGTAGCTCTCTCATATATAAATGATAGTGTGGTGGTCTCACAAAATAAAAATCAAACCAAAACAAACAAAAAGACGCTCCAAGTTTATGCGATAAAGTGTTTCGATCGAAAAACAGAAGTTAGACGTGTGCAAACCGAGAGTGTGTAGGTCCAGTGGGGTTGTCTTCACATCCCCAAGCTTATGGTCTTCACCATCCTTGGATAGCTCTTGGTGCATCTCCTCTAATCCCTGTGAAAAAACTTCAAAACACCGTTTCTCCCATTTCTTTTCTGTGGGGTGCATTAGTAGTGATAAACAAATAGATTTCTTGCTGCATATAATCCTTGAACAAAAATTCATATGAATGTCCAGAAAGTGTATAATGTTGTATGCCTACTCATAAACTCAATTGGATCAAAAAGATTCAAGTTAAAAGTTCAAAGCATGCATCAAACAAAATGGGACAGAATCTGTCCAGAAAAACAGCAGCAAAACGTATTTTTCTACCCTACTTAACTTTGTCGAAAAATTCCGAAAAATTCATGCATACAGAGGATGAAAAGTTGCAACTACAGTTCAAATATGAGCTCATTCGGAGTTACAGAATAAGAATTAAAAATCATACCGTGCACAGATTCGTGCAGGAATAAAATCTCCGAACGCTATAAGCAACTTTTCAAACCAAAATGAGTAAAACTTGGCACTTTATTAAAAATTCCAGAAACTAAACTAAACACAAAGTCTCTTGTTACAGCAAGAGGACACAAAGAAAATCACAAATAAAAACAACCGGGTTGCCTCCCGTAAAGCGCTTTCTTTATAGCCATATAGCTAGGCTTCTTACTTGATGTTTATTGTGGACGAAGCTCATGAGGGAGCTTGAACTTTGATGTGCCCTCTTCCTTGGGAAGTGTTCCATGCACTTCTTGTGTGGAAACTGAAACTTCACATTCCCTTCTTTTGAATCAATGATAGCACCTGTAGTACGAAGAAAAGGTCTTCCAAGAATAATTGGACTAGAGGTTTTATTCCCCATATCCATGATTAGAAAATCAACAGGCACAAATGTCATATGTAACTCTACCATAACATCACTTACTTTTCCTAAAGCATGTTTAATGGAATCATCAGCAAGTGCAAGTTCAATAGAGCATTTTTCAAGATTTTTCAATTCAAGTATTCATATAGTTCTTTAGATAAAACAGAGACACTAGATCCTAGATCAAGTATAGCATGGTGTGTCTCTTTTCCAATGGTTACTAGGACTTTGGGAATCCATATATCCCCAAGCTTAGGTGGTATCATAGCCTCTTGGTTGTACCTAGCAATCTTTTCTTTCAAGACATGATTAGCAATATAAGAACCAAAACCAGCTTGGTTAGAGTTGATGGAAGGATCACTTGCAAATTTTTGTAAGATAGATATTAATTCATGCAAGCTACAATTCTCTAAGTCAAGCAATGGTTCCTTGACTTCACTAAGCATTTTAACTTCCTCAACTTTCTTTTCTAACTCAATTAACAGAAGAGATTCATCATATTCAGTTTCGTTAACTTCTTCTTTTAATCCAACAAGTTGAGACATAAATGGCAACAAATATTCAGGATAGTTCAATAATTCATTAAGAGTTTCCTCCAAAGTAAGAGGAACATTTTCAGCAATATTAATAGAATTCATTCCAACCATAGGTGGTGCTTGTGGTTTCCCTGCAGACATACTCAATAAAGTGGCTTGGTTATCAGCTAGTTTTGACAAGGCTTTGTCTAGTCCTGCAGTTTGGAGTTGTAAGCCTTTAATATCAGAACTAATAGAAGCAACAGACTTATTCAACTCTTGTATCATGGTATTATGACTAGCAACTTGTTCCATAAGAATTTTATTAGCCTCAAAATTATCATTACGTGGTGGCATAGGCTTCCAATTATTATCACTAGCATTAGGATATGGAATAGAAGGACGGTTGTTGGGAACATATGGGGGTTTATTATAAGAGTTATAATTGTTGTTACCATACCCATTATTACCATAGTTCCTAATGAAGTTGACATCAATATTTTCAGGATTATTACCAACTAGTTCTTGCAAAGGCACATTTTCAATATTTTGTTTATTAATGAAAGCAAGAATAGTATCCATTTTAGATGACAAATCATTTGTTTCTTCTATGGAGTTCACTTTCTTAGAAGGATTAGGTGCTCTATCAGTATGCCATTGACTATAGTTTTGCAAAATACTTTCCAATATGTTCTTAGCTTCTACTATAGTTTTTCCCATAAAAGCACCTCCAGCAGCAGAATCAAGAATATTTCTAGACATGTAATTTAGACCATTGTAAAAAGAGTGTAATATGGTCCATTCGTTGACCCCATGTGATGGACAAGTTCTAAGCATAAGTTTAATCCTATCCCAAGCCATAGCAACATGTTCATTTTCATTTTGCCTAAAAGAAAGAATGTTGTTTCTATTTTGCAAAATTTTAACAGGAGGATAGTATTTCTTAATGAAAGCTTCTTTTAAATCATCCCAAGTTTTAATGCTATCAATAGGTAATGAATGCAGCCACTCTTTAGCTTTTCCTCTAAGTGAGAAAGGAAATAACTTCAGTTTTAGAATATCACTTTCCACATTTTTAAATTTCTGCATGTCACATATTTCAACAAAATCATGAAGATGCATAGAGGCATCCTCCATAGCACTACCGCCAAATTGTTCCCTAGTTATCAAGTTCAACAAACTAGGACTTACTTCATAACTATCAGCTTTTATCTCAGGTGTGGCAATGGGCCTAGCAATAAATTGATCATTTGGAGTGTTTGTGTAATCACACAACTTAGTTCTTTCTCCCATTTTAGCAAGTTTTTATGTGTTTTTTAATTTTTTATGCAAAACTGAAAATAAAATGACACTAAATGATGCAAACCGAAATAACAAATGCAACACAAAATGCAAAACTGAAAATAAATATGCAAACCGAACTTAAAAATGCAAGACAATGACAAAACAAGATAAATTGCTTTGAAGGTAAAGATGGATAAGATGATGCTCACGTAGGTGCAACCTCCCCAAGCTTAGGTGTTAGCACAAGTTGGTGATGAAGTTGACTTGGTGAGATATCCTTGGATAAACCCGGCGCCAGAAAACAGAGCTAGTGCAGGGGACCCTTGGATAAACCTTTCAGCAATGATTCCCCGGCAACGGCGCCAGAAAACAGTCTTGATACCCGATGACGTAGTTACCTGCGTCAAAAGAATATGGGTTAGGTTGAGACTCCAAGTGCAGAGTGTGTAGTAAGTGGAAGACGTGTTTTCCCCACGAGGGGTGACTCGAGGGTTTAATATCGAACTCTCGGGGAATCAGTAGTGAAGATTTATCTTTCCTATCCTTCTTTTGGTTACCTACAAAACAAAGTAAATGTTTTGGTCCTCAACCTCACCTAGTGGTTGTCAAGCACAAGGTGTGAGAATGATATCAAGATAATATGCAATGCAAACAAGAAATAAATATGCAATGGTGGTAAATAAATATGCAAGGATGGTGGTAGCAATGATAAATGATATTTTTGGGTTTTATATGATGAATGCAAGATGTAAAAGTGTTTTTGTATTTTCGGATTTTTAAATGGCAGAAAATGGAAAAGTGGTAAAAGTTGTTGGAAAGGTGTTTCTTATGATTAAAAATGGACCGGGGTTCATGGTTTCACAAATGCACTCTCTCTTTAATAAAGTGGTAGACAATGGAACACTAGAGTTGACATATGAGATTGCAACACAACAGTTTAATGACAAGTTATAATTATATGGGCATCACGTCCTAACATAGAGACCTTTTGGTTATTAGTCTCTCTTATACTCCACCAAGATGCGAACTAAATCATAACACCTCAGTAATTAAGATAACTCAGAGTATAGCAATAAGTATCATGACATGAAGTTAAAATAAGAACATGCTAGATCTAGTCATGGAGGAAGTGGCAATGGTCACACCCACATCTCCGGTAGCATGGTATTTCTTTTTATCCCTAGTGAGGCAACAAAGTAAGGTAAAATACCCAAGTGGATCGCAGAACTTTCTCTCACGTTCACTGCACTAGCCACCCCCCGTTACTCCAACTAATGCACACGTTCCCCCTCACACGCTCTCATAAACATGCTTGATCATGACAAGTAAATAAGAACGGGGTACATAATATGCATCTACTTTCATAACTGAAACAAAACCATTGCAATCTCAAACATATATTAACTCATAAAAAGATCCACCACAAAGGTATTACATAGATGACCGTAATCATGTTCAGCAGCTCATACGGTACTAATTAGTGAAGCTCAAGAGAGAGAGATACATAAGTTACTTCCACAAACCCATAGTCCAGGGTGGACTACTCCCTCTTCATCATGGAGACGGTGGAGAAGTCGTTGGAGAAGATGGAGACCACGCCGGCAGCGCCCCGCCGGAGTTTTCCCCCTCCAATCTGCAACTCCAGGTCTCTGTTTCGGTGTTTCTGTGTTTCTGCGGCGCTCCTTCCAGAGAACGTCGGGGGCTATTTTTATAGTCGGTTTTAGGTCAAAACGAGTCGGTGGAGGAAAGATCGACGGCAACGGAGCTCCGAGGCCCAAAAGAGGGGGTCCCACGCGGCCCAGGTACCTGGCCGCGTGGGCCCACTCAACTCTGGCCTCCGACTTCCTTTCGTGCGCTTCCTTGGCTCCTAGCTTTGTTCCTTCCAAAAATATGCCCGTAAAATATTAGGTCATTTGGACGTCGTTTGGGTCCCTGAAACATTAAAATATAGAAAACAGGGTTTTCTGACTGTGCAGGGTTAATTCCATAAAAATAGGAAACATATAAATATTCCCAAAATCATTATAAAACAGTGATATAACCCTTATATGATGCAAATATGACTGGAATATAAGTAAAATAATGCAAAGTTCATGTATGCATTTTACATGCATCAGTCGTCTGCTGCTCTTCTTCCCCGACGGTCACGGAGCTGCTTCCTCCCGCCACGGCCGGTGAACCTTGCGGCCACATCTCTCGGAGCGCCCGCGATACCAACGCCGCCCCGGCACAACGCAGGTACGAACTCGGCCATGGATAGCTCCGATGAATGGTACTACAAGAACTACATCCTTGTGCGCGCCATCATCGGATGATTTCTCGGACGATGAGAGTGACGGCCACCCTCATCGTCAATGAGTACATTGAGAGGATGTGGCCGGTGTTACGAGGCTCGTTGCGGGCCGTTCTCCTGCATTGGACCGGAACCGGAGAGCTGGCCAACTCCAGCTCTGGGGGGAGTACTTTCGTCCCCACAGACCCACGTATCCTCCCAAGATTTTCCGGCGCCGTTTCCGGATGAGAAGATCTTTGTTCAACCGTATCCGGTTGGGGTGATGCATTTTGATGACTATTTCATATGCAAGCCAGATGCATGTGGTGCCCTCAGTTTTTCATCATACCAGAAGTGCACCGCCGCCGTTCGCAGCATATGGAATTGCCGGTGATCTTGTGGACGAGTACGTGCGGATGAGCGAGTCCACGTGCATAGAAGCAATGTACAAGTTTTGCAAGGCCGTGGTGCAGGTGTTCGGCCCCGAGTACTTGAGGGAGCCCAATGCTGCCGACATGACCCGGCTCTTGGCCATCAACGAGGACAGAGGGTTCCCTGGGATGCTTGGCAGCATAGATTGTATGCACTGGGGAGTGGAGGAACTGCCCATTTGCTTGGCAGGGGCAGTACAAGGGCCATGTTGGGCATGCACGGTCGTGCTTGAGGCCGTGGCATCACAAGATTTGTGGATTTGGCACTCGTTTTTTGGCATGGCCGGCTCGCACAATGACATCAACGTGCTGCAGCGGTCTCCGGTGTTCAACAGGCTCGCCAATGGCCTCGCACCCCAGGTGACCTATGAGATCAATGGTCACGAGTATGACAAGCCTTATTATCTTGCTGATGGGATTTATCCTACATGGACTACTTTTGTGAAGACCATCTCCAATCCTAATGATGAGAAGAAGAAGAGGTTCGCCAAGGAACAAGAGAGTGCTAGAAAGGATGTGGAGCGTTCATTCGGTGCCCTCCAGTCATGGTGGGCTATTGTTCGCCACCCCGCTAGGACATGGGACAACGACCAACTCTGGGAGGTGATGACAGCTTGTGTGATCATGCACAACATGATCGTGGAGGACGAACGCGACGAGGGTATGCATGATCAGGCTTGGCAGTTTCAGGGTCAGTTGGTTGAGCCCCAGGGACGTCCACATTTGATCAGTTCCTCGACTTCCACCGTGACATTCGTGAGAAGGTGTCTCATAACCAGCTCCAAAATGATTTGGTGGAGCATGTCTGGCAGCACTACGGTAACCAGTAGTTCCATATGATGAACTATTGGTCTTATTTTTATTTGCTTTGTAAGACTATGCATGAAACAATTTGTTATTTGTGAAACAATTTGTATATTTGCTTAATTATTTAGATTGTAATAACTATGTGATGAACCATTTGGATTGTATAATTTATTTTGTTTCCTATATACTTGTTTTGTATGGATGATCAAAATGATCAAAAACCCTGGCCGGGGCGGACTCGATGCGTCGGCCCACCCCCTATATATGAATGAAAATGGCCCATATATGGCCTGTTTAACTAAAAAACATGCGGGCGGACTCGATACGTCGTCCCGTTGGGGGCACTGGCCAGAAAGGGGCGGACATGGGCCGGACGCGCGTCCGTTCCCGACCCAAACGGACAAACGTGGACCAAACACGCGTCCGTTTGGGTCGCCCCGTTGGAGTCATCCTTACTAACATTGATGGGACATGGGAGCATGCATGTGTACAAGAAATATCGGTATGGTCTGCTCGATGTCCATACCCTGGCACCCACTTCAGGGTCGGGTCATGTGCAAGGCACCGCACAATCAGGGTTGACGCTCACGTGAGCACCCGGGCACCTCGAAGTTGCCTGCTAACGGCCCGTAGAGTGGCTCAGCACCATATATTGCGTATGGGCCGTCTAGTAGGACATCTGGTACATCAAGCTGAGTATTCCCATCGTAGCTCGTTCCCGTCCCTGTATGCCACACTGCCATGTTTGTAAGGTTGTAGCACGCCCTATATAAGGGGTACACCTCTCCTCCGGGGTAGCGGGCAAGACAAATCGATTCACCCAGATTGTTGGACACTCACACTACCATACATCATGTTCCTCTTCCCCACGTAGCAGACTAGACAACTGACCTCTAGCCGGCACAATACATTGTATTATGGCATCTCACAAATTTGAATACATCCACAGAAGACTAGACTTTCTACGGAGCCGATTCCGATGTCTGAACATGTATACATTCTTTTGCGTGTCTAACGTTATTGGTGCATTGGACTATGGTTACAAGGCCAACATTTATACAAATTCACTAGTCGGTTTCGACAGTTGGTGTGTCAGGTTGGGGCTTTGTGGGCCAACTTTGAGAGCTGTGGTGTCTTCCTCATTCATCCTGACCATATGTGGCCCCGACGCTCCCCGAGCTCGACCTGGCGAGCTCGCGGCCACCGAAGCCATCCGCTTAGAAAGTGTCCGAGTTCACCATTGACATCTAAACCCCTTGATTTTTGGGTTTCTAGTAATTTTTTAGATCTTAAGTTTTGTTTTGTTGTGGAGATTGTGCGATATTGGATTCAGATTGTACGGTGTATGATGATGAGTGTTGAGATGATCGCTCCGAGGTGTGGCGTTTTCGCTCAATCTTTTTCCCGTTTAGTTCTTTTTTGGGCAAATCGACTAATTTTCCCAAACGACAAAACATATCAAGGTGAAACTTTACATATCAAACACTACTATACTAATACTACACAATATGCTGAATTTTTGGAGAATTTTCAGTATAACATATCAACGTATCTGTGGAGCGATAGACAGATAACGAGTTCATCACCATCCGTAGACTCACATCACATGGCAAATCAAGAACGAATCCTGATTTTTATATATATATAAAAGAACAAATCCTGATTCACTCCAAAATCCTACAGTAATAATAAATAAACAAACGAACAGCGATACGTTACTTCGATCGGTAAGTAGCACCCTTAATTCACGGCACATGCATCATCATGCGCGTGAACTCGTCGAAGCAGACGAAGCCGTCGCCGTCGGTGTCGACGCCGCCGATCATGCGGCGGCAGTCCTCGACGGAGCACCGGTCGTCGCCGAGCGAGGACAGCACGGCGCGGAGCTCCTCGGCCGAGATCCTCCCGTCCCCGTCTGCGTCGAACACCTTGAAGATGTCCCTCAGCTCGCCTCGTCCGCGGCCACCGCCGCGACCACCTCCAGCGCGAGCCCGGACTCCGCCTCGGCGAGCATCGCGGCCAGCTCCTCCTCCGTGGACACAACGCTCCGGAGCGCCACCTCCAGCTCCCGCCGCGTCACGGCGACCGTCGCCGCCGCCGGCTTCTTGGCCGTGCCGGAGCCGGATCCGGACTGCGACGACGACGGAGGAGGCAGGACGGTTCTGGGCGTGGTGACGGATTCATCGGACGCCAACGACGACGCGGTGGAGCCGAAGGAGCAGCTCTTGGCGCTCTTTCCGGATCCCTTGCCCTTCCTGGACGTCTCCTTCTTGGAAGAAGAAGAGGAGGAACCGAAGAAATTGGCAAGTTTCATGGTCTCGCAAAAGGATGGACCAGGAGCGCGTAGGGTGGAAGGAAAGTGCGGGGTGGTGGTGGAAGGGTAGACGGCCGGCCGGAGAGAATTATAGGGAAGGGTCATATGGCGGCAGGAGGGAAGGAAGGAAGTGAAGCTTCGAGGAAGCTTCGCGCGGGAAAATCCCGGTTCATGCGGACCTACCTTTGCTGCGATTGATTCGCCCCCTCCGCTTAATTTGAAGGCCTCCCTCGGTCGTTTGCATGAAACCAGTAGCACTTGTACGTACTTTAACAACGACAAGATGGTGACTGGTGGTGAGGCCTGAGGTGGTCAAATCATATGGCCTAATCCGGATCTAGACAATGTTGAAATCATTAATATGGATCGGAGGGAGTACGATATTGTTTGCTTTTTGTTTTGCAACGAATATTGTTTGTTAACAAAGCTACTTTTTTTCAAAAATATTTGGTCATACTCCGGAGTACGTACGAACGTACGTGCGTACGTATCCGTACCGTCAAGTTGGCATAGCACTCGAATAGACTACGCGCTACGGACGCGTGATGTGGGCGCGGAAGGCGTCACGGAAGCTTCGTCGATTGGGGGCCAGCGTCGACCTGAAGGAATCTGATTGAGTTCGTTCGTCGGGAAACTGGGGAGGAATTTCGGCTGTGTAGAGTCAGCTGTACTTCCTCGAAAACAGCGGAAAGAAAAGCTTATCCGTTTCTCTCTTGCGCCGCCTGGTTACATTACATCAGCTTTCGAGAGTGACTAGGAGAAACGGAACCGGAGGATCAGGTGCACTAGAGCCCATGCCCGTCTATGGCCATGAGCGAAGTGCACGACTGATCAGGGCCCCCATTTTTCAGGGGCCCCCGAATAGTATACATTATCCTGTCAAAGTGTAGGTGCAGGCCGGGCTGCCCATTCCTTGTGCTGCTGCTGCGGCTTAGATGTTGCCCTACGTGTAGTAATTTTGAATGGGCCTGCTTGAATCAAACAGAAGGAATCCCGGTCGGTCCACAGGCTCCAGCAGTCCAGGCGGCAGGCGGCCAGAAGGAAACCATTCAAAAAGAAAGAAGGGCACGATCAAATAAAAAAATTCGACCGCAAACAAAACAGAAAAAGGCTCTGGCGGCGGCGTGCGCTCGTTAGTGGTTACCTCACCGTTTACTCGTTTTTAGTCTGCGAACAACTTGGCATTCCCCAAGTTGCAGACTTACCAATCAATGTGTATTAGCGATCAAGGGAACCGGGTTCGGGCGATTAGGCGATTATGACGCAAGTCATTTCTCAATGTTTGATTATCCTGTACAAAAGGGATTAGCTGATTACGGCGCACCGATCCAGCTATTAATGACTGAAAAATTGAGTTTGTGTCCTATCTATCAGGTTAGGGCCAGATCGTCCGTCGCGTCGACGTTTCTTTCGTTGGAGGGGATTTACGGATCAAGGTAAACTGCACTAGCAACTTAAGTTGATAATTATGAAACAATAAATCGTTCTATTTTCTCATCAGATTGGTAGAACTTGAGATTTGTTTATTATTTTAGTGCTGAATTTACTCTTTAAGCAATAATATTTGATTATTTCTGATATTGTATGAAAAAGTACATCGTATGGTTTTTAAATTTTAACTACTGGTTGTACAATTTTCTTCTTCTAAATATGGCCCTATTTTTCGTTTCGCGCCGGGGCCCCCAATTTCTGGAGACGGCCCTGCTAGAGCCGTTAAACTATTTTGTACATCTTGAAAAGTTAGAAATTGATACATGCGATGTGTTCTTCCACCCGCCAGAGAAAGTGTTCCAGAGCTTGGTATCCTTGAAGAAGATTAAAGATGAGAAACTTGAAATGGATACGTGCAAGTTGGCGACTCAAGGAAGCACCCCGTGCCCCCCGCGTCGCCTCCCCGAGCGAGGCGACCGGGGCGACCCATTCCCTCCGCTTCTCCAGAGCTCCGACCCACCCTCTTCCCCTCTCGCCGCCGCCATCGACGGGCGCCTCCTGGCGTTGCTCCCGCGGTGTCGTTGCGGCTCGGCTTGGGGGGTACTCCATGGCGGCGGTGCAGCATGGCCGGCAGAGTTCCGGCATAGGTCAGGATGGGGCGGGGCAACGGTGCTGCGGCTTGGCGGCGGGGCGGCTTGGTGCGGGCTTGGTCGGCGGCGCCCTCCAGGCCCATATCTGGGTCCTTTTGGCCCAATCTAGGTCAGAGCGGGTCGGCTCGGGTTTCGAACTGCCGCATCCGGTTGAAGAGCATTTGGGATGGGGATGACGACTACGGCGCGCGTCTGAGCGCGCGTCGACGGGAGCTTCACGGGCCCGATCTGGGCCCGACCGGGCAGGGTGGCATGGTATGCTCCTGCTGTTGCGTCCGATCTGCTACTGCCTTTGGCAGTGGAGGTTGTTCCCTCCCACGAGACTGCGGTATTGCCGTCCCTTGTCTACAGCTGGTTCTTCTCGGTCTGGCCAGCACGCAGCGTTTGCCATGGTGAGACGTCGTGGATGACTTCAAGACTGTTGGCGCATGTTCGTGGGCGGCGAGCTAGGTTGAGCTAGCTGACGGTTTGTCCGAGTGTGGATTGCCGGGGGTCAAGAGAAATCTCTGTCGGCTCTTGCCGGCATCGACGCGGTGATGTCTCCGGGCATCGCCATCCTTCTTGAAAGGCGTCGGGTGTACCCCTTCCCCACTCCCCCCGTGTACCGGGAGAAATTCTAAGATCAGTCAGTCCGGGTAGCAGCGTCGCCATCGTCGCATTCCTTCTTGAAGGTGTTGCTTGGTACGCGGCAATTCGACGGCATAGGAGTATGGTGGGAATTCTCCGGAGGGCACAACGGTTGCGGGCCATCTGCGCTTTCGTCGATCTCGCGTTGTTGCCATTAGTTTCTCTTTTCGTTCTTTTTTTTTTCTCTTGGGTTTATTTGTGTTGTTTGCCCCAGCAGTGGTCTCACAGTTGTATTGGGTGGTTGCTAATATTATAGCGGGGACAAGCTTGTTTTGAGATACGTGCAAGCTCCACTTGAGCCATTGGAATTCCAAAGGAATCACCATCTTCCATATCTGGAGGTTCTTTATTTAGTTGGTTATGCAAATATGAGAGTAGAGATGTTCAACGTTCCAGCAGCATGTCTCAAGACCATGTATGTCAAGGAGTGCCACAAGCTCGAGTCCATATTCAGCAAGCAGCAGCATACCATGGTAGAATTTTTTTTTTTTTTTGCGAGGGAGTTACAATTACATCCAACGAGACTCTTACAGAGAAGCCCAAGAAAACAAAGAAATTACAAGTAGGTCCTTCTTGAGCTCTGGCGTCGTCATCGCCATGCTCGACGCTGCGCCGGCGAACGCTGCCACACCACCTCCATTGGCTTGGACTGGGAGGCCCCCGTGGGCAGAGAGTCGACGCTCCTCGGTGCCGGAACACCTCCACCGCGCACGCGGCCGGCGGCACCACCTCGGTCTTCAGAAATCGCGAGCTCCAAGTCGTCAGTCGCCGGATCCGCCTGCGACGGCCTCCAGCAAAGGGGAACGCCCCTCGAGGACTCCGCAGAGCCGCGAGCAGGGCCTGGCGGCAGATCCGGCGGAGCTCACAGAGCCGCACCACCGGAGGGAGATCCACCACACCAAACATCACCGACGCCGTCACCACTACCACAACGCCGCCGGCGACACACCCCACGCACACCTAATCACATAGCCTGGATCCGGGGATTCCCCGACCTCCCGCCGCGGACCGGCCGCCGGAGGCGAGGGATCCCGCGGATCGCCGGCGAGGAACCGACGCGCACGGGGATCGCCCAAAATTCGCCTTTTCCTGTAGCAGGGGAAAAGAAGAGAAGGTCCAACTCGTCTCTGTTTCTACTATTGTGCTTATACCATGGTAGAATTAGCCCAAGGGTTCTCGGCACCGGCATAGCCCTGACATGGTTTACACATCTGATATTTTTGTCTGTTCTGTTCTTTGTTTCATTTTTTTTTTTTGGATTGATGACTTGACATTAGCAAATTTTACTGCACAAATACTAACACCATTGGAACCCGGCTGCCCATGACCCGACGCGCAGACCCTCGCCACTGTACCTGGTCCCCCAATGAGGCGAACATCTTCGTCGCCGGCGCCTTGGCTCGCCTCCGGCGTCAGATTTTGATTTGGGTTCGCCTCCTAAGGATGATTCCAACGGCGCGATGCATTTAGTCCGCGCGCGTCCGTTTGAGTCCGCCTGGCCTAAAATCAAGCCCCAACGCGGCGACACAAATCAGTAGCGCGTCCGATTTTAGTCCGTCGCGCGTCCGCCTCGACGCATTCTTGGCCCAACTTTGGGCCATAAATGGTCGAGGCGGACGCGCGGAGGACTGACCGTGTGTCCGCGTGGTGTCCTCCTCTGGCCACCTGGCAGCGACACGGCACCGGTCAGACTCCTCTGGCAGTCCTTTTTAATGTCAGGACCCGTGGGACTCCCCACCACAGCCCCACTCTGCCCCCACAGAGCTCACCGCTCCCTCTCCTGCGACCAAACCCTAGCCACCCTAGCCACCATGCCACTCCGATAGCCCAGATTCTGCAGGGCCAAGAACGACGGCGAGGCGGGCTCGTCCTCTGGCGCCGCCGCCGCACTCCATCGCCACCGCCCTCCTTCCCCATCGCCACCTCCTTCTCCGACGCAGGCGCTCCCCGCGCCATTCTCCATCGCGCCGCCGAGCGCCGAGGTAGCGCCGGGCCACCGCATTTACATGCGCGTCGAGAACTGTTGGTGGTACTAGAACCACGCGGTCCCGGTGCGTGGTCAGATGCAAAACTGCCTGACCACTTGCACCTGAACACGCAGCGGATTCCGGTGCCGTCCATCCCGATGAGCCGCCGCGCACGGGAGCGGGAGATCGAGCACCGCGGCGCGCGCCTCCCAACGGAGTACCGGAATGACCAGGCGTTCGCGGCCACGTCCCCCCACTGTGCACGTGGTTCCGTGACGAGCACATTTTGCGGCGGCAGGCGCTCTACACGCGGGCTCCCACGCCACCAAGCGGGCCGTTGGTCGCCGCCGCCACACACGATGCGGCGTGGCCACACCACCACCGGATGTGAAGCCGGAGGTGGCCGCCAGCGAGGATGAGGAGGACGCCGAGGTCGCGGCCACGCTTGCAGCTTCGAAGAAGTCCATGGCGGAGGACGAGGCCAGGCGGTGGGAGCTGGTCCTAGAGGAGGTCGCCCGCCAGCAGCAGGAGGCGCTCGACGCGCAGCAAGCGGCCATGGACCCGAGGCCAAGGTGAGAGGCCATGGACGTCGATCTGCCTCCGCCGCCTCCCCTCCCGAAGGGCTGCTGAAAGGATCGGTATGGCCACCTAGAGTGGGGGGTGAATAGGTGCTACTCAATTTTTATCTCTTTTTCGAATTTAGGCTTGACACAAAAGTAAATTATCTAGATATGCAACTACGGTGAATTTACCTATATGACAAGTTAACACAAGACTAAGCATGATACAAGTAAGAGCTAGCGAGTAAGGTGTAACCAAACGGGAAGCACGCGGAGACAAGGATGTATTCCCGAGTTCCTCCCTTTTAAGGGAGTACGTCTCGTTGGAGGGTCTGAGTTTCCAACTCAAACGCCACAAATGGTCTCACCTATTCTCCGATGAACCTTGCACAAAATCTCGGTTCACCTTCCACTATCGGAATCCTTCAAGGCGGAGTCCGGAGCCCTTACAACAAACTTGAGGCTCAACCCACAAAAGGATTGGGGGCTCCCAAGCACCACAACACCTGCCACACAAAAGTAGCAAGCAAGTACAACAAGATGCCTATGTTTTTCTAGTGGAAACTCTAGGCTCAAATCTCTCAAGTGAATGAGGGGGAAATGAAGAACGCTCTGGTGAAGATTTAGATCCGGGCCTTCTCCTCCAATCCTCCAAAGATCAACAAGTTTGGGTGGAGCGATTGGGAGATCTAGTGAAGCTTGAGCTTGCAATAATGGTGGTCTTCAATTTTGGGCGAGCTACTTGTCCAAAGGTAGGTGGAGGGGATTAAATACCCCTCCCAAAATTCTGGTCGTTGGTAGCTGAAAACAGCCCGCATCGGTTGTACCGGGCCTCGCCCGGTAGTACCGAGCCACGCTGACTCGGGGACGAACAGACAACCAGTCAACCCTTCCTTCACTGGCCCGCAGCGGTAGTACCGGACCTCCTGGTCCGGTAGTACTCTCTTCGCGGTAGTACCGCGCCACTACAGGGTAACATTTCGATGATAACAGAGAGGATCCGGAGAAACGGTAGTGTCGCACGGCAAAATGCAAGGGTCACTCGGTAGTACCGGGGGTGACCCGGTAGTACCGGCTGAGGCAGAAAAACCAGCACATCTTCTTTTTGAAACTGAAACTTGTGCATACAAAGAGATATTTTCCTGCACACTTTTAGCACACACATTAGACCTCTAATTGTGTTGTCATCAAACATCAAATAACACATGTAATGGAGATGCTCTTTCAATCTTATGTGCGTTATTTAGATATTTGCGTTTGAATGCAAAACACACAACATTCAAATGGGCAGAGCTCCCCTAAATTTTACAAACCAAGCAAGTTCATATAGATAACAATAATAACAACTTGCACAACATAAGACAAAATGTAATAGAAGTACTAGATAGGTCTTATTAAGCCACAAAGTCTTTGCATGTCTTACACCGTGCAACAAGGAGTTCAAGGCAAATATCCAACTAAAAGATGGAACACAAGCATAAATGATCTAATAAGTAGCAAGCTTGTGTTCCTCCCATGCAAATCCCACGGACAAGTCCTAAATAGAACACATTCTCCCCCTTTGTCATCGAAATGCCAAAAAGGAAGAAGTGCGATGCTACAAACGTCCCATGGAGAATCAAGCTCCAGCCATGTCGTGGTGGAAGAGGAAGGTCCTTCGGGCGCTGAGGAGCATCATCATCGGTCCAATAGCCATGCTCGGAGATCCACTTCTCCTTGGGAGTGATTTGGCCTTCAGAACCCGAGTAAACTGTCATGCCCATCATCACCATCATAGCTTTCTGACGCACGGCTGCCTTCTTGTGGTACACATGGGCTTCATACATGCGGTCTTGAAGGTCTAGCTTGAGGCAAAAGGCCCTCTTGGCCTTAATCTGCAGCTTCTTGAACCAAGACGGTTCCTCAAGAGGTGGTGCACTCCCACTCGCTCTAGCAACCTCAACATCAAGTTTCTTCTTCTTGGGAGGGTTATGAGCCTTGATCCGAGTTCCTTCACCGGTTGAGACACAATAGGGATGCCATCCAGCATGATGTCTTCTCCATTCTTCGCAAGAGCCCCCTTGCGACGAATAAGCTTCATAATGTATGGTCCATAAATAGGTGCCCTCCTATCAATGACCACGGACCAGAGCTCGTTCCACATGAAATCCATGACATCAAGCCTTTTTCCTTTTCCTTGGTTTTCCTTGGAGAGCTTGAGAAGGTCAAAAACAAAACCATGGACTTGATCCCAATTTCCCACGCGAGGGGCAATTGTCTCTCTGTAGATGCGGTGAAGAATCTCAAAGGGGCGAACTAGATGAGCAGTTTGGCCATTTGTGCCATTTTCCATAGTGATTGGTTCTAGAACATCCTTGGAGCTGGACTGATTTTCTTCATGACACCTCCAACCACTAGGGGAGAGTTCTCCATTGTCCTCATAGCCCAAAACAGCCCTAAACTCCTTCATGGTAGCTTCAAGTAGAGTGTCCTTGGTCATCCACTTGATGGTCCTTGCATCATCATGGTCAAAGTACACGATGGCAAAAATTGCACAATGTAATACTCAATGTAGGAATGGTTGATCTTCATGATGTCTAGCAGCCCAAACTCTTCGCACATGGCAAGTGTCTCATCAAATATCCCTTGTGCTTTGGGTCTCTCATGAAGGGAATGTCAATGGTATGTTGGACAACCACTTTGTATTTCTTGTGAACATAGATCTCCTTGTAGATTGTCTTTGATCATTGGTGTAGAAGTGAGGGTGACGGACAAGAGGAGACCTATCTGTCTCATACAGATTTTCTTCACGGAGCTTCTGATAATCATCATTCTTCCAAAGATGAAGAGGTTTACGGACTTGCTTCTTTGGGGGAATAGCAGTGCGGGCAGCAGCCGGCTTAGCACGGGTGCGGGCAGTACTCTTTGTTGGCAAAATCTCCTCTTCTTCTTCATCTTCTTCTTCTTCAAGATCTTCCTCCATATACCTCTTCTTCTTATCACCACGACGGCTACCTGTGAAATAGCATATAGGTAGGGAGGGAATGAAGATAAGTGCACAAGTTCAAGGAAATGAGAAACAAACTAGTCAACATGTGTAATTTTGAGTTTATTCAAATCAATTTTGTACGGGCGGTAGTACCGAGCAGCTTCCGGTAGTACCGGGTGACCCGATTCAAACAGGAAATGCCACAAAATTGAGAGATTCAACCACAAATCTACACAAATTAACAAGTACAAGGCAATCCCCTGGCCGAGGAGATCATCCTACCAATTTTAACCGAAGAACACGGAGCTACCGGTGAAATTCCTCAAATGCATCTAGGTTTCAAGATTGAGAAACAAAGAGTGCAAGAAACAAAGAAATTACCGGAGGCCATGGAGGAGATCGAGGTGGGGAATGCTCCCACCGAGCGGATCTGGCCGGGGACGGTGGGATTCCGGTGGCCGGAGGCGGCGACCGGAGCGGAGCACGGAGGGGGGCGGCGGTGTGGAGTCGTGCGGGATGGGGAATAACCCCCAGCCCGACCCGCACTTTGACTTTTACGAAACCCGCACGCCCGGTAGTACCGGGGCGGGTGGCTCGGTACTACCGGGACCTGAATTTTCTAAGCAGTTTTTCACTTCTGCTTAAATTCAGAGCCCGGTAGTAGGGTTGAAAACGGAACGGAAACGAAAGGAAACATGAATTATCGTTTTTGTTTCCTTTTTCTTGCCGGAATCGGAAACGAAATCGGAAACACCGGAAACGAATACGGAATCGGAAATCACCGGAAATGAATATGGAACGGATACGGGACGGATACGATACGACAACGGATATTTGTCGGAACACAATAGCGATATAATATGTTGGTGCATACTTCTAAAATAAAAATATAAGCGACCAACGTTAGTTTAACGTGAAGTACCATACACTTAGTTTAACATTTCGACACGCACAAAAATCCATAAAAAATAGTTTACATAGACACTAACACACTTAGTAGTCTAACAAAATATAGACTTATAAAAATGTATGCTAATGACCTAACTAATGTATCTAACTAGAGATATAGGCAGGCCTCTAGGTTGTGGGTCACTTGAATCCAGTGTGTACAAGTAGTGCGGAAAGTTTCCTTATTTATATTTCCGGATTTTTCCGTTTCGTTTCCGTTTCCTCCGGAAACTGCTAAATCGTTTCCTTTGTCATTTCCTTTTTTGAATATGCCGTTTCCGTTTTGTTTCCGCAAAATGCCGTTTCCTTTTTCATTTTTTACTCTTCATTTCCTTATTCCACGGAAACAATCGGAAAGTTTCCTTATCATTTTCAACCCTACCCGGTAGTACCGGCCTCCACCCGGTAGTACTACTAGGACCTCCTCCGAAAACTCCAGAATTTTGTGGAAATGGAACTTGTGCAAGATAGAAGTTGTTTTATAGGATAAGTTAGGCTTAGGATTAAGAAACTCAACCTGAATATGGTACTTCACACTCAATTCGCAAGAAGCAAACAAACATAATAACCAAATTGAGCATGTTTTCCATAGGAACACTAGAGAGGCAATAAAATCCAAATAAAACCAACTCTTCACAACGAAGAGGGCGGTGGCCTAGGCCACCATGTATGAGTGTGTGGTGTGACACCGTGAAGATGTATCTTGGGTCCACTGCCACTACTCGTTATTTAAGCTCACAATTCATAGAAGCGAATATAGAGAGGCAAATGATTTCTTAATGTTGGCATAATGGGGGGAGGGATAGTCCAATATATTAGGACCGCACTCCCCCTATGTCCATGCCTACACCTAAACACAATAATAGTCAAGACATAGGTGTGTATGCAAAATAGTCAAGCCAAGCTCCTTGAATCCACGATATTTAGCTCATTCCTCAAATAAGTGAATCTTGCTTCATCAAGTGGCTTCGTGAATATATCGGCAAGTTGGTCTCTTGTGGGAACATGGCCTAGCTCAATATCACCACGGGCAACATGATCTCGAATGAAATGATGACGAATCTCAATATGCTTGGTTCTTGAATGTTGCACCGGGTTGTGAGCAATCTTGATAGCACTTTCATTGTCACACAAAAGAGGCACTTTGTCACAATTGACACCGTATTCCTTTAAAGTTTGCCTCATCCATAACAATTGGGTGCATGCACTTGCGGCCGCCACATACTCGGCTTCGGCGGTGGAGAGAGATATACAATTTTGCTTCTTGGAAGACCAACTCACCAAGGAACACCAAGAAATTGGCAAGCCCCGGAAGTTGACTTCCTATCATCATGATCACCGGCCCAATCCGAGTCCGTGTACCCACGAAGAGAGAAAACCTTGTCCTTGGGGTACCACAAACCAAACTTTGGGGTATGAATCAAATATCGTAGGATTCTTTTGACCGCCATCATGTGGCTTTCTTTAGGAGCGGCTTGGTACCTTGCACACACCCCTACACTCAACACAATATCGGGTCTAGATGCACAAAGATAGAGCAAAGAACCAATCATGGAACGATATACCTTTTGATCGACATCTATACCCTTTGGGTTAAGTTGTAGATGAACCTTGGTGTCCATTGGGGTGTGCTTCTCCTTAACACCACATATCAAACCTCTTGAGCATGTCTTGGATATATTTGTTTGAGAGATGAAAGTCCCTCCCTTCAATTGCTTGATCTCAAAACCAAGGAAGAACTTCAACTCTCCCATCATGGACATCTCAAACCTATCGGTCATAAGCTTTGAAAATTCATCATTGAAAGCTTTGTTAGTTGAGCCAAAGATAATATCGTCCACGTAGACTTGGCATATGAAAAGCTCCCCTTTTACTCTCTTGGTAAAGAGAGTGGGATCGATTTGCCCAACCTCAAATCCACGGTCTACTAGAAGCTCTCTAAGGTGCTCATACCACGCACGTGGAGCTTGTTTAAGTCCATAGAGTGCCTTATCGAGCTTGTAGACATGGTTAGGGAGTTTGGGATCCTCAAAACCCGGTGGTTGCTTAACATATACTAACTCTTTAAGTGGACCATTTAGAAAAGCACTTTTCACATCCATTTGTTGCAAGATAAAATTATGATGAGATGCATATGCAAGGAGGATACGGATGGACTCAAGGCGAGCCACGGGAGCATAGGTCTCTCCAAAATCAATGCCTTCAACTTGAGAGTACCCTTGAGCCACCAATCTTGCCTTGTTCCTCACCACCATGCCATGTTCATCTTGCTTGTTCTTGAATATCCACTTAGTGCCTATAACATTGCGGCACTCCTTTGGCTTCTCAACTAGCTTCCACACTTTGTTGCGCTTGAAGTTGTTGAGCTCTTCATGCATTGCATTCAACCAATCCGGATCTTCAATAGCTTCAAAGACTTTCTTTGGTTCCACCATGGATATGTGTGCTTGATGTTCACTAAAGTTTGCACATTGTCTTCTAGTCACAACCTTGCCTTCAAGTCACCAATAATATTTTCCAACAAATGTTGTCTTCTCCATGGTTCTTGCAACTCTAGCTTGACGATGGGTTCGATATCCTCATGGATCGAGGATATCTCTTGATCATCTTGATCATTTGTGTCCCCGTCTTGACCGGAATGATGACCTTGGTCTTCAATGTGCACACCTTCATCACTAGAAGGAGAGGATGGACCTTGGTCTTGATCATGGCTAGCATCAACAATTGGAGAACTTGGTTCTTGCGTAGCAACTTGATCAACATGAGGAGGGTCTTGAACTTGTTCTTGGCTAGTGCATCATTTGCTCCACCGGATGGTGCGGTTCCACTTGTGATGATGTATGCTCCACATGGGTGGAGCTTGGTCCTTCTTGAGGTGCCTCATGGTGGATCTCGATTGGGCGAAAGAATCCCACGCCCATTCGCCTTATTGCATCTTGAGGTTCCTCATCATCTACATCACGAACATGAAATTGCGCCACTTGGGAGCCGTCATTCTCATCGAACTCCACACTACAAGATTCTACAACGATCCCGAAGGACTTGTCGTAGATTCTATAAGTGTGGGATTCGGCACCGTAACCAACAAAAGTACCCTCTAAAGCCTTAGACTCAAATTTAGATAAACGAAACCTTTGATCTTATAGAAACACTTACAACCGAACACCCGGTAGTAGGAAATATTGGGCTTGTTGCCGGTAAGCATTTCATATGGAGTGAACTTCTTTCTCGTGCGGAAGTAGAGCCGGTTAGATGAGTGACATGCCGTGGAGATGGCCTCGGCCCACAAGAAAAGTGGAGTCTTGAACTCCGCCAACATAGACCTTGCCATATCCATAAGGGTCTGGTTCTTTCTCTCAGCTACACCATTTTGTTGAGGGGTATACGCAGCGGAATATTGATGTCGAATTCCCTCTTCACTAAGAAACTCATTTAGGGTGTAGTTCTTGAACTCGGAGCCATTGTCACTTCTAATGGCCAATATAGGGACATTGTGTTGACGTTGAACTTCATTGGAGAAGTCGATGACGGCTGGTAAAGATTCAGGTTTAAAATGGTGGTTACAGACGTATAAGCTACATGGTTGGAGGAACATTCAGTTATCTTCCCATTCCCATATTTTGTTTTCTAATATGACAGCAATCTGTTGGAAGCTGACGAAATCAGGGCAATGCTACCATGTTTACTTTATTTTGCTATCTGATTCATATTCTCTTAATATTTTGTACAGATCAAGTTCCTGCAACAGCTAACTTTAATTTTGGTTGCTGTTTAAGGAGCGGTGCTCACTATGGAAATGTTCCGAGAAGAAACTGGAAGGAATCCTTTAAAAGTGTGATTTCTGTTCTCATGTTGAATCAACTACTAATCTGATGTTTTCTTGTCCAGTTGCAAGATAAATTTGACAGACAATACGGGTATTCACAGAAATATTCATGTCAATGTTAATGATATGTCATGTGCTCGGGGATGGACCTACAACTATAAATATAATGTCTTGCAAGCGATTGAGAAGTCAGCTGGAAGAATTGTATTAGTTTCCATTGCACTTTTTTTAATTGTTTAGAGCATACCCCTTATCGCGCGGGCCTTTAAACTCTTAATAAAGGTCGCGGAAAAACGTGTTTTGAGGGCTCGAGCGGCTGTGGCCGAACAGAACCCGCAAAACCGAGTGGTAAAACAGAATAGCTGTGGGATCTGTTCAGCAGCAGCCCGCGTAGAATATATAGCTTTGCGGGATCTGTTCGTCCGCAGTCCGCGCGAGCCCTCAAACCAATAAAAACATAGTTCGGTGACCACAATTCAGCGCAATACTGACAACAGTTCGACAATTAATTTGGCACCACATGCAAATTTGAGCTACAAGTTTATAGACCAACTCGCCATGGTTGAACTTGAAACAAAGCAATGGTTGAATTTGAAACAAAGTGGAAGGGGATGAATGTCGTCGTATCGGCATCTTGGATAGAGACGGGTCCTGCTAGCCGAGGGTGAACGTAGGGCAAGAAGGTGGACGTCGTCAAGGTCGGGATTGTACACGGCGGTTTACCCAGCTTCAGGCACCACGGCGGTGGCGGTGCCCTACGTGCTGCTATAACTCACTATAAGGCAATATCGCCGTGAACAGGTTACAATGAGTTGGATGTATCAGATCTCGTATGCTCTCTGTGTTGCCCTAAAGGCTGCCTCTAGGCTAGCTTATAAAGGCGGCCAGGCCTAGGGCTTACAAGGAAAGACTTAGCCGGCAAGTAAATAGAGTCCTAATTGACTACGTATTGGAGTCCTTGTCTTGTACTCCAAGTCGGCTGACTGCTGGGCCTTCGTCTTGGACCTCCTCCATTGCTGGCCGCCATCTTCCTTGTCGTCAGCTTGCTGGGCCGCTAGTGTAGGGCCACCTCCACCAAGCCGGATTGATCCATGTCGGTGATACCCCCACTTGGTATATCCCCAACAATGAAGGTTCATTTGAAACAAAGTGGAAGGGGATGAAGGTTCATACCTCGCAGCGTCAGCGGTGTTGGTGGGCAGAGCAGCCATTCCGTCAAACACTTTGGGGCACCGGCGGTGTTGGTGGGCAGAGCAGCCATCGGGGCCGTAGGAGTGACCGACCTCTTGCACCCACCCTCACCTTCTTCGCCGGCGCGGGCGTCGGCAGCTTCATCGCGGTCACGGCGGGAACGGAAGCAACGGGAACGGTAGTGACTGTAGGGCCGGCCGCAGCGGCTGCGGAGCGCCGCCCTGGATGATAACGTTGCCCAGCCGCTTGCGTTTCACACCAGTGGAAGTTGCCTCCGACACGAGCGCGAGTGAGCTGGCAAGCGGAGCGAGACGCGAGGTCTGCCCGTGGGGGTGGGGGTCGATTGTGCCATCGCGACTTCAACCGTCACGAGCGACGGCTGAGAGGCGTCCATGGCCGAGCTAGAGGACCACTGCGAGGTCGGCCCAAGCGAGGGGGAGGGAGATCGGCTGCGGCTGTGGAAGGGAAGCGGGAATGTTCATGGAGTAAATGTTCCTCCCACCAAATCTCGCGAGCGATAGAGGCCACCGTCGGGTCGACCTACGAACATGATTGTAAATGTGGGTGGGGGATGATTTTTTCGCAGCCAAATTTTTTGAAGGCAAGGGTCAGATGTGTTGTCTGATCAGGTCATTTTTTTGCGCAAAACAGTAAATTGGTGGTCATTTTGCCGTTTCGCAGGCGGTTATTTTTCCGTTCCGAGGTACATAAGTGGGTGGGTGGGGGTATCAACCCCCCCCCCCCCCCCCCCCCCCCCCCCCACCACACACAAAAAAAAAAAAAATTGAAGGCCAGGGTCGTATTTGTTGTCTGATCGGGTCACTTTGCCGTTTCGCGGGCGGTTATTTTGCCGTTCCACGGGATATAAGGGTCTCCGTTTGTATGATTGTGTTTACTTGGTAGTTGGATTCCTCATGATCCAGGCCATCTCAACAAGTGTATGGAACTATGGATGAAATCGTGCCCTAGCAGAACGTTTATATAACGTACTCTGGACATCACTCAGCAAACACAAGAGGAGAAATAAAAGAAATAATGGTATCTGAACATCACAGGGCAACATGGACAACAGTATAATGTTGTATTTCCACTAGTATCGGTAGCTCATTGTTTAGCCGCAGGGGGTGAGCTTCTTGTTGCCTGCGCCGCGAGGGTTTTCATCCTTCCAGTCATCCCATGCCCTCGCTTTCTCCTCTTCGGCATCCTCGTCGTCTTGGGCCGAACTAGTGTCATCTTTGTGCCAAGAGGAGCTGGCCTCTTGAATCATTTCGGAGGTATTTTCTTGCCATTGCTCCATTATTTTCATTTCAGTTAACCCGGCTTCTTCTATGCTCATTGTTGGCATCCTACAGTACCATGCAGGCAAAAAGTTAACATAAAAATTGTATCGGAGAGCAGCCTGATGTGCTTTGCAAATGATACCACAAACTGTTCGAACAAGACAATGCAACACCAATTCAGGAGATAAAACCTACAAATGGTTTAACATTCTAGGCAAATATCAACTGGTGCCAAAAGCAGAATCGATCCGAGCATCAACTGCATGATGACGATGAAAGCCGAGATGGTACCCTCACTGCAACACCACGGCCCAGGCGGAGCTCGAGTCCTGAGCCTGACTCAAGCGGCCTGACTGTGTGCAACAACAGGTCGTCGACCTCAGCGAGTCCGCCGGCCGGAGAAGCTCTACGGCCCAATCTAACCTTTTCATCTAGCTTACGATAGAGGGATACACAAGATGGCGTGAGAGTTTGAGCTCTGGTGCAGCAGTTTGTTGGGAACGCGAGCGGCATTAAGTGCACGTCGGTCACCATGCTGTGTTACTTTCTCAGCTCGCACAGGAAAAGGGGGAACTCAACCTTTCCTTCGCCTGATTCTTGCCGCTCTCTGCTGGTCTGCGCCGCTTTCCCCTAACGTACAGCCTCTGCCGGGATGGTGAAACGGAAGTCATGCTCGACGCCGTCGGCACCACCGCTGCCACGGCGCCCCGGTTCAGGTTTCAGTACGGGGGAGCGAGAAGGGAATCTACGGCAAATGACAGACATTATGCCACTCAATCTATTTGTTACAAGCTGACTAGCTGAATAGTGTCCTCCATGTATGACAAGCTCACGAACACATCAATTTATGTTGTGCTATCACCATGGAATGGTGTATTTGATCCTGCAAGTTCGGAAGACTTGATACTGCGTTATATCATTCCTAAACTGAAAATGACACTCCAGGAGTTTCAGATCAACCCAGCAAGCCAAAAGTTCGATCAGTGTAAGTGGGCACATTTAGGTATGGCCTACCATTAGTACGTATTTAAGACATAAATACGAGTGTATATTGTTTGGTATGTGTGTTTAAGTGGGTATAATGGCGCATATGAAATGTACAGAAAATTGTAGTGGCGTTTTCAGAAGTCAAAAGTTGCAATGGCGTTTCTCAAATAGTCGGAAATAGCAGTGGCGTCAATCCAATTAACCCTATTTTATATGATGCAGAAGAATAGTAGTATCTGTCTACTTGGACCTTTTTGTCATACACTAGGATTGCATCTAATGCACACCTCCAAATGATTAGCATATTTCCAATTGTTTACCATCAAAACACAGATTAGAAATATGCTAAAAGGCAACTGTTGCATGTTTAGGGAACTTATATCGTCCTTGCAGATGAATTTTCATCTTTTGACCCTTCTGTGTAACAATAGTAACACGGTATTATGGGATGCTTTATCTAACATTAAAACATAGTATCTGTCTCCAACAAGTCAAAATCAGCAACTATTTTTAAATGTTTAGCAGGAAAACTAACAGTGTGGGGCACATGCTTTAATTAATGTATCTGCGTCTAGTACAATACTCAAGGTAACAAAGTAGTGTTATGTATTAGAAGTTGTGATAAAAAGCGTTCATTCCCCATTCTTCCGCAACAAAAAGGTCACCAGCAGCATACTATGTCATTGGAAGCAGAATAAGACCATTTAAAAAACATACCTGTAACTAGGCTGAAAAACTTGTGCTGCCATTATTTCCCTTTCACTGGTTAGACCCCCGCCAACAAGACTTGCAGGTCCAAATATCATGGGTTGGTGTTTGTGGTCATGAGCTTGTGAAACACTTGCTCTACCTTCAATGACGTCTTGAGCAAAAGTTGCACAAGTGATTGGTTTAGCTGGCTTGGAATATGGTGCACGGCTGGCAGCATTACTGTGCCATGCTTCAGCCTTTTGTGTACGTTCATCGAGCATTTCACGAGCAAATGCATTCCCATCCTACAAATTACAAACATACTTTTTTTTAGAAAAACAATCTCCATGTACGTACAGATTACAGCACAAGGGAGCCAAATAAAAAACAATATATGCAACTGTTTTTCTCTTATAGAAAGATGAGTTCTATTCTGAAAAGCATCACCTTCACAAATCATAATACTATACATTATTCATAAATAACCACAAATTGTTCAACACTAGGAGAACTCAAGTGATATATTTTGTTATTTTCATGAATAGAAGCTCAGAGAGACGAAATGCTCCCAAGGAGTTTGTCAAACAAAACTATTGTAAGAATTATCCTAAACTTACAAAGGAGGCACTCCCATCCTATTAGGGTAAACAATTTTAAAAATATCCCGCTGAAAAGAATCAGACCAAGATGCTATTGACTGAGCATGTAGTTTCTTCTACTAGCTCATTTACCTTTTCTTTTCTTTCTTTTACAGCCAGAAGCATTTCTTCTTCCTTCTTTAACATGTCAACAAGATCAAAAGCCTACAGAGGCAAAAACACATGAGTCCGTTTGAAGTCATATGATATTCTGAAAAGAAGTATAGCAACTTAAATACAGATAATTAACCTTGCAGAGAGCCAATGAGATACTAGCTAACCAAGCCTGCAGCATAGAACAATAAATCAAAATTATATCAGAAATTCGTCCTGGTTATAGACCAAAGTACACAACAAACTAATAGCACCAAAGTACAATACAAAATAACATTATAACAGTATGAGATTGTGACAAGATCCGAAAATCTTGCATTGACAATATCCCAGATTAAGAGTAAAAATTGCAGATCTCGCAAGGGAATTAGAATCTTAGGCACAAAACTTCAGGTATCTTTTCACATGGCATTGCCTCGGCTGCAAAACCATTTCACTTAGAACCAATGAGAAGTGGTGATACCCGAGCATGTATATGATGTGATACACTAGAGAATTCGCTGTGAGGGCCTAAGGGTCTCAGCCAGAAAGAGCATAGGCGTACCAGACTAATAGCCGGATATGCGTTGTTCACATACTTTTCTATCTTTTGGTAAATCATCTCATGCATGTGATCTCTCAATTACTCATATGCAGCCTTAGAAATTTAGCAATTATTTGTGTTCGGCTGGGAGTGAGCAAGCGAGCTTCAGAGAAATCCTCTGCCAGCTCACCATGAGGGATCAGCTAGCATATACAAGCAGGGTCCAACCCATAGCTGCAGGAACCCAGATCATTCAAGTCGACGAACGAAGCACAGGGCGAGGGTCTTCAGGTCGAGGTGCAAAGAGGGGTATATACCTCTTCAGGTCACTACTATGGGACGATGGGTCGCAAAGCAAACAAATTTAGGTTGATGATCCCGGTAGAATGTAGATTTTTCTATTTTACAAGTTCAATTCTTTAGAGGTTATAAATTCAGGTATAGCAAACAAGCATTCAAAATCCTATATCTAAAACATAAAACAAATTTAAAAATATCAACATGTGAGTTGTTGGCCAGCCCATATGTTTCTTCACCCGAGTATATTTCTCTTCAGACTCAAGTCATGAACAACGCCGCCTTCATCGAATGGTGTCTCCTCCAACCAGCAGCCTCCTTCCAGCGCCCATCTCTCAGCGGTGACTCCAGCCCGAGCACATTCTCCCATGAAGAAGCAACGGTGACCACGGCAGAGGGAAGGGCCAGGCAACGTTCTAGCACAACCACATCGATACAAAGGTGCCGAGGCTAATGAGGAGAAGCAAGTAATGACGACGCGCAGCACATTCCGGCCATCGACCCATGACGACCCCCACTCCACCCCGGCCACAATCGACCCTGGGTCAAGGGCCACAGTGCTGACCTGTGATCTCAGCTTCTATGTTCCACCAGCCAGATCATAATGGTGGTGCAAAGGTGAAACAGATTCGCAAATAGCTAGCCACCTAGCACTATCTGAATAAACCATCTAGACCTGGTGTTTTGCGCCAAACAGACCAATTTACCAGCTGCAGTCTGCATTCTACTCAAAATTTAATGTAGTCATGTGAAGAATCAGAGAAATTAAGCAGCATCGGAATAACAAAAATTAAAACTATTAGATCTGTTGGGAGGGAAGTACTATGGTAGAACTCTGGCTTTAGCCTTGACATTTGTACAATGGGGGCAATTCACCTCATGTTGTGGATCCCCTACTGGTTTTCAGTAACCCAGCTGGAACATCAAATTCGTTGCTTCTTCAGGTACGGACAGAGCTTTATATTCTAGATTTCTAGTACATCAAAGCACAATTCAAATCTGGATCCTTAGAAATATAGATATCATGTTGCAACTCTAGCATACGATCTTGCAAACAAGGTCTGATTAACAAGTCATGCCCAAATATACAATACTACCTAGATGTCCGATGCTAACCTCTCTTTCTTCCTCTCCATCATCCTCAAAGTCATCTTCCTCACCAGCTTCAATAGGAGCTGATAAAGCTGCTGCTCTCAATGATCGCCCACGCCTTTCTTTTCCCTCTTTGATCTCTTGGAGCTTTGTTTCTGCAGCCTTTTGCCGCTTGAACCGGGCAACCTAGCACAAGAATTACGGAAACTGAGTACCCTATATGATATACAGCTGACTTTAAAAATATAACAAGAGGGTGAGTGACCTATGTGTCACGCCTTTGCATGCTTATCCCAGATTAGTATTTCTCATGTCAAATTTCGACTTTGGATCGACTCCTAAAGATTATATGGCGGCAAAGGGTTGAATCAGCCTCACCTTTTGTGCTCTACGGTTTGCCGCAGTTTCAGACTGCCCCTGTCTAGATGATTCGAGCTCATTCTCTGGGATAAGCTCCAACGCCTCACATACAGAAATGAACTCCTGTAGATCCCAGCAGGAGCGATTAATACATGATAAATTAGTGATCTTTATAACACACACAACAGCCCCTAACGAATGCATCATGAGAATCAATCAAGTAAGGTGTGACGGGTAAACCTTCAAATGATCCTGTGACGCCTTGAGAACTGGAATACGGTCCTCCTGCTCCACCTGTTCAGTCATTTCACCGAGGTAGTACGGCACCTGAAGAAGCCAAACAACACAATCACATGTCATACAAACCGCAGCCGTTGCACACACGCAGACACGAAATGGAGATGAAACCCAGATGCGGCGGTGACAAAAAGGAGGGAGGGAGGCGGGGGGCATACAAGCAGGTACTTGAGGTTGGCGGTGGAGACATCTTCCTTGGTCTCGTTGGAGGAGAAGAGGGCGAGGTTGCCGACCATCTCGTCGCAGCGCCGCAGCAGGTCGACCCCCCTGCGGATCCCTTCCTGCAGCAAAACCGAGCACGTGAGGAGGAATCGCGCGGATCGAGGAAGGGTGATCGGGGAGGAGGGAGGGTGGAGGGGGACCTGGTCGAGGGAGGAGCTGGAGGCGAGCGAGTGGAGGTGGGACGCCCGGTCGAAGAGGGCGGGGAGCGGGAGATCGCCGCTCTCCTCCGCCGGACCCGCGTGGAGGCGCAGCTGCGCTTCCATCCTGTTGCCGACCTCCTCCACCTCCGTCATTTTCTACCGGGTGCCTCGCCACGGCGGGAGCGAGAGAGGGGAGATCGCCGGGTAGAACCCTAGACGAATGGGGCAGAGTCGCCGGGAGAGAGGGGAAGCTGAAGACGACGGGGAGGGAGGCTCTGCTCGGTTTGGGTTTGGCTTTGGCTTTGGCTTTGGCTTTCGGTTCGGGTCAACCAATCTGACTCTAATAGACGACCGGTGCCGAATGTTCGAGTGAATTAGATTTTTTTCCAAATCCTTCGAGAATTGACACCGATGCCCCGCCCGGTTTGATCAGGGAGAGAATAACCGGTGAAAACTATGAAAAAAATCATAAAGTGATCAATCCAGAACCTTTGCGAGACGCTCTCACTTTCCCTTCCCTACCTCTCTCTCTCCTTGCTACAGTTTTGAGAGTCGACCCGGTTACGCTCTCACTTTCCCTTCCCTACCTCTCTCTCTCCTTGCTACAGTTTTGAGAGTCGACCCGGTGAACCGGGCCGACCCGAGGCCGTCCTCGGTGGTGATGCCGACGGGGAGGTGCTGAGGCTAGGCGCCGGAGCTTGTAGAGTAGGTTTTAGTAGTAGTAGCTTTGGTAGGGTGTTTCGGCCATGTGCTGGACTTCGGCTTCTTGCCGGTAGGAAGTCGCTGGATCCCTCGGGCCGGATCCGGTGCCTGCTGGTGGTGTTCCTGTTCGTCGCGGCGTTCCTGAGGTTGGAACCAGATGCGGCGGGGAGCGACTCCATGAGCTACTCCGTCAATAAGGTCCGTGCCTGCGATGAGCTTTGGTTCCTGGAGGCGGTGCTTCTTCTTTCTCCGACCGGCCGTGGTGGCGAGGGGAGAAGAGGCTGCGATGTCGTGCTGGGAGCTGCAGCTTGCCGTCGGCGGGGAATATCTGCTGCAGAAGAGAGCTATACTACGGTGGTCCTTGGTAGACCACCGACCCATGATGCCGGCGGGCGGCTTCTCTCGGCGCCATGGAAGAGGCGTCTGTTCAACATCCGAATGAGGAGGCCCTACATCGATGGTTCTACGGCGGCACTCCACGTCTCCAAAATCCCAAGTGGCTTAGTCCCCGGTGATGATGGCGACGGTCGGCGGCGGAATCCATCTCCTGTCTACGGCGGTGAGGCAGATGGACTCGATTGCGTTTCATGTTTTAGTTCTGGGGTCCTCTGTGTGAAAATTCAGGACCGGGTTGTAATCTCTTTGTTTCTTGGGGTCCTTGATGTATCTTGTATATCCACCGCTTGGAATTAATGCAGCACTATCTCGGTCCTTCGGGACCGTTCCCTGTTTAAAAAAAAAAAAAAAAATCATGTTTAAATGTTCTAAAAGATTCGCAACAAAAATGCATTATATAGGGAATGTTGAGTTTTATATACATGCAAATTTGCAAGTTGAAACTCAAATTTGTTTAAGAGATATGAAAATGACAAATTCAGCATTACAACTCTACATTCTCAATGTAATGCATTTTTTCTGAGAATTTTTTAGAACTTTTGAATATGTTTTTTTCGTGGTTTTCACCGGTGTTTCCACCGAAAGTTGGTTTCCATCGGATATTCTCTCGATCCAAGGACAACCCAAGTTTGGAGGCCGGGCGCCGAACAGAAATCGGGTTGGACCGTACACTTGGACCCCAAGTTTGGAAGCCGGGTGACGGACAGAAATCAGGTTGGGCCGGACACTTGGAGTGTCGCTGCGTGCGTTTTCGTATCCGACATTTTCCAATGGGCTTTACTCAAATCAAAATTTGCTTCGTATAACTCAACGCCTTAGTCACTCATTTATAAATATGGATGGTGGACACCATAGCATATATGTTATGTATATAACAATTTACAAAACTATATTTAGGGGCACATATTCTCCTCCACAAAACATAACTTTCAACGATTTACACCATAGGGCACAGGTCTACTCCACAAATGGCAACAATCAACAACACTATTCGTATTACCTCATGTCTCTTCTGATTAACGAGCAACTAATTGATCCACTCGTTAAATTTGTTCCATTAACAAGCTCAATTAAAAAAAAAACTCAGCTCGACTCTTTACTTCTTTAGCGACGAGTGAGTCAGAATCTTAATCCTGTTTCACACAAACACCGGTCAACGATTCGCCATGAATTTGCAGATGCAGCGAGTAACGTCTTTATTTGGTGAAGTGTCTAGTGTTGCAGTGAAAAAGGTATTTAGTATTAAAACAAGTAGTACTATGAATTTTTAATACAGTATATAGCTAAGAGCGTCTCCAATAGGTGATGTAAAATAGGACACCAAAAACAGCATGATATAAAATATAACGTGATTTTTTACATCACCGAAAGTGTGCAACTCCAACAGGTGACATATTTTAGGGCACCACTTCCTCAATAGGTGATGTAAAATAGCGCCGTCGTGCGGCAGACTCCACCCAAAAATCATATAAATAGAAGACTCGTATGAAGATAAATTGAAAACAAACATGATAAAATAACAATAAAAAGTCAACAGCCCATAAGATTATTACATAATTCATCAAGTTCATAACATCCAACAAAAAAAGAACATAGTTTAACCCACATTATTACAATAAAATTCATCCAAAGACGATACCTTCATTGTTTCCCATGACATGCCCACCACTCCTCCATGAGATCTTTGATCAACATGAGTATCGACATCCCTTTTCTCATGATAAACATGCATGAAATGTTGAATTTAGTTTTCATTTTTACAAGACCGCACACAATGTCCCATGGGGTGAAAGACGATGTAGATGGCGAAGAGGCGGCGAGGTGGTGACGGAGGGACGGCTGGGTGGCGGCGAAAGGGCGACGAGGAGACTGGCTGACGCCAATGGAAATTAGGGCAATCGAGCGGCAACGCGGGGTGGTGCCGGGGTCTAAGGAGGGCTAGATACCCGTGGAGGGACGCCGACGATGGTGGTGAAGCCACGGGTGGGGGGGGGGGGGGGGGGGGGGGGGAGGGGGACCTTCCAACTAGCGGTTGGAGTCACGCGTGCGTCGATTCGTGTTTTAGGGCACGGCCCCTGGTGATGTATATTCCATCACGAGGCAAATTTCACATCACGGTTTTTTTTTATTTGCAAAAATATACGTCACGGGCAGCTGTTGCTCTAAACATGACTTTGGTGCAAGTTATTTGTTAATCCTCGTAACTTTAGAAATATCCTGTTTTTCAAGCATCGTTGACGAGGCCTCATCATCATATAACAGGCTTACCCGGAACTCCTATTCAGATTCTCCGATGGAACTTCCAAGTGTGCCAATGTAAGCCCATCCCGGGAGAAGACTATCTTCACGATGAAATGGCAGCAACATTTCTCACGTCGATTTGGCCTCAAAGAGCAGCAACCAAACCCAAAACAGGAAGAGGAAAAATACCTCAAAGAGTAGCAACCAAACCCATAACATCTCCTTACAGGTGGTAACATCGTTCCAACTTCCAGCATCCAACTATTACACACAGCTCCAGACAAAAGAAACGAGATGTTGGACAGTTTATAAATCGAACCAACATCTCTACAGATTCTTTCAGAACCACTAACTCAGAAGCCACGCTCTGCTCTCTGTCCATTTGGCCTATTGTCAAATGGAAAGCGCTCACTATTCCTTCCCCTGTTATCTTGCCATCTGCCTCTCGGGTAGTCCTCGGCCTGGTTCCTCAACTTGCTGTTCCTTTGCTGGGAGTATCCACCACCGTTCCTTTTCCTGCCATATGCATTCCTTTGATCCTGGTCTGTGTTGCTTGGATCCTGGTATGTGTTGTTGGATGCTCCATGGTAGCTATTCCAGTTATTCGCTGCACAATGGTTGTTGCTTGAGCTGCCCCAACTGGGCTGCATCAGAGCATCACCCCAGCCAGAGCTGTCTTTATTCCAACTATTCAAAGGCACCCCCCAACCCATGTTGGATCTTGGGTTGTCCTCCTCCCACTTGTTGACTTCAGCCGGCTTTTCTAGATAGGCGTCCCAGTTTCCAGACTGGTTCTGGGACTTCTTATCGGCAGCTATGGCGAACTCATTGTCCGCCTCAAACGGTAGCCGTACCTTATCCAGGTCAGCTACCAACTCAGGGTCGACTCCGCAGCGGTGGTCAACCTTCTCAATGTACAAATCTGGGTCAGGTAAAGGTATATCAGATGGTTGGCCATGATAATTAGACCAGAATCTTGACTTGGCTTTCTGGAAATTCTCAAAGGCTGCGGAATCATCCCATTGCTCTATCTCTTTATACATATAAGCAAAGTGCTTGTTTTCGCAGAACCTTTGCCAGGAAATGCCACCAACATAGCTGCAAAATTCCCTTTCCCATAGTGGGACTGGGCATTGATTAGCGTCATCATACCCTACATGTATTAAGACACTATCAGATTCATGGTACCAAAATAAAGGGTTCCTTACCTACTTCATCATGCAAACAGAAATATATAGAAAATAAATCGAGAATAATCTTCAGGCTAGATTGCTTAATCCTCTGCTCTACAAATTTCGAAGCCACATGCTGATTTAGGATTTTAGATTTAGTACAGTGTCCTGCGGGGGAAAATGAATTGCCGAGCACAAGTCCATTTCAAACAGACTAAACTTATGCAAATACTTGTGGTTGCTATATAAAGCTGAAAAGATGAATCAGATGATTGGACCAAACATACATCTTTCAACTACTCAACTACAACTGTGGTAGGGTAGCAGGTTCAGTACACAAATATCAGATTCATTGTAAAAAGGTTCCTTACCTACTGCGTCATGCAAACATAAATAAACATGGAGCATATCGAGAATAATCTTTAGGTTAGATTGCTTAATCCTCTGATCTACAAAATTTCAAGGCGACGTGCTGATTTAAGATTTAGTACAGTATCCTGAGGGAGAAAATGAATTGCCAAGCAGAAGGGCCCTTCGAACAGACTAAAGTTATGGAAGTACTTGTCGTTGCTATATAACGGTGAAAAGATAAATCAGATGGTTGGACCAAAGATACATCTTTCAACTACTCAACTACAACTGTGGTAGGGTAGCAGGTTCAATAAACAAAGTAAATGATAGCTGAGTGCAGTGAATCAAGTATTTGCCAAACCCTCTGATCACGATAAGTGGGTTTTATAGTCTGTAATTCAAATTTAGAATAGGCAGATGTCAAGAAAGAAACAGAACAGCACAACGAGTGATATAGTATGGTAAGGTCAAATTGCACCACAAACAAGTAACTTGAATGCATAAAGAACAACAGCAATAAAACAATCCTTCAAGGGATGAAACAAAACAGACTGAACAATTCAATAAACTAAACAAATTAGTCACTCAAAATGCTATTGAAATTGTTCAATCCTGTAACAACATTCCTTCTATAGATATGCTCCTATGTCACCACATAACGTCATTTATATAGCAGTAATAAAAATCAGTAGAGTGGGGAAAAATTATCGTGCATCATCACACAGCATAATTTTGATGTCCTACTGCGGAAGAAAACATGCACGCTATGGTTGCATATGTTCAGTAGGTAAAACTTTATGACACAAGAAATGGTGATTGGTAAGGAGCAAGTTAAATTCAGCGGCCCCACATCTGTTTAAGACAAATGAGATGAATATACCCCTATATTTTATTTTTCTTAGTACATCTTCAGCAAGATGACTATTATTAGTGTAACACGGCAACTGGTGTTCTAAATGTTTTTGCCGGATCGCACAGTCCGAATCCATGTCGGATTCCAAGTGTTATTTATCGTGTCCTAAAATATCTTGTCGGATCTCGTACATGCAAATGAAAGTTGGATTTCGACAGTCGCGTGACCGTGTCCATGTCCGAATAACACCGTCTTCAATATGGTCCGCAAAAAATGTTCTTTCTTCCTTCCTTCCTCCTCCAAGGAGGCAAGTTCAAGCCTTCCTTTAGTGTCAATACTCAATACTTTAAACAAATGTAAAGCCTAGTGTTATACATGGATAAGGGACCAATAACTCTGGTTTTAAGCCTGGATCGGCTGGACCACATACCAATGTAAAGACTAAAGAGTTGCGTGTGTCATTCTCAGGATGGTGCGAACTGAATCGACAGACAGGTCCGTTTCTACTAGCAAATTAGAAAAATCAACGCATAGCTTGAATCAAGAAGCAGATGTCTAGATCGGCGAGGTCCTAACCCGATTAAACCACAGGAGATTGGCGCTTAATCTCAATCGTATCGCGGCGAGAGAAAATGAGAGGAGGGGAAGAGGTTGCGAGCCGTACCAGGATACGGAGGCGGAGGAGGACGAGGGTTCGAAGGGCCGTCGTGGCGGCGCTTCGTCTGCCACCGCCGATTGCGACCCCCCATGGCTGGGAGGAGGAGCGCCGCCTACCAGGACAGCTATTTGCCGAGGCAGCCGGCGGCAGCAAGCCAACCAGCAGCCTATCCGGAATGGGATTCCTCGTGACCAAGCTAGCTCCCGAGCGGCGGCGCGCCGTCAGATTGGGGAGGCGGGGCGATTGCCTGGGTGGCGCGGGGGTTATAAAGGCGGCGCGGAGGCGATTGGAGGGGAGCGGAGGAGCACGAGAGTGGGGACTGGGGAGCGAGGCACGAGCCGTACGAGGCGAGGTGGAAGACCGAAGCGAGGATGGAAATGTTGGCTGGCTCCGGTTCGGACATCAGAGTAGAGAGGCCACTGGTTCACTCGGTCGGTGGCACACTGCATTTTGTTCTAGCCTTTTCTTGCACGCTTTTTCCGTGAGATTAGTGTATCGTGCAAAGTGACGAAGAGTGTATGCTTGGATGGTGCTCAAATTGCACCTTACCATTTTTCGGCCATGAGCAAAATCAACGACAACTGATATGGAACGGAGGGAGTACCTTATAAACCGTTGTTCGATTAGAAATCCATTTGCACCTCTAAATTTGTCTAGATGGGAGCTTCAAACCTAGATACCCATATTGCTATGTTTTAACGATATTTTTTCATCATATCAGTTATCCGAGCAGTTTCCACTATAATTATACATGATTATCGAATAACGATTACACGTTTTTATACATTGCACTAACATGCACAACTAGCGATCGAATTGTTTAAGTGTTATGAATCAGGGCCGGTCCTGACATTTTGGAGGACCGGGGCGGAGCTAGAATCTGGGGCCCTATAGGCATCAAAATAATAATGTATATATCATATATGAAAATTTACCAATAAACTCTATGCTAACAAAAGCAATATTGATATCAAATAATGTATAGATATTGTTTTGAATTTTTCTACCATTACTAGATATGAAATCATTAATAATTTTCAACAAGATCAATCTTATTAATTATCCGGTAACTATGACTGGACGTGTGTCATCAGGGAGGACGTGGATGCAACACGATCTCCTCTTCGGCTTCCCACCTCTCAATGTGGCTGGTAGAGGATTGATTATGGGTTGTCTCTGTCTGGACACGAATTGTCGGACCTTGGAGGATTTAGACTAGTAACTGCCATGACCGCGCACTTCCGACTATATGCCAAGGATCAGAGAAATAAACACATAACTGAAAAATGAAAAATGAGTGTATGTTTAGTGGAATAAAAAATGTATCGATTCGGTATTGTTGCGTTAGCCTCGCCCCATTTTTTTAGATCAATACGGGGCCTCCCTGCTAAATAAATGGTAAAAGCCCAAGATAACCAAACAAAAAGGCCGAGTGAAAGAAAGGCCCAAGTTGCAGCCAATAGGAGGCAGCGTAACGCTTCGTCCTCGTCCTTCCTCTGAATCCTACGAGAGAACTTCCTACCTGCTCTAATGGCGACGCTGGTATATTGCCCCACAGCCTATACCTTAGCTAGTAGGTATTTGGGGGCCCCTTGCTGTCGGGGGCCCGGGGCGGCCACCCCTCTGCCCCGCCCTCTGGACCGGGCCTGTTATGAATATATTAAAATGATATCATTCCACACAAAATCGTATCTTGCAGCCTTATATTGCAGCAGCACCTGAACCTAACAACCAAGATATTACAATTTGTCAACTAACTAGTGCATAATTTTGGTAAGTTAGTGGTAACAACTTGACAATTACCAACGAAAAAATTGTCACAACATGTCAACACGGGATATATTATCAAAAATCTTGCAGTGACTAAGCCAACAATAAAAACTATTTTTAATCTAATTAGCTGTTCGAGAGATAGAAGTTTTTAAATTTAAGCATTAAGCGCAATGTAATAGATGCCATCACATATGTCACTGTATACATGCGTATACTAAGAGTGATTAGTTGTTGCCGCGATCGACGCACATTAGGGCCGCTAGGTAGCATGCAGGGTCCATCAACAATTTGGCTAGCCAGAAGTTTGGTACAATAAACTTGGGCAAAGTATAAACACACGTGTAGCCCTATCACCAGCGGCGGACCCAAGTAGGAGCTTGCAGGGGTCTTGGCCCCCACTCAAATATTGAAACTTAATAGAATTATACAAGAAATGCCCCAGTCACATCGTGTGCCCCTCTCAAAGTCTTCTCTGGGCCCGCCCCTGCCTATCACTACGAATCCTAAGTGTCTTCACTATAAACTTCTTTTACAAAAGTTTAGATGATACCCACTCAATTCACAATTACAAAATGTAATAGATATTTCAATGTGAACTGTATACATAGCAAAATGAGTTAAACCTATATGCTGAATCGATTCTTAATACATGTGTGTTAGAAAAAAACTAAAACATTTTATAATTGGGAACGAAGGAAGTATATTTAGCCAACCACAGGAAACAACTTGATACAAATTCGTATTGGGATGTGTGCTATTCTTTGGGCTACTTGGAATTGTCAAAATGATATTGTCTTTAACAAGGAACGAATCCCAAACTTTTTGCAGATAATACACAGGGGCGTCCACTGGATCGCACATGGGCGGTCCTTCTGCAGTGCTGCAGCAGGAGCTTATGGAGTCTGGATGTACCCGGTTGTTGACCATTGTGAGGGCCATTTACTGCACGGCTGGATGGAGGCACGACAAGCGTATCCAAGATGCTTAGTTGCTTCATTTTGATGTTCTTGTTTCGTTGGCTCATCTTTGTTGCCACTTTGAGTGACCGTGAGGTGTTCTTTAGATTGTAATAACATACTTTGAACTTGTTTGAGTTTTAATAAATGGCTGTGTGCATCGTCTAGATGCAGAGGCCCGGACACCCCATTTTGAAAAAAACAAGTGCCAACTTTTATATTTTTCTGATCATCATCCATTCACCCCCTCTAATCCATAATTCCATATCTGGCTCGATTTGTAAAAGTTTTCTCGGCCGGGGAACTTGGGCCTGAGAACATCCACTCGTGCTCTTCTCTTGTCCACACCCTCCCCATACTTTTCACCACGACGCAGCTCGTCTTCTCCACTCTCCTCCGCTCCATTACCTCCGGCCATCCGCGATGCTTTCCGTCGCCATGAGCACCCGCCCCGTGGTCTCCCGCCGCCCGCACCTCCCAGCTCATGCTACTAATACCAATCCCTCCTCTTCACATGGTACGGGTCCATTTGCGCGACCTCGCGCGCACGCGCGTTCGTGATTCCACTAGTAAATCTGTTGTCTGTATACATAATCCCGTGAGGAAAAACTTACGCAGAGATTCATGGAGCCAGAACGGGGGTCAAGGGAAGGTGTTCACTCCTCCGCCCGCACCCGATCATGCTGTCATCTGTGGCCGGTACTAGCTTGAAACTTCCTTCTTGTGTATCCGGTTTATCTCTTGCCGGCAACGTGTTTGATGAAATGGCCTGAGAAAACTGATATTTCTGGGTTGCAGTTGGGAGTCTGGTTGCTGCTGGGGCTGCAAATGCTGCCGACCTTGGGGATTCGCTGGTGAGGGAGCATTAAGCGCCTTAAATTTTGTTTTTGTTCTCAATATATCGTTCATCAGTAAGGAGTTAGTGATGCTTTCAGTTTTCAAGCTGTGATTTAAGAATGGTTAATCTTGTTAAGATATAATTAAGAATGGTAAATTTTGTTCTGTTCTTAACTTATCGTTCATCAGTAAGGAGACAGTGCCAATTCGCAAGCCATAGTCAACACGCTATCTATAAGAAAATCAACCACATACACTTACAAGTACTTCGAGACTATCTAGGCCATGTTTGGGGCTCCTGTGTCTTGCTTGTTGCATTTCTGGCCTTCTGGGAAAACCTCAAATGGGAAATCCTTCTGTACGGGCGGTTAACCCTGCAAACCACTTGTTCTTGTTCAGCTAGGACCATCGGGGCTTCTCTTGGCTGATTTAAGCATCGGAGATTGGTTTGGAGGTTTGTTGTTTTCAGCTGGGCAGCAAGCGAATGAGGCTGTTGTGGATCAGTTGTCGGCTCTCAGTTTCACTAGGTTGGCTTTTTTCTTTGCAGTTAATTTCCTGTAGGCACAACATCCTTAATTTTTCTCCTTTTGGTTCATATCTCTTTCTTTCTGATATTTTCTCCGTTCGTCAGCTTGGCAGTAATTTTTGGTGCTGGACTTGTAACTAGCTTGTCTCCCTGTACACTCAGTGTTCTTCCATTGACTCTGGGATATATAGGTGAGTATAGTGGCCATTCTGAAATGTTCTGTTTCATTCCCAAAATTGGTGAGCACTGGTGACATTTACATAACACGTCCTTTAAAATCTTTCAGGCGCTTTTGGTTCTGGAAAAGATAAAACTGAGGTAATTTAAGACAACTGATCATATTCAGGTTCAACATGCCATAAGAGAACCAAAACTAAGTTTAGTTATCAGTCAGAATGAATACTATGCGCAGAACTGACTTGTTCTAGAACAGTTGGGTGAGTAATTTACCCATTTATTATTTACACTTCCCTTCATATATAAATGGAGTTTTTTTTTGTTCTACCTAGTAGGTTGTTGGGAATTCAGTTGCTTTTTCATTAGGACTGGCAACAACCCTAGCCATTCTTGGCGTCGCTGCTTCGTTTGCTGGCAAAGCTTACGGGCAGGTAGGACAAGGACTCCCAGTGGCTGCTTCTGGTTTAGGAATCATCATGGGATTGAACCTTTTGGAGGTAAATGACAAGCCAAAACGAAGCTTTACAAAGTGAGGCATGTGAATCAAACTATTTTTCTACCATGTTGCCTTAGGCCAAATCAATTATCTGTTGATTTAATGGTTGTTTCTTTCCTTTTTATGATTGCAAAACCTGGCCAGTGGTTGTTTGTTTAGATGGATTTCATATATTCTGCTATTGTTTACCTTACCAGTAGCTACCCTAAACTGTTCCCTCTTCTGATTATCTTGTATCTGACAGGTAGTTGAGTTACAACTTCCCTCATTTTTCAGCGATTTTGACCCTCGAGCTGCTGCAGCTAACTTGCCTTCCAGTGATGCTTCTTGACATTATTGTTTAATTCCTATCTAATACTTTATATATGTCATTATGCTTCTTCTAATCATAGTTCTGTAACATCTTACTTTTTCCTAACTGTATTTGATTGTCAGGTGTACAAGCATATCTTGCTGGCCTTACATTTGCATTAGCAGCATCGCCTTGCAGCACACCTGTTCTTGCTACCCTTCTGGGATATGTCGCCACTTCAAGAGTATGCATAAAACGATACATAAGTGCCTCAGTGGTTTATTATGTAGCGTAAATCTCAAAATATCAAAATTATTTAAGATTTCGAGGATAGACTTCAGTCAGTAACATCAGTAATTTGCGTAATTGATTTGCAGTTCTTCTAAATTCTCCGATTTCCAATCTATAGTATCTTACTTCAAACATACTTGGTTAATCTGTCATTCTGTCCACACACTAGTCTGACATGAAGTATTAGCTTGCTCTACCTTATTTGTTTTTCTGATGAAATCCTGTCACTACAACGTCAACGTTTTCCTGTCAGGATCCAATTATTGGGGGAAGTTTATTGTTGACATATACTACTGGCTATGTTGCACCTCTTCTCATTGCAGCTTCTTTTGCTGGAGCATTGCAGGTATACTTGCATAAATTGTAAATTGTTAAGTGCACACACGATATTAGCAGAAAAATTGTAACTTTGAATTGCTCTTATATTTTACAGATAATACCAATCCAATTGATCAACCACACCCGATTATTTCACTCTTAATGTCTGATTAGTTAATTGGCTTTTGTAGAGTTTATTGTCATTCAGAAGATACTCCACATGGATAAACCCTATCAGGTATCTACTTCTTAATTCGTATTTTCTGGTCAAGTTTCGAAATTTAGTTATTCCATCCTTTTTGTTGAGGGAAAGAATCAACTCTCACATCGGTGAACTCTTGCTAGCTTTTATAGGTCAAATGAGCATCAAGCTGTCAAGTCTATAAATATTTCTGTCTAGTTCCTTGTATAACTACTGAAAATCTACTTCATAATGCTTAATTACTAACTAAATGCATTATCAGATTAGCTGTCCATCTAGCTATCTATATACACTGTATAGTCATCGACAATGACCAATACATTATAATTGACACATGTAAGAAATATCATGTCCCCTTTTCGGAGGCTGGAACTTAATTCACCTTATTTTACGGATAAGCATTTTTTTCACTTTCACCATTACAATTGTTTGGCTTCTTTTCTAGGAGATGATAATACATCAAACTTACCCTTTTATTCTTAGTATATTGCTTTCGCAAAGTACTGCTCAGAACTGTTTACTAAAAATTGTGACGCTCCTATTCTTTGGATAGGTTCTAACCAAGATCATTTCTTTAAAGAAAAATCCACAGAAAAATATCAACTATTTGTCTTAAGAATTGTATTTTATTTTCATGAAAAATTCCTTTCACTAACACATGCTTTGACAGTGGTGCATTTCTGTTGGGTGGAGGTGTGTATACCCTACTAGACAAGCTGTTCCCTGTGACATCAATGGTGATGTAGGCTAGAGTTTTAGACCATTATTTGGACAAGAGCTGCAAGACAAGGTTCACCATTGTTGCACATGCCAATACATGTCAGAGTTACAATGTAAAGTAGCTAAGAAAGCATCATCAGTTCTTTCTAGCTTTTATAGAATGTAAATCTATTCACGATAACCTAAACATCTTGACCTCAGCAGTCCATGGAAAACTAGATAGCTTGAAAAATTTCACTGCACTTCCTACTGCGTTATTTATGTAATCGTCTCTCAAGCATGTTTTTATAGGTACTACCTCCGTTCCAAAATATAAGATGTTTTGGTAGGCCATTTTAACCTACCAAAACACATTATATTTTGGAACAGAGGTAATACATCAGAGTTCAGTACAGAATCATTTCTGTTATTTACATCAAGGTAATAAATGAATCATACTGAAACACAATAATGAACTTGAACGGGCTTCAACTTCCAGCAGCCTGCTCCAAACATGTCAGTGGTTGTTTCCCTTGTTTACAGCTCCATACTTCATTCAGGGCTCCAAATTAAATTGAAACACATGCCTAAACCGATTAGGAAATTTCTGTGCCCTGAGCTGAGGTACTTTTTTTTTCTTTCTCAAAATACAAATTCCCTTATTATCAGTATCTGCCATCTGGGGTTGCCTGCATTCAAGTGCCATATTCTATTAGTTTGATTTAAACATTTGGTTGCTGTGATTCGAAAGAGTAAATTACACTGTTTGGGCTGAAATTCACTGCCCCTTGACATGGCCGTCGGAGCAGCTGCTTCCTTGCTTCAATTTGTATTTCCTATGGCTGCCTTTTACAGAGAATTGGGATAGTTTGAGGAAGGCTTAGAAAATTCAGTTTCTTGCTTCCGTTACAACCTCCTTTGGAAACCAAACCCTGTCTTTGTTCTGATTTCTAGAACTGCTAGAGCAAACATAGCCGCTGATCTGAAAATAAATTTGAACTGCTTATCTCCACCACAAAAGCGCGGGCTATCTTAAAACGTTATCAAATGCACCAAGTTTTGAGGTCTATGGATCTTTATTGTATATTTTGTCAGGGTGTTGGGTTGAAAAAAGAAACTAATTAGGTTAACGACTAACCAGACTGGCTCGTGTCAGGATGGCGCTTACACGGATAGATTGTTATGAGTAAATAATCTGATTTATTCCCATTTGAAATTTCCAGGTCAATTTGTCCAGACAAAGCCAATTTGATTAACTTGTCATTAATACACTGCCCTGAGCATTGACATAACAAACTCACATTACTTGACTACAGAGTTGTGCAAATACTCACTCTCATGGCGACATGCTCTCCCACGATGCTATTAATTACTCAAACGAAAGGGTCAACAAAGTTGGCCAACTTCAGAAAATGATAATGTTTATCTGAAAAGTCCTGCATATCGCCAATTTGTCACAATAAATACTCCAACTTTACATGGTGCCAACTTATCTCCTGATTACAAATTTATCCACAGACAGTGCAACAAGCTGGTTCCTAAAAATAGTCCTGCATATGGCCAGTTTGTCATAACACTGCCTAACTTACATTGTGCCGAATAATTCTTTATTTTCAAATTTATATCAAGATAAGCAAAATATGCGGTTCATATAACACCTCTAGATGATTTTTAGGACTAAGTTGAACAAGGGAATTGTTTTAGTCGCAGAAACAAGAGAGTAGCGGGTATCCCTTCACACGTACTCCCTAGACATCCATATCTAGATATATGTGAGTCAATTAAAATGGAACGGAGGGAGTAGTAGTGACACACCATGAATAGAGGTGTGTGTGACGCCACTATAGTGAAGGTCGCCTTACACTAACATGGATTGACACAACAATGGTTTTTTAATATAGGCAGTGTCGCCTTGTTGGAGCATGATTTAATCCGTTAGGAAGGCGTACATAGACTTAGTAGAATGCTCGAGCCTTACTCGACTTTACGATTCCGGCTCCAAGGTATTCTTACTCAACATCCATTCGAGCCTTACGCGACTTTTTGGATTCAACCCTAGGATCCTAATGCGTCTTGGGGCTCTAATGCCCTGTCCTTGATTTTTTTTTTTTGAAGGGCACGTACCTGGGTATCTCTACTCCTATAAAAACCACAGTTGGTGATGATGGTGTGCCTGCCATCTTTTATCCACGATCGTTCGATTTGAATCTAACGAACAAGAAGCAGTCTTGGCAAATTTGCAGATAACCCCTTGTCTTTTTATCTCTCCTCCCACCTCATCCAACCATCTTAATATTATTTGGCAGCAAGGAGAAAGCTCATCCAAGTTCCAACTATCCTCTGTGCATAACTAATGGCTAGCAATTGTGGTTATGTTTTGCTACAATTACACAATTCTCTTGTGTGAAAATTGCACAATTTTGGTTATGCAAATTTTAAGCACTTTGGGGCTGCCTGTACTTAGAGCAAGTACACAATATTTCACTTAGAGCTACTCTATTGGTAAACGTAAAACAGCCCACTAATCACGGATATTTTTAGAAATGTTCTATGAATTCTGAATTAGAAAGATGGACATGTATTTATTTGGTTCTTGGAACTTATACTAAATAATTTTTATCTCCCTATTGTCTTGTAATTAATCTTCAAAATACAATTGACTAAGAACGAGTTCATTACAATGTGGGAATTAATTTTGCTTATAAAATAGCTTTCCAAGTTTGTTAAATTTTCTTATAAAATAGCTTGCCAAGTTTGTATTATCACGCTTCCATTTCAATATGTATTATGTACCAACACACAGGCATTTCAGGTATAGTAGGATTTTTTTTAATGGTGTGTTTATCTCTTTGTATACATGTGAATATTATGTATACTATATTTATATGTCTTGCAAGAAAAATAATTAGTGGACCGTAGCAACGCACGGGCATTCGACTAGTATTACTCAAAGATCAAAGTACATACAGAATACAACCAGATACGGGGCAGCTGTCCCCAAATTACAAAAAGGACCCTTACAAAGATGCAAATTACAACTAGGTCCACTAAAGCTTCTCTAAACAGAGCAATCCGCCGCTGCTTGCAACTCCGGCAACAGACCACCGGAGTAGAAGAAGAACCGCAACAGCTAGGTCGCCGGCTAGGACCTATAGAGGAGTCAACCTCGTTAAGATCGTCGCAATATCCACCCAACGCAGACGCCAGGATTTTGCAGACGGTGAGAAGGAACATCGGCGGGAGCAACGCTCCGATCCATGCCGGCCGTCGGGACGCCGGCCGTTTCCAGCAGGCAAACCCGCAATAGCGCAGCTCCAGGGACAGCAAAAACAGCAAAGAATGCCGCCACAAGCCCAACCACTCCTCCAGCAACCTTCTTCTTCCTCCACGGTAGCAAGAAAGAAACAGGAGCAGCAGAAAAAAGCCGAGCTTGATTACCGAACCAATCATCGAGGTCGTCGAAGAAACAAGATCATCCATCGCCTCCCTCCACTGGAGCTTGACGGACCACCTCTTCTCCTCCTCCACACGCCAGGAGTCGCTCGTAAACTCCGGCGCCAAGCACCTCACACGATCAGCCGCGCTTCGTCCAGATCGAGAGCAGAAACCAGCAGCCCAGGCCCTCCCCTCACCACCACGGCCGGTCAGAGGGACGAAGACAGCCGCACGCCACCAGATCTGAAGCCAAAGCACCAAGATGGAACGGCACCTCTCCACGCCACCACGGCCGGCCAGAGACACCAAACTCCACCACACCACCTCCACGACCTCCCCGGCGTCGCCGCCGGAACGGGGAAAGAAGGGGGAGGACTTATTCCGAAGCAACAACGGCACCGCCACCGTCTCGATGCCGTCATCCGGAGACTTAAAACCTAGACTAAACCTACCTATACACACGCACGGCGAGAACCCGAGGCTCCCCCCACCTCACGGCGTTCGGCCCTGTCCTTGATTTTTATTCAAGTGAGAGTGAATGTAGTACATGCACATGGAGGGCTATTTATATGTTAGGTCCTTGACAAATGACGTATTCTACCCTTGTGGCGGTAGGTGGGAAAGTTAGTGGGGTAATCTTTTGTTCACCATGGTGGACTAAGAAAGGGTGTGGTGCATTGTTCATAATAGAGTAGCCCATATTTCCCTTCGCCAAGTGGATTCTTTGTTCGGCCTTCTTGCCTTGACTTCTTATTGTAGTTTTCCTTTCTTCTTTGACTTGTTGACTATTATTAGTTGTCTGGACATCTGTTGACTTGTCTTGACTTGGTCAATTTTCACTTGGTAGCCATGCAGGATTAGGTGGGACCCAGTAAAATTAGGTATTCCCATAGGAGGAGTCCACTTGAGCCATAGTCACAAAAGTCATCCTTGTGACTACGGAAAATTGATTCTTGATTGTCTTGCTTCGTCCTAGATTCTTGAAGATGGTCTTGAGTTTTTAGATTACTTCATGTGCTTCTAGATGATAAACTTCCTTCTTCTCAATCTTTCGAGAAAAAGATTCTTTGATCCTCTAAGGGAGAGTAACTGGTAGAGGGGTGATTTCTCCCTCGAAGGGGACGAAAGAACGATGGAAATAGAGCTAGAAATCCAAGAGGAGTGGGCCCATATGATATACCCATAAATATTTGTCTTTCCTTATATTTTCCCTCGGTCTTTTGGATTCGGTAGTAAGGCCGAGGTAATCTTCGAACAAGATGGGAGAGAAGAAAACTTCCTCGGAGGAGAAAATGGTGGATATCTTCTCTAAAGTTTTATGAAAATCTGAAATGAAGGAAAAAAATAAGATGGAAATGTCTTAGGTGAAACATGAGTCCCCACAGGAGAAAAATAATAGTTTTTGATTAATTCCTTTTTTTGTTGCTCAATGTGCATACCGCACTTGTCACCGCCACAACACGAGCTTCCTGCTTATGCGTCGGGTTTGCTTCCATTCGGCCACAAGAAAAATAATGGTGGTTCCTATTTAGTTGTACTGGATTATTTATACATGAAAATCACACAACTATATATGTAGAATTGCCGACAATTTTATGCTCTTTCTCTTTTCTTACCAATTCTTTTTCCTATAGTAGTATAAGCAGCGTCTGTTAAAAAAGCGGTATATACACTTTTAGTCCCACAACTTGCACGCTCTCCCACAACTTGCTTAGCCCGGATTTACTTAGTCCATTTGTGCCACGTGGGACGCTGAGTAGAAGGAAAAAATTTGCACTTCAATTCCTTAGAGAATAAAAATTACTATCAAGTGAAAGTGCATGTGTTGCCCATGCGTGGTTTTGGTAATTAATGACAATCCTTATGGACTAATGTTTGCTTTGAGATATACTTGTAGATCTTGTCCATAGGTAAAGTTTGGAGTTCATGTGTTGGACTCTAGAAGATTACATGATGACCAAGGTTCCATCCAAGGGTTTATATGAAGAATGGTCATGTGAAGAGTTAAGCTTATTGCAAGCATGGCTTGGAAAAGAAGATTGAGTGAACTTCATGTTTATCTCCAAGCCATCATCTATATCAAGAGAAGAACATGAAGCGCAAGTTGTTACATGAAGACGGAGCTTAGCGAGGCTCTCCCATAATGGGTATGGGGGAGCATTTGGAGAAGTCTTCATCAAGCATGTGCTAGCAAGCACAATCAAGAAAGGTGTTCCATCTTGAGAGAGTCAAGATCGTCATCATCTAGCTCAAGTGGAATGCGCAAGGCAAAGGTATGATCTTGATAGGGTTTCTATTTTACCGGTCTCGTGTTGTTAGTTTGGAGACCGGGTTATAGGATAGACGGCGTACTATCAAGAGGGGTTCTCAAGTGAGTAACTTGATCGCATCTTTGTGGAGACCTCAAACCTTTGCATACTTGGCATTATCATCTTTCTTGGTTCTTATTTGGCTTTTATCCATGAGAGAATTTAGAGCTTGTGTTCATCTCCATACCAAGCTCTAGTTCATCAAAAACGGATTCCATTTGAATATCTTGTGATGTTTTTGATGTTGGAGGTTTTACCGGTTCATCTTTTGTAGAGAGGTCAAACTCTCCTCTTGTGTTCTCCTCCTCACATGATGGACTATGATGTGAATATGCATGGTCTTGTAGTGCTTGTGGTTATCTTCGGAACAAGCCCAAGATCATAGAAAACGGAGTCCGGATGAAAATCTTGTTGCATTCTCGGTGTTGGAAATATTACCGGTCCTCCTCGAGATAAGCTCTTGTCGTTACCTTTCCAACGCAATTGGATTCACCTGTTTTGGAGTTCATATGAGAAAGTTATTGCATTTCAGGCTGTACTGTTTTGTTGCTGCTGTTCAGGCCGGAGTTTCCGGTCCCCAGGACCGGAGTCTCCGGACTCAGGTTTTTCCTCGAAGAAGCTTAGTTCTTGTTCAGCCCCTGGTGGGGGCCGGAGTTTCTGGCCCAAGGGGCCGGAGTATCCGCCCCGGACCGGAGTTTCCGGTCCCAGGGGGCCGGAGTTTCTGCCTGTGTTTCTCTCGTCTGTTAGTTGTTCACCCCCTGGTGGGGCCCGGAGTTTCCGGCCTCTGTAGGCCGGAGTTTCCGCCACAGGCCGGAGTTTCCGTCTCTTGGACCGGAAACTCCGGTGCAAAACTGGCTGCAACGGCTCTTTTTCTGGGAGGGGTATAAATACCCCTCCACCTACCTCCAGCCAGTCAGCTCTGCCCAGCACGATTTGCTTTCTCTCTCCTTCATTGTTGCAAGCTCATTTCTTTGATATCTCCCAATCCCTCCACCCAAACTCTTTGATCTTTGGAGGATTGAAGGAGAAGACCTAGATCTACATTTCCTCCAATCAATCTCTCCTCTAAGTGAGGGGAACATAGTGGATCTAGTTCATGGAGTTCTTGTGTGGTTCTCCTCTTTGTTCTTCCTCTCTTATTCCCCCATAAGCATTTGTTGCTTTGTTGGAATTTGAGAGTGAAGGATTTGAGCACTTGTGCTCTTGCCTTTTGCATTTGGTGCATCGGTGTGCTCTCCACGAAGATTCGTGGAAGTTGAAAGCTTGTGAACTTGTTACTCTTGGGTCTTTGGACCCTAGACGCCCGTGTGGTGGTTGGACCCTTGTGTGGTCACTTGTAGCTATTCGGGAGCCCCCAATCCCGTTGTGGGTTGTGCCCCGGATCGTTGTTGAAAGGCTCCGGATATCCGCCTCGAAGGATTTCGATAGTGAAAGGTGAACCAAACCTTTGTGGTGCGGTTCATCGGAGAATAGGGTGAGCCTTTGTGGCGTTGAGATCGACCTTTGTGGTGCCTCACACCTCTCCAACGAGACGTACTCCCTTAACAAGGAGGAACTCGGGAATACATTCTCGTCTCCGCGTGCCTCGGTTATTTCTATACCCGAGCCTTTTTCTTATGCACTTTACTTTGTGATAGCCTTCGTGCTTGAAGTATTCTATATTGCTATCACCTTGTTGCTTGTCTTGCTTAGCATAAGTTGTTGGTGCACATAGGTGAGCCTAGTATATTTAGGTTGTTGGCTTGTTAATTTAAACACATAGTTTTATTCCGCAATTAGCAAGCCTTTAACCGGAAAAGTTTTAATCGCCTATTCACCCCCCCCCCCTCTAGGCGACATCCTTGTCCTTTCATCAAGTCCCTCCACACGCGGCAGTTATGATTGGCCGGTAATTTTGCACTGTAGTCCATAAAATCTAGGCAATCCTTTCTTTCCTTACCTTTCTCGTCTGGACGGCGAGGTCGGCGAACACCTTGAGCTCGGCAGAGGCGCGGAGATGGTGAGGTCATTTCTCTCCTAACCTGGCGGAGATGCACTACCGCGAGCACGATGAAGACCCGCCGACGTACGGTATGTCCCGCCACAGTTTTTTCCTTTCCTCCCGTGTGTTCCTCGCGGATGCGTATGATCGGGAGTAATTCAGTGTTTTTTAGCGGCGAATTAGTTGGGGAATAGTTTTAGTAGCACTGGCACAATGTCTTAGTCGTACAAAGTCTGAAAATTATGGTCGATTTTAATGCTCTGTTCATGCCCTGTTCTCTGCCGATGCGAGTAGCTCTTGGGAATCTATATGTTTTTTATCAGATTGCGCATAGTATAACGTTAGAAATTGGATAATTTGGTGTGTACATGTGTTGCTACATGATTGTGTGAATCAATGCAGTCTCGATTTTGCATCAGCTAGCAGAAGTCTGAATTTTTCCACGAGGAACATGAGATCTTCTTGTTGCCGTCACCGTCACCGTCGAATTCTAGCCTGTCACCGTGGCCCATCCATCGCCGTCGTCGCTGCTCATTCCGCCGCCGCCCTCGATGCCGCCCGTGAGCTCTGATTCGAGCGGCCCGAGCTTCGAATCGTCCCTATTGGACCACCTCCTCCTCCCTCCTTCGAATCGCCCCCACCTCACGCTCTCCGGCTTCCATTGGACACCTTCCGACGGTCACCGTCGCCTCTGGGAGAGCCAGCTAGGGTTACGATTGAGGAATCGACTCTGAAATTTCCTTTTAACTGCTCAGGGATATATCTGCAATATTAATACACTGCAGGGGGTTTTGCGCAAAAACACCACGGGATGACGCGTACAATCAACTAGCGTGGCTTTGCACTGTCAGCATGACAGCGATTTATTACATGTGTCAGCATCACAGCGATTTGAGACTAATTAATCCAGCCTAAGCAAGTTATGGGACTGACAATGCACGTTTTGCAAGTTGTGGGACTAAAATGCACTCAGCGCGAAGTGTATATAGCTCGTTAGAAAACAAGAATACAGCGGACATCGGACTGTTGCAGATGCCTTGCGATACCACGGGTCGGTGCGCTTGCGGTCGCGGTCGCTTCGTGCCCTTGCTTCGTAACCAACCCAAACGAATTGCCGTCTCCATCCCTTGATCCACGGCATTCTTTGCCGCTAAGCAAGCGACACCCGAGGCCGAGGCCGAGGCCGAGGCGGAGAGGGTCTCCCAGCCTCCAAGGGGAAGGCCGCGCGACGAGGATGGTCGTGATAATGCTCTAGCCCTGGTGTTTTTTTCGTTTCAGATTTGGGGATTCGATTTCTGTCCGATTGATCGATGGTGGGAGTGCTGTCGAATCGGGTGGGCCGGGAGGATATCACCGCCGGGGATCACATCTACTCGTGGAGAACCGCCTACATCTACTCCCACCACGGTCGGTAATCCCCTCCTTCTCCCCCCGTCCAATCCCCCAAGCATTATCTCTGTCAATTGATTCGTTGATTAGCGGAGGAGTAATCAAGGACCCTACTGCAATTAATCGCACAGTTAGTTCCTCTGGGTCTAGGATCATCTTGAAGATGCTCTGCGGCAATAGATGTAGATGCGTTCATCTTGTAATCGATCTATTCCGCTGCTTCCTAGGGGGAAATTAAGTTTTCCGGTTACAAAATGCTATGAGGTTAGCGCTGGTCCCCGTTGAAGTGTAATTTTATCGAAGAGTTCTTCCAAATAACCATGGGTCTTGGAATTTTGCTCCTCAGCGTCGAGGATCTGCAACGGGGTCTCATGTACCACGTGGGATGTTTGGATTCAGGCCGATGTGACGTTGTTGGCGTTTTATGTGATTCAGCTATAGCCTTAAGTTTTGCACTTTATTGCTTACTCTGGACTGTGAAGAGTCGTGTGGGCTACATTTGTAAATTTGTTTTCGAGTGCTTTCTATCTGATGCAAACGCTCGGGAATCCTTCGTGGCTTCATTAGCCCACTAGACTCTGAATAGCCTTTTATAGACCGATATATTTCTTTCTCAAGCCACATTGCATGCGAAAATCGATGCTCCCCTGTGCCTACTAATCTTGTCCATGCATATGTTCATCGATGCAATACTCGTTCATGCACCCTCTTGACAAGTTTTCCTGTTGTGCAGTGGAATTTCTGTTTTCTAATTTGATCTTCCAATTTCAGGGATATACGCCGGAGATGGCATGGTTATCCATTTCACCAGAGCAGCTGGGCAGGAAATCGGGACAGGAACGTTCATGGACAAGTTTCTGTTTAGCTCCTCTCCCGCAACGGCGGACGGCCCTCCCTGCGAGAAATGCAGCCACCTCATGAAGCCTGAGGGAGTCATAATGTCCTGCCTCGATTGCTTCTTGGACGGGGGCAGTCTCTACCTCTTTGATTATGCCGTGTCGCCCACTTTCTTCCTCGCCAAAGCACGTGGAGGAACTTGCACTATGGCTCCTTCTGATGCTGCTCATCTTGTCGTCCGACGTGCCCAGCACCTCCTCAACAACGGCTTTGGCATGTATAGTCTATTTAAGAACAACTGCGAGGACTTCGCAATATACTGCAAGACAGAGCTACTTGTCGAGACTGCTTATAGCGTTGGGCGCAGCGGGCAGATGGCATCCGTGATGGCGTTTGTCAGCACAGTGGCTTCTTCACCCTTGCGTTTCCTGACAACTAGCGCTGGTGGTCTGGCAATTGTGACAAGCAGCATGTACTGTGTTGGGCGATATGTGTCAGATATGGGTGTTCGCCGTGATGTGATGAAGGTTCCCGTGGAAAGGCTTGTGGAGCACTGGGTGCAGAATGTTACTCTTACTCCTGCTCCTCCTCAAGGGGCCACACAGGCGACACTGACGGAGGCTGCAACACCAGGAGATTCGCCGGAGTTGCTAGGGGAGCTTGCTAAAAAAGAAAGTGTTCTTTAGCTGTGGTGTTGTCGTTGGTTGATCTGGCTTTGTGATGATTTGTTGTTCACTTACCTTATTAGTGTGTGGCACACGCCTCTTCATGTAAATTAATTTACCTCTGAAAGAGGTAACAATACTCTACTGGCTTGTATGGAATGCTACATAATGAGAGTGGAGCATTGCACGTATTTGATTCAACCTTGATATTCTTTTTTTTTTGTATTCCATCTTGATGCATCATAGTTCTCCATTGTATTCGTGTGTACTTCGCTATTTAATGCGACCCTTGATGCATCCAACAGCTTCAGGTGAGGCCATTCCCATACAATAATGCCCAATTTCTGTAATTATATAGTTCAGCTATTGATTGCGTACATATTTTTTCAGTGGCTACTTTCTGTGACAAGGTTTTGCTCACTCTGCGCTTTTCTGGCGCACAAAATCATTATGTTATTTACAGCCCTTTCCAACATGATGACCAAATAATCACACAGGATTGGCGGTGGAGAGGATTCTGCTTTATGCAAAAGCTGAACCACGACTTGTTGCTGCTTTCTATCCCTGATCTTACCTCCACAAATTTGTAAGTTTCTCCAATATTTGATTCACAAAAGTAGGATAAAGTTGTAAAATGCTGTATCCAGATCCAAGCTTATGTTTTATCCAGTTGTTATCACACATATATTCCTAGGATAACTTCCTTTGGATCGGTCTCTATCATCCAGGAAGGCCTGCAAATCCAAGTGATGGAACAATGTTAGCTAGCATACTAAATACTATTAGTTAACCACTTAAATTTTGAAATTGGACAGAGAAGAAATCACTTGTTCATCACATAGTTTGTCGTCCCTTGGGAAGCACGCTCAAGAAGTAGCTTCCTTGATTCGATTGCTATTCCCTCTGGCTGCATTAAGAATAATTTAGAAGATTTTAGAAAGTGTTAAGGAATTTCTCTTATTTTTGCGTGGCGGAGAGGAGTTCTCGTGTTAACTATTCCATTATTCGTCTTCCTGTTAGAGTACTGCTCACCTCTTCAGGGAACCAAACACCTGGTTGAGTGCTTCCCTCCAGAACTGCTAGAACAAATGCAGCCATTGAAGTGCCCACCGATCTGAAAGTACAATATAAGATGCTTAGATGAGATGCATATAGATTGCCTGGAACAATTTTGTGCACTTCTGAACTGAGAAAGTGCACCAAAGCTTGTAACTGAACCATACAGTAAGTGTTGCTCCAAATTTCAAAGCATAAATTGTTGCGATTTAGGGCTGTGAGTTCTAAAATTTCACAGAATGATCTTTTGCACTTCTTGACTGAGAGCATACACCAAAACATGTAAAATGAACCATACAGTAAGTATTTCTCCAACTTTCAAAGCATAAATCATTAAAATTTAGGGTTGTGAGTTCTAATCTGAAAAGTACACCAGACCATTTCAACTATTAAAAGGTACTAGTACTATATAAGATATCAAGATATAATAATAAAAGAAAAGGTACTACATAAAAAGCTGCATCATTTCAACTATTAAGTACAAATGAAAAAAAGATTAGGTCAATATTGTCAACTTAAATAAGCATGGATGTAGATGGCTTCCACATAAAGATGTTTTAGGACGGGGTCCGACCTCCTTTAAAGAAACATAGACGTTTTAAAACCAAAGAAAATTCATGAACATAGAGTACATGATCTTATGTCTAAACTATTTGGCTCACTCTTATTCAAAAATAATAAAATTTGGCTCACTGCAAGCTATGGATAATTAATCTGATAGCCGGTGATCACGAATGGTAAGGATCAATTAGGTCATGGATGCAGAAGCTTGTTGTTCTTACACAGACAGCTTTCTGTGAGAAAACAACCCAATAGTATTCCGTCCATTTGAACATTCCAAGTCTACCTGCACAGAAAAAATAAATTTGATCAAACAATCTGGACACAGCTGGAGTGGAAATAGTATGTTCTTAAAATACACACAGCTTGAGGAGAATTAGTATGCTCAGACTCTGGACACAGCTTGAATAGAGCTGGTATTTTGAAAATAGAGGTAAAAGAAATACTTACTCTCATGGAGACACGCTCCCCTGCAATGCCATCAATGGCTCGGACAAGGGGATCAACTAATTCAACCAACTTTCCAACCTTTTCTTTATCCCTCAAAAACTCCTAAAAGGAACCAAGTTGAAGTCAGGTGTACTCCAAATTAGCACCAACTCATCAGCTTCATCCTAATTATTGATCCTCATTTTCAAGCCCATTAACAAATATTACTAGTTAATTGTTCAAATGGCAGGAAAAGAAATGTTGTTGGTTGTTTGTAACTTCCACTATATTGAATTACTATCACTAGAATACTAGTGGAAATAATAATAAAAGAGCTCGCATGAAATTCAAAAAGGGTAATTGAGAAGAACACATACAACAGGTAAAAAGTTTGCGAAAGCCTCCATTCCCCAATTCCAGAAGAAAGGGGAAGTACCGAATCGAGCGCTGACAGTTGGCACACCTAAAAATTTATGAGCGCTCTTCACTTCAGGCAAATTCCTGAAAATAGTTGGCGTGGATTTGCAGTTTGTCAATTGCAAAATATAAAAAATAAATAGTAAATTTTCACCATGTTGTATTTGTGGTTTGTCAACTGTAAGATATAAAAGGTTTAAAGAAGTAACCAAACACTTACAGTAAGTAAACATCTCTCTTTCTGACCCCTTTTCCGAAATCAATGTTGAGAGCTCCACTGTAGGGCTTCAATTTGATTTCTTCTCCTGTATAGGTAATGATAATGAATTCGTTTTTCCACTTGTTTGAGAAGTACCATAGGTGTCATAATAAAGAAGTCAAAGGTACCTTTGTTATATGCAATTACATCCTCCCCAAGAAGTAGAAAACTTGTTGCCAATATCGTTGGGCCAGCACCACCAGAACCTGCAGTATAATAGAAGAATCTAGAAAGGATTTAGCAACATGGCCATAAATATGGATCGAGAATCCAACCACCCTTCTGTAATTAATGTCTAATTTGACTTTTCCTTTTCCAGAAAATATAAAGATCTCCTAACCTTAGTCTTTCAGGTTTCCCATCTTCATTTCTGGCAGCATTCACAAGCTCAGCAGCCATCACTGTTAGAAAACAATACAGTACACAAATAAGCACTAAAAATAGGATGCGACATTCATCTAAACGTATAGGCACTTGTTAGGCGTCCAAGTGCACAAGTTTGTGCGTTTCCAGCGGAATGAGACTTCTTTTCGTGTTTACAGGGTACTTGTTCAGCGTCCAATTTCAGAACAAGCAAAGCATCTTTTTCACGCAATTTTCTTGTTATCGGGCTTAATTTTATTGGTACCACAGTAATAAGTTTCTGCTGAAAATGCCATTGTAAGGAAAAGATCGAACACATTCATAAGTTTCCATTATTGATTAACATACTTCCCAATAGCTTTAAGCTTCTAGATATCTTTCGAGTTTTGGCATATCAATACATGGCACGTATCAATTTTGCAATTTCGGAGTTTCCTGTGTTCCTACCTCTTTTATACTAGCTTGGATTCACAAAATGTCTTTCCATTTGCATTCTTGGATATAATTTAGAAATATATTTTTTGGCAACAAATAATATTTTGGAATAGCATATCCTTGTCTAACTTACCATCAGAGGTTAGACACTAGTAGTGCTATGAAGATAGAAAAATAGCAAGCCAAATTGAGGTGCTGTATGACAGGAATGTGAAGTAATACCATTGCTCACTCCAGGATATATGCCGGCAGTTGTAATAGCTGGAACACCTTGAGCTTTTGCTTCTTCATGGAAAGCTTTGGCCCTCCATGAGTAGTCCATATCGTCACAGACATCGATATATGCTGTCTGTTTACAAAAATTAGCCAACAGCCTTTTCAGTTAATTAGGATATCAGTAAGTTCAACGGATGTCGCAAGACTTATGCACTTCTCACTTCCTCAGGGGCATGTTTTCAGTCACCTTAGTCGATATGGCAGCCTGCAAGACGGTGCACTCAGCCTCCCTTTGGAAAGGTCCAGCAGTATGAACAACTAGATCCACACCTGGGGAAAGTTCAAAACTTCAAATCTTAAGTTATGCCTCTCATGGTCTTGGATAAAATTACACACTGGTCTCAACTAAGCACAGCATAAGCAGGTTTTGTATAATATGCATGACTGACCCTGTAGCGCTTCCTCCAACATGGCTGCGTTGCCCGTATCAACTTCCACAAACTCAGATTGGTCGCCGAGTTTAGATGCCAACGATTCGCCTTTCTCCCTGGTAAATTAGAACACATATAAACAGAGGCTAGCTGGAAAAGAATTACAAGTACCTGGTGCTTTGAGAGAGAACTAAACTACACGCACGTTAACATATGGCATGCCTTTGGCATATCATGGCGGATTATTATAATCACGTTTGTTCTACCCGCATTTGTCTAGTTTAGTACTCGTTTGACCCGCTTTTGTCTACATTTTTAGCTGATTTTCAATAGCAGGTTGAAAGATAAGTGCAACCCAACATAGCTAGCCACGACTCGGTCTGCATTTGTCCGTTCAAATGTGTCAATTTACTAATCAGGAAAAGTAAAGGCTCCCAGTTCAAGTTGACGGAATGCGACAGAAGTGTCAGTTACCTGTTCCTGCCGCCGATGAGGATGTTCAGGTCGGGTCGGAGCTTGGAGAGCGCGGTGGCCGTGGAGCCGCCGACGCGGCCGGTGCCGCCGAGCACGAGCACGCGGGCGTTCGAGCGCAGGTTGCTCGGGGCAGCCGCCGTGGGGGCGGCGGAGGCCGCGGCGGCAGGAGGGGTGCGGAGCGGCATGCATGCTCTGACCATGGCGGCCATTGCTGCGACACTGGACTAGTGTTAGCCGTGTTACGCGCGGCGGTCTGAGCCACCCATACGATGAGCTGAGCAGGAAGAGGGTGTGGAGCCGTGGACGTGGAGCGATGCAGGCGCGGAGCTGGACGCGTACGTGGACGCCGTTTCGTCGTCTACGTGGAAGCCGATAGACCGTCGATCGGACCTTGCTGTACTCATTACTTAACCACAACTTCATTCCGCCAGCTGACACCGTTGAGAGACTTCCCTATGCGAGGCTTGCCCATTTTCCTTCGCCGTCTTCGTCCTTATCAACCCTTCGCCAATTAAATTCAAAAAAAAAAAAAAACCCTTCGCCAATTCATCTAAGAAAACCTTTGTCAATTAAAGTTTTAGTTTGTTTTAAGTCGGCCTATTGAATGTTAAGATATATTTTTAAAGATTCCGTAGAAAAGTTATTGGTAGTGGTAGAAGGACAAGATTTCGGGAGTACCTTTGGGTGGAGGACAAGCCTTTGTGTAATCAATTCAAAAGGTTGTATAGTTTTACTTTTAGAACCATGTTCTAGTCCTTTTGTTTAATGTTGGTCTGTTCTAAATAATAATGAAGACATATGTAGATGGTTCTTACAAAATATCAGACCCTTTCTATTGGATTAATGTATTTGGCTCTCAAAATGTGTCGCGTGTCGGTACGCGGACACCGGGGATGTTGGACACCCCCTATTTGTTCGGTAGGAGGGCGTGAGGTGCTCCGGATTCGGTCTCCGAGCTCAAACACAAGCACACGAAGATTTACCCAGGTTCAGGCCGCGTTGCCGCGTAACACCCTACGTCCTGCTTGTCTGGATGTATTGTGATGATGATGGTTTACAGTGGAGAGACAACAAGAGCTGCACTGCTCTCGTGAGCTAGGGAAGAACACGTCCAGGGGTTCCCGGAGTGTAGCTCGACCAGCCCCCGAGTCTAAGTGGAGAGCTCCGTGTGACTTCTAGCAATGGTGGTTCTCTTCTACACGATGACCTAGGGCCTCCTTTTATATGCCAAGGGGACACCACAAGTGGTCATGCCGTAAGAGCGCCACCGAGGCAGGGCACGCGTCGCGCCCAGGCCTAGGTGGCGCCTGTCGGTCGCCTTCGTAGCAGCGTCTCGCCGAGCTGTCCTCCATGCCGTTTGCTCCGCCGGAACGGAGGTGACGGCGGGTCTTGTCTTGTCAATGGCCTGGGCATCACGCCGGGTGCAGCGCCTGCACCGAGTGGACAGCGCCCCGGGTCTTGTCGACGTCACGCCTGCGCCCGGCAGCAGGTGCGAGCGGTCTTGTCCGTGACGATGGCAACACAATGCATTTGTTATCTACTCATTATATTGAATGCGTACGATGATTAAACCAAAAAATTAGAAATACAAACATCTGGTTGAAAACAACATTTTTGTTTCTAGGCGTATTGGCACCGATCATGTCGAACATATACTTTAAACATCTACTTCTCTTCGTGGCAGTTCTTCTAACAACTATTTGCTCTCTCGTCAATGTGTTTCCATTGCTCTTGCCACATCCACTCTGTCCAACCATTTATTTATGACACCACCCTTTGAACCGGCTGTCCTCTTACCTAGCCACCATCCGACTCAAGTAGTATAGCTTGAGAAGAAGACTTCTTGAGCCATAACCCTGATCCATAGCATTAGCAGACCGATATGATTGTTTATTCGCACGTAACTTGGATTATGAGCATTGCCCATCAAAATTCCTCAGCCTGAACTATGACTAAAAGTAAACTGAAGACTAAAACATCGCATTGTTTCGGTAAAGAAAAAGGGAAACAAGGAGCTCCTGAAATAGAATTGTTAAAAAAAATAGTGAGGAGAACTAGAGTAATACTGATTTTCTTTTATCGAAAGAGATGAGATAGTTGAATGAAGTATATGTGAATTTGCCCCCTTGAGACTTAAATATAAGAAGATAATATTCGAAATAGAGGACTCTAGAGATTCACAAATTTTTAGTTTTCATTTTGGTTGTATTTTTTTTTAGGTTAATGAGTTCTTTTTTCTTGACAAATTTTGTTTGTCTAAGAGGAAAGTCCAGTTATCATGGTCCAGATAGTCCGTTGCATCGGCTTGCTCTTCCTCGTCGACCCTTGAGCTCATTCGGTCCATCCACAACCCTTCTCGCTACCACCCTGCGTCTCCCTGCTCGCGCGAACCGATGACAAGCTCGATGTCATCATCATGCTCGTCAACCACATCCGGTCATCGTTGTGCTCCTCAGAGGTCTCCTCGATTCATGCTAGGTTCGAAATGCAGTCCACGCCATCGTGGGAGGTTCATTTTGGATGGAACCCAAGTTTTGGTCACGAAAGTCAACTTGTTGAAGCATTCAAGAACAGGATTTCATTTTTGCATTGGCCCCACAATCGATCGTGTATCCGAATTTAAAAACCTCTTCAAAACCGCTTTTTGATCCCTCCTCTCGGCCCATAGATGGAACGATGACGACATGACGTGAAAACAACGCAGCAAACCTTGTCCAATTCTCGGAAGGGCACCAACAAAAAAAAAAAAAGCAACGGAAAGCTCACGGCTCTCTCCGATGAAACGCGTCGTCAGGCCCGGTGGACGTGTCCTATCGACGCGCTGCCGTGTGGTTGTCTTCGATCACGCGCTCAAATCCTGCCGTTGGGATGTGCATGGCCGCGCCGTAATTTCACCGCGTCATCGGGGCCGGCATAAAAACCACGGCCTGCTTCCCCCACCTTTTCTCTTCCCAAAGTCGACAACAGAAAGGCAGATAGAGAACAGAATAGACCGCTTCCTCAATTCGTCGGATTCCCAATTCCCCCAAGCACCACCGAGTCATCCATCCACCCATGTCCGGCTACCCCTACGGCGCCGCCGGCGGAGGCTACGGGGCCCCGCCGCCCTACGGCTCTTCCCCCGCCCCCTCCGCCCCGCCCTACGGCGACAAACCGCCCAAGACCTCCTCCTCCTCCGCCCCCTACTACGGCGCCCCGCCCCAGCAGTCCTACGGCGGCGGATACGGGGCCGCGCCCCAGCCCTACGGCGCACCGCCCTCCAGCCAGCCCCAGTCCTACGGCGGCGGCGGCTACGGGGCCCCACCCTCCGCGCAGCCCTATGGCGCCCCACCGCCCTCGTCCTCGCCGTACGGGGCCCCGCCTCCCGTGGCGTCGCCGTACGGGGGTGCTGGCGGCTACGGGAGCCCGTTCGCGGCGCTCGTGCCGTCCGCGTTCCCGCAGGGGACCGACCCCAACGTGGTGGCGTGCTTCCAGGCGGCGGACCGCGACGGCAGCGGGACCATCGACGACAAGGAGCTGCAGTCCGCGCTGTCGGGGTACAACCAGAGCTTCAGCCTCCGCACCGTCCACCTCCTCATGTACCTCTTCACCAACACCAACGTCCACAGGATCGGTAACTCCCTCTCTATCTTTCCTACGCGCATCCTCTGCAATTGAGAAGGAAAAAAAATCCATGGAAAAGTTTCGGTAGAACTGTAGACAACTTATAATTGGGCTCATCCTGTGACCTGCATTCCAGTCTGTACCTGCTGTTAGATACAATGTCATCAAATCATCAAAGGATGAGGTTGCTGTTGGGAATCATTCCAACCGTTAGTTAGAACGTCAATAAGTGACTTCTCCATTGGAATCCCAACCACTAGTTTTTTTTTGTTGTTATGTACAATCACGGGCAATCACTAGCCACAAGCTGATTGTTGCATTTTTCTATCCAAATGTGATATAACATGGTTTTCAAAGTAGGGATTTAGTTTCTTAGAGCTGCATTTACGCCCCATATAAAAAAGAGAAATGCATTTCCTCATACAAGTTCATGTGAAATGTGAAGTCTCTACATTGTTTTTGAGATGGTAAATTCTCTACGCCCAGTTTAACCTTGTTCATTAGGGGAATGCTATTTAATGGTGTTCTAAGGCACAACACTACATTCTAGACAACAAGCTATCATGTGGCGTAAAACAGACTGGTCTTGTATGCGATATAAAATAAGCAGAGCCCTTTGGTATCAGCAATTGAATATGCATTTCTCGTGATAACCGCTGTTCTAGTGCTAATGCCGACAAATTTGAGGTCACTGGTGCACATACATATATTTATAATACTCGAAACAGTACGAGGTACTGCATGTTGTCCTTCTGGAGGTAATTAAATCGATGATGATTAAAAAAAAAAGGAAAAGTAGCGATCTCTGAGGTGATAGAAATAGTATTTATAGCGTATGCGTGTCAGTTTATTGTACATTTGGATGCCTTTCAAGTTAGACCTCAGTAAAGTTTGTCTCAACCAGCAATTTATATGCCGGATGAATTCACTTAGTGTGTAATTCAACTGGGGTTTAGAAGCAATCATTTTAACTCTAGCACAGTTTGAATTTGTGATCTGATGCCTGTTTCCTTGTATGCATGGTTTTGGTAGTAACTTATGCTTATATTCCTTTTTGAATTGGAAAATTTATCTGGTACTTGTTTTTTTGGTTGTTTGGGTGTTTTCCTTTCCTGTGTGAAGCTAGGACAATTAGTTCTGGACTACTTGACTGATCTAAACTCTAATATCAGTGCCACCTTTCATATACTGTTATCTATTTCAACTTTTTTCATTAGCTTCTCTCATTTTTCTTATTTGTTCATGTGATTGTTCCAGGGCCCAAGGAGTTCACTTCTGTCTTTTACAGTCTTCAGAATTGGAGGGTGAGAGGCTACAGCTTCAAGTTTCCTTTACTTATTTGTGGATAACTAATCAGCTTATCGAATGAAGTACTTGTTAACCATGCGTGTGCGTTTCCCTTTGTTATTGTGCAGTCTATATTTGAGAGGTTTGACCGTGACCGAAGTGGTAAAATTGATGCATCAGAGCTGCGTGATGCTCTTCTCAGTCTTGGTTATTCAGTTTCTCCAACAGTGCTAGACTTGCTTGTGTCTAAATTCGACAAGACTGGGGGCATGAGCAAAGCAGTCGAATATGATAACTTTATTGAGTAAGATTACTCCTTCGATTTAATTTGGCTGATTGTTCCAAAATAAACAGTACAAGCTCTAATATTCAATCTGTTAAAACTTACTTAGATTCACTTTCTATTGTTTCTATGTGAAGACAAGTTCTATCCGTTCTCAGTTTTTTCTTCTCTTATTTGAGTTTGAAATTGGTGAAGTTCGCATTAGTGCAGTCTGATGTTGTTCAGGGACTTCAGCTTTATGTATTAATAAGATGATGCCCATGTTCACGTCCTAGCTCAATAATATTTAGGGACATCAGCTTTGCTTGTTAATATAATGGTGGAACCATAGATCTCCATGAACACTTGAACAGTCATGAATCAAGTGTCTATAACTTGTTGATCATTGTATTATGTCATTAACACATTAACTCAAACTGTTGAGTTGGTTTCTTTCACTTTATGAATTAAAGACATGCCCAACTGATGAAGTCTCGCTGAAAAATATATCTGCATCAATTGGACTCTTTATTTTGCTTAGTTTTCTGATGCAAAACTATTCTCATGCTTTAATACAATTCGAAAATTAGTTGCATCCTTCAGTTTGGCCTATAGCAGTCCTAACTTTTTCTTTGTTTATCTATGTGCAGGTGTTGCCTTACAGTCAAGGTAATTCCACTATTATACTACACAAACCGGATGTTATGTAATGTACTGTACTGATTCGTTTCAAACACTTCTGTAGGGTCTGACTGAGAAGTTCAAGGAGAAGGACACGGCTTACTCGGGGTCTGCAACTTTCAGTTACGAGGCATTCATGTTGACCGTACTCCCTTTCATCATTGCGTGATGACGACGTAGTTCGGCCTGAGCTTCGTGTGTGTCGTCTTGTTTTGTGTTGAAATGTTTTTTCAACTGAGCTTTAGTTTCTCTCTTGGAGATGGAGATTGGAAACTTGTATATGGTAGAGCCTGTGGATGGTTTGGAACTTTTGAAAATGCTGTCACATATGCTTGATCTCTCTACACTGAAAATTGTCATTTTTCCCGTGGTATTGGAATTTGATCGTACTTTTTCTTTCTTTTCTCAAAGTCGAGTTCAAACAACTTTATTTACATCCTTCGCAAACAAAAACTTCATTTACATCAATTGAACTTTGTTGGTATGCACTTACCAACCAAAATTACCTTATACCACATCCACATTAACCTATTTGAAATTCTTTTATTATTGCTGTTAACATATAACAAAAAGTCTCACACTGTATTTAAATACATCCAGCAATATGATTCTTAAGCTTCTGTGTTGGATTGGACATTCCAAACCAACAAAAACAAATAACAGCACAGTGCATTCAGATTAGACCACAAATGGTATTAACAAAACTGGCAAAACTGAACCAAGAAAGTGGTAGCGGTGCAACTGAGCTCAAAATACAAAAATGCAACCGTGATCCATCCTGAATTCTACAGGTAGCAAATATGGCACTTTATTCACTCACTCTTCAGCTATATGTCATCAGGACCGTTGGCAAGCTTCTTGTAACCATTCGGAGTTGCAGAAATGTCACTCGATTTAACCGGTATGCACTTCAAGATAGCTCCAATAATCAAGCTGATGGATCCTAGACCCACGCTTACTAACCAGAGCTGCCAACTGAGTGGAACTGTGCTGGCGAAAGTGCCGAGAAACTCGATGATCACCACTTGGAACACCACAGTCGCGGTCATGACTCCCATAAAGACCCAATTGCTCATGAGACCACGGAAAATGTTTATCTTCTCCATTTCCCTGCTGTTTACTTCGTTGAAAACCTAGTGCAACATTGTAATTAATATAAGTTCACCAGTTGAAACAGGGGATACAATGATGACAATGACTAAATGGTGTCTTAACAATCCATTACTCACCTGGCAAAACACGAAGGAGTTGAATATGAGCGTATTGATAACGGTCTTAGAATCTGGACCGTTGATGTTCAGAAGTTTTTCGCCGCCGAACATGAGAACGCCAAGTATAGCCAACTGATATATACTTTGCCCAATGATGTTTCTCCACATGACCTTGGTAATGAAACTTTCCCCTCGCCCAACAGGCGGCCTCTTCATCATTTCATCATTTGGTGGCTCAGTTGCCAGAGCTAAAGCTCCTAATGTATCCATAATCATGTTCACCCACAGCAACTGCACAGCAGTGAGAGGAGCACTCCCTGTGATGCAAGAATGAAACATCAATACCAGGAACCATTCTATGAAAAAGAAACTAGCTTCAAATGAATACAATGATGTTTCTCAAACCTGTGATGCATGCTGAGACAAAGTTGATCACTAGAGCAACAATATTCACAGTCAACTGAAACTGCACAAACTTCTGGATGTTTATGTAAACCGCACGACCCCACCTTGCAACATTTATTATAGTTGTGAAATTGTCATCGAGCACTATGACATCGGCACTCTCCTTCGCAACCTGCAAATTCCAATATATTATTACCACTTTCAAGGATCAACAAGAGTTACTCAAAGCAAAGTTTTTCAAAGTCAGTGTTCTAAAAGAAGCAAACGATTGCAGGATCCAGTAACAGGTTAGTGCAGTGAGAAAGGAGAAATGAAAATGCTGGTGGATTCATTAGATGGTAAATTGTGTCAGGACACAGCAAGAAATTACTCCAACCGCTGAGACAAAAGAGAAAAATACAGGATAAGAATAAATGGGTTATCATTGCCAATCGCCATTTTGACATCTTACTTATGTCAGAATCAATATCAACATTCAGCTTAAACATCTACCTTTGCAATTTATACTATTTTTTACTAATGCTACTATAAGATAAAATTACATAAGAAAATAGTACCTCTGTGCCTGCAATGCCCATAGCAAGCCCAATATCTGCTTCGTGCAATGCAGGAGCATCATTTGTACCATCACCTGTCACAGCAACTACCTCTTGAAACATACCTCTCAAGTTCGTCACAAGCAAATGTTTGTCCAATGGTAATGAACGAGCCATGACCTGCCAAATGTTGATAAACGTTAGTTTTCAAGGTTTTGGTACACTTGATAGACCGAGAAAGATGAAATAGACCTGAATTTTAGGTATTAAGTCCCTCATTTCTTCTGGGCTCTTGTTACGGAAATCTGGTCCTTCTATTGCTATACCATCATCAGTCAATATGCCACACTCTTTGGCTATAGCTTTGGCTGTATTGATATTATCACCAGTCACCATTCTCACAGTGATACCGGCAGTTATACAGCTCTGAACAGCTTCCTTAACTCCAGGGCGCACAGGGTCCTTGATGCCAAATATGATCATCAGAGTAAAACCACTAGGAGGACTATCTGCATTCTCGTCAAAATCATCCACATCCTTAAACGCCAGGCACAATGTCCTTAAAGCATCACAAGCAAACGAGTAGATAGTATCCATGATGTCCTTTCTCCGAGCATCTGATAAGGGAATAACATCTCCATCTTGATCAATCACCTTGTCACACATGTCAACAATAATTTCTGATGCACCTTTGCAGAACCAACGGTATGTGCCACCAGGTAAAGAAACCAATACTGCCATCTTCTTCTTGACCGAATTGAAAGGCTCAACCTTAATCTTGGTGCAGCTCCTATCCTCAGCATCACTATATCCTTGCAAGCTCAAGCCATACTCAAATATTGCTATTTCTGTTGGGGTGCCCAAAACAGTTTGTTTATCATCATTTCCTTTGACCACCTCTGCACTAGTGTTCTCAAAAATTCCCTGCAAAAGTAGGCTCCATGCGCTTGCAGAAATCGCAGAATTAAGATCTTCGAACTATTATTACCTGCAACTGACTTTAAAAGCTCAGCTATCCAAATTTTGTCAACCACCATATGGTTGGTAGTCAGAGTTCCCGTTTTGTCTGTGCAAATTGTACCAGCAGATCCCATTGTTTCACATGCCGCAAGGTGTCTAACAAGCGCTTTGTCATTCATTAACTTCTTCATTGCAAATGCGAGGCTCAAAGTAACAGCCAACGGCAACCCTTCGGGAACAGCAACAACAATAATAGTGACCGCTGTCGCAAAGTAGTTTACTATAGTCAATGCGTCGGTAGAATACCATTTGGACAAACCAACTGTTGTACCTTTTTCAATAAGGAATCTAGCCATCAGGACTAAGAATGTTAGTGTGGCAAATACCAGGCCAATCTTTCCTATAATGGTCGCAACTCCATTTAACTTAACCTGCAATGGTGTCTCGTCTTCTCCTCCCTCACTCAAAGTACTCATCAGCCTTCCCCATTCTGTGCGCATACCGACAGCAGTTACTATCATTTTAGCAGAACCATCTTGCACTTTAGTTCCTGCCAAGATGAATGGTTTATCTTGAGTAGTATACACTGGCTCGCTCTCACCTGATAAGCTGGATTCATCAATCAAAAGGGAGTATCCATGTATAAACAGTCCGTCAGCAGGTACTTGGTCTCCAATCGATAAATGCACAATATCACCAACTACCAAGTCATGTATCGAGATCTTTTGTCGACCGCCATCTCTTGTTACATGGATAAATATGTTTTTCTTTTCATTATCTAGCTCCTTAAACTGGAGTGATTGCTTATAGTCACTGGCAGCAGTAACCATCACAACTAAGAGAATGCTGAGTATTATCCCCAAGCCATCATACATGCCCTTGGGCCAACCTTCAGATGCCAGGCCAACTACAACAGATAACAAAGCACAGACCATCAGAATTATAAGGGTCGTGTCCTGCAATGCATCCCAAACAAAACTCCAGAAACTTCTTGAAGGTTTTTCAGCGTAGCGATTGACACCATAGATGCTTTGTCTTGTATCCAAGTCAGTAGCACATACTCCATGGTCGAATGTTGAACGAACTTTTTTGGATATCCCATCTACACCACCATGCATCTTTAAAGCTTTCAAGTCATGCTTGCTTGTTATTGATGACAGTTCTTCGGGATTGATAGAAAACCGAGCTTTGATTATATCCTCTGTTAGCTGGTACTCGTTCTTCTTGGCACCTTTAGCATAGAAAGATACACAAGTAAAATAGAGTTACTTATGAGACAAGGGGAACAATGACATAAAAGTGTATCACTAGACTTATACCGCCAATGAAAGTGATTGCAGCCTGCTGCACATAGAGGGCAACCCGAATTTTTTCCTGGAAAATAAACAACGAACAAGGGAAAAAATTACTGGTTACATCCAAGATATAGGTTATTTCTTGCATGTAGGATACAATCACAAAGTTGCAATGCTGTAGTCAGTAAGCAACGCCAATACTAGTCTTTTACTCATCGAAATGAAAACATTTATTAGACCAAATCCCTTTAGATGGCAACAATAAATATCAGTAGGGTGAAAATAAGATAAAGACAATTCCTCAAAAAAAAAGATAAAGATGCTAAACATGGAAGTTTTTTCCTCAAGATGACACACGTGTTCCAGAAAAAAAGTAGTGCCCAAAGATTTCTAATACAATTAATGATGTATTTTTATCCTGCACTTAAGTTATGTCGAGGTCCACGTTTACTATTTAATTTTTTATTTTCGAAAACTGTAGTGGAGGCCTGATAGTACATAGATTTTATTCAAGTAAAAGGGTTTTTTTTAGGAAATGCTGATAATATTTATTTAATGTTGCCAGAAACACCTGCATCATCCTAGGTCATTTGTTTTTCATTTAAATACATATACATTCACTACTTTCAGTGATATGCAGAGATGAGCCAAAGAAAAACTGTTTGCTTAAATGGTCTGACAGGGAGGTCTGCACGTTTTAGAAGAAACAAATACACTGATTGGTAGAATGAGATGCCTGCAATTTTCCGGCATCATTGTGAAAAAAGAAGAGAGTTAACCGGTGAGCATGAAGGATTACATCCACATCAAGACTATTAGCAAGACAGTTAATTGACACGTCTAGGTTTGAAAAAGAATGCCAAGCATCTCGAAGAAGAATAACAGCCTACCAAACTAGTTGGCAGGCTGATTGGTATTTCTTTCAAGACTTGATGGTCGTCTAAGAAAAAGTAGCCAAAAGATTTTGTTATCTGTACCTAAATTATTCTCTACTCTAGGAAGTGGAAACTAACTCCCTAGTGACTACAAAGATTCTCAACTTTACAGTTACATGGTTTGGAATGCATGTGCCTGTTGTCCAAAGCAATACAATACAGGAGTGCATGCCACATAGGTCCTCCACCTTTATGGATGTACTTACTTAAACTATATCAACCAATCATCCCTTCATTCAAATGTCTTAATCAAGTATGCTACATCACTAATTTTCAAATAGGTCTTATTTAGCAACCAAATAGTGCATGATAAAATGGTCGAAACACAAAAACAGCTGTGGAAATAATAATAAAATTATAAAATGAAAATGGCCAAAACACAAGAACAGATGTGAAAAACAACAATAAGATTATAAAAATGAAAAAGGAGACGAAATGACAAAAAGCAAAAGATTACTGGAACACGTATTTCAAAATTAGTAAAATAAAATAAAATGCAAATAACAGTTTGTTCCCATGTTATCTAGAATTCTAATGTATCTGGTCATCCAGTTGGTGACCTATTTTTATTTTATTTTATGTCCCCATTCCTTTCATTTGACGCATAATTTCAGATGGTCTTTGTTTCATACGTTGGTGTTGTTCTGTCTTCATTTTGCCACTGTCGCAGTACATATTTTCATGAAGTCATTTCTCTTGCCACGCTTCCCTCATATACTCCTTTCTTTTACATTGCCCATTACCGAAGTATGTGATTTACAATTTTAACCGCAAGCAAGCCGGCCAGAGTGGGGTTGATTTTGGAGCATACTACAGAAGAGGCAACCAAGAGAGCACATGGCACTGATCTAGTAGTATGAACTTGGACATAATGCCAGATTTCTCCAAAGCAAATAAACAGTGAAACAATAAAAGCCAACATAAATGCTAGAGGAGCCAATTAAGCTATGATCTTCAATTCGGCATTTGCACGAGATGGTGACAAGAGGAGGGGACACCATGGACAGGAGATGGCGATAAGGTTTGCCTTTTGGAGTCTTCACAAGCTAGGCTGCTGCTTCGCGGAAGCTTCCCCCTGAGAGGGATGGTCGCAGTCAGCTTGGCCGCCCAGAGAGCCGAGACCGCTGGCCCTCAGGGTCAAGTCAACATGATACAGACACAGGGTGTCCCCACTCCCCACTAGGCCACTACCAAACAGGCTTGCCATAACAGGAAAAACATGCTGATTTTGTATTCTTTCTAACTGCTCATTTCAATGGGCGTTATACTGTAGAGGGCGCATGTAGAGGAAACTGATCTGGGAAGGTTGCTCTGTCCCCGTCGCGATCTGATGCCAACACCGCAAGCTAATGCTCAAAATGTTACCACCAAATACTACTGCGCATCCAGAAGGAAGAAATCAAGCATCCGACTGGGCACGAGATTTGATCATTTGAAACGGTAGAAGCAGTAGTAAGTCAAGCAGAGATGAGATCGAGCTTCCTGAACTTGAGCAGTGCGTGCGTGGCTGTATCGTAAGATGGTGTGCAGTGCAAGTACCTGGACGGAGCGGCGCTTGGCGTGGTCCTGCTGGCGCTGGTCGAGGTCGGGCACGTGGCGGAAGCGGCGGCGTCGGTTCTTGACGAGGGTGCCGACGGCGGAGCGCCACCGCCGCTGCGCCTCGTCCGAGGGGTTCTTGGACGGGACTTCGAAGTTCTCCTGCAGGTACTTCTCCATCACGGCGGCACCACCACTGCTGCCGCCCGGACCGGAGGAAGATGAGGAGCGGGGTACGTGTCGTGAGCACCACTTGGCCCAGGTCCGCCTCCCTCCCCTAGATAGCGATGGGTTCGAGAATGGCAGGACTAAAGAAAGGAGGACATGGCCAGGCCAGTTGCCGCCCTTGCCCTTGTTTATTGGCTCGCAGATTCAGCGAAAGCGACTGGGGAAATGGCCGTTCTTGTTTACAGGCGCTCCTTTTCCCACCACCCCGTGGGTTTCCATGGAGTATTTTTTTCTGGACGAACATGACGGGGTCCCGCTTCCTGTGTAGCCGCGTTGATCCCGCGTGGACTTTTTCTGAGAAGTTGTATTCGTGGTTACCAGTACTTTTCTGTGAGGAACCCTCTACTTCTCATTTACCCGTACTCCCTTTTGCGACAAAGAAAACTCTTTGCCGTGGCCGCAAGGGATGGCCAACTGCGACTGTGAGCAGTATCACCTCACCGCCGGCGCGGCGTACTAGGAAATCACCCAGGGGACACCGGGTCAGTGGAAGGGGTGGTTAGGATGACTCCAACGGGGCGACGCAAACGGACGCGCGTTTGGTCCGCGTTTGATCCGTTTGCGTCGCCAAAAGGACCCATGTCCGGCCCACGTCCGCCCTTTTCCGGCCACTGCCCCCAACGGAGCGACGCATCGAGTCCGTCCTCTGTTTTTTTTTCCAGGTAAGCAGGCCCTATATGGGTCATTTTCATTGATACATAGGGGAGGTGGACCACAAACGGTCAGGGTTTTTGATCATTCTGACCATTTTTTTGGCCATATATACTCGAACAATTATCAAGCACAATAAAATAAGCTCAAATAGCACAAATAATACAATTCATAAAAGCAATCCGAATAGTTCATCAAGTACTTATTATTACAATCCAAATAGTTCAAACAAACACAAACAAACAGTTTCAGAAATAATAAATTGTTTCATGCATTACAAACCAAATAAATAAGACAAGTAGTTCATCAAATGGAACTACTGCCCCTGATCACCCTGGTCACCCTGGTTACCGTAGTGCTGCCAGACATGCTCCACCAAATCATTTTGGAGCCGAACATGGGACTCCTTCTCACGAATGTCACGGTGGAAGTCGAGGAACTGAGCAAATGTGGACGGTCCCTGGGGCTGAACCAACTCACCCCGGAACTGCCATGCCTGATCATTCAAGCCCTCGTCGCGTTCGTCCTCCACGATCATGTTGTGCATGATCACGCATCACGCACGCTGTCATCACCTCCCACAGCTGGTCCTTGTCCCATGTCCGAGCAGGATGGCGCACAATAGCCCATCGGGACTGTAGAGCACCGAATGCACGCTCTACATCCTTTCTTGCGCTCTCTTGCTCTTTGGCAAACCTCTTCTTCTTCTCATCATTGGGATTGGAGATTGTCTTGACAAATGTTGTCCATGTGGGGTAGATCCCATCAGCAAGGTAATAGGGCTTGTCATATTGGTTACCATTGATCTCAAAGGTCACCTGGGGTGTCAGGCCATTGGAGAGCCTATTGAACACCGGAGACCGCTGGAGCACATTGATGTCATTGTGCGAGCCGGCCATGCCAAAGAACGAGTGCCAAATCCAGAGGTCCTGGGATGCCACGGCCTCAAGTATGACCGTGCAGGCCCCAACATGGCCCTTGTACTGCCCCTGCCAAGCAAATGGGCAGTTCCTCCACTCCCAGTGCATACAGTCTATGCTCCCGAGCATCCCAGGGAAGCCTCTTGACTCGTTGATTGCCAGGAGGCGAGTCATGTCGGCAGCATTGGGCTCCCGCAGGTACTCCGGCCCGAACACCTGCACCACGGCCGCGCAGAACTTGTACATGGCTTCCAGGCACGTGGACTCGCTCATGCGCACATACTCGTCCACAAGATCGCCGGCAATCCCATACGCAAGCATGCGAATGGCGGCGGTGCACTTCTGGTACGACGAGAAGCCCCTCATACCACATGCATCGGGCTTGCACATGAAGTAGTCATCAAAATGCATCACGCCCACCCGGATGCGGTTGAACAAGGACCTCCTCATCCGGAAACGGCGCCGGAAAACCTTGGGAGGGTATGTGGGCTTGTGGGGACGAAAGTAGTCCCCATACAGCTGGATTTGGCCAGCTCGCCGGTTCCAGTCAAGAGCAGGAGAACGGCCCGGCAAGGAGCCAAGGAACACCGGTCGCATCCTCTCTATGTACTCGTTGACGATGAGGGTGGCAACCAGGCCATCACTGTCATCATCGTCGGAGGAATCGTCCGAGGATGAGCGCTGCATGATGTGGTTCTTGTAGAACCACTCATCCGAGCTATCCATGGCCGAGGGACGTACCTGAGTAGCCGGGGCGAACGGCCGAACACCTTGTGGGCGGCGTGTCTATCGCGGGGCGCTGTGGACGCTCCTGGCCGCAAGAATCACCGGTGATGGTGGGGAAGCACCTGCTCCGGTGACGGCGGGGAAGCACCTGCTCCGGTGACGGCGTCCCCGGAATGGCCTGCGGTGCCAAATCGAGGGTGCGACGGCGGGTGGCGGCGAGAGGGGCGGAGGAGGAGGAGATTGGGGTGGGGATGGTCTGATTTGCGGGCCAGGGGCGGACTAGGGGAAGACACAAAAGAGCTCCGTTTCGCGTCCGGGGCCGACGCATCGGTGGCCCAAATTTGGGCCAGGGATGCGTCGCGGCGGACCAAAAAACGGACCGCGGTCCGTTTGCGTCGCCCCGTTGGGCCGTGTTTTTGGCCCTCGCGGACACGAACGGATGCGCGCGGACTCGATGCGTCGCCACGTTGGAGTCATCCTTAGCCGCCGGCTGCGCCGGTGACAAAGTCCACCAGGGCTGGCTAGGACAACTTGGAGGGAGGACATACTCTTCCGTAACATGGACTTAATTAGCCACATATCACGTGTGCACATGTATCATTTTTCACGTGTGTGCAGCCTAAATACATGCTACTCGCTCCGATTCGTTTAAAGTGTCACGAGAAAATAACCTTGTAGGCATAAGTCCTACGTATAACTGGCGACATTTTTTCCGGATTGGTGGAAGTATTTTTTTTTTTGAGAAACACGTAGCGTCGTAGCGTCACAGATCAAGTCGCCAGATTTTCTATCACCATATCCAGTTATTCTTGTTTCTCACCGTGTACTTTTTCTCGTATTTCGTATTCCGATATCACCGTGATGACTAAATTATAGTGGCATATATGTAGGCAATGGTAGACATTGTAATAACCGAGATGGTTCCAAGTGTATGTATCTGTCGCCGGAGTAGTAAATTCCAATCTTAATATATCTAGCAACACATCATACTTTCCGATGTACCTGAAAGATATGTTTATAATCATCGAGTTATACATAGTAAAGTTTGATGTCTTTTAAGAAACCATCCGGTATCCTATACTACGATATTTTCATGTCAAAGGATGAGAAGTAAACGTGAACAAATACGATGAGAAAAAGATTGACAACATATCTTGCGGTATTTCAATAGCTCTATCCAACATTATGTTATATTAACAATACCGGCATCCTCGTAACATATTACTTGCCCATGGTTAAGAAAACAAAACCATCAGATATCCATGAATCTTTCCAAAGGCCTGACTAGGGACCTGGTTTTGGTGTCTATCATTCTACACATGTAATTAGGTTTCATGTGAATCTCCCATTCAAAACATATTACAATTCTAAGTATAGAGCATAGACATAATCATTAACATTAATTAAATAGAATAATAACATCTTTATTATTGTCTCTAAGGCATACTTCAAACACATCACGTCCAAATGTCAAATATACCCTCATCCATATAAGTATGCCACAAATATGCCCCCAAAGTGCACATGTTGTTCTCCTGAATTTAGGTACAAAGTACAGAGTATTGCTTCAAGCTATATGAAATTAACTTGGGCGTCGTTCATTGGTCCCGGACAATACCTATCCCTTTTTGTACCTGGTGGAGTATATCAAGAAAGTTTCCAACCAGGATTAGTGATTTTAGTCTTATTGGAACAAATAACACTAAATAATACACATTGTTCTATCCACTAGGTGGCCAAGTCTAGCATCAAGAAAGGATAACAATATGGAACTATAATACATCAAATACAAACACAAAGCAAGATTGAATCTTAGTAAATCATGCCATAAACAATGGATCCACCATCAAAGTTACATAAATAATATCGTGATCATGTATGACAAGTCGCCAGATGGCCACCTCGGGTCTATCCAGTGATGGTCCTCTTTGTCTTAAAAAATAATGGACACGATATTTTCCACGAATTGCTTCGTGTTTGAAATGTTCTGAAACTCAAAATACAAAAAAGGTTTTTTTTTGCTTTCCAGAATTAGGCAACAAATAAATGTGGCTTTGCTAGAAAATCCCAATAATAATGCAAAATATTAAAGGAAACATGTAATCACGACACATAATAAGAAAATTAATATAATAAATTTTAAAAGTCATGGATACATTGTGAAGGTATCTATTGGATGTCTTGGACGGTGCCCTTCTCGATATGGTCTTGACTAGGGTTGGGGCAGTTGTTTTGTTTCTTTGTCTTTCTTTGTTGGCGGTCTTTTAGTCTCCTTTCCATCCATGATTTAGGGTGAGCTTCTCCAACCTCCGGCGGTTCGGCACTCTTCGAGCCAAAGCGAGGGGACAAAGGGCCCGGTGGAGATGAATGTTGCCTTGGAATCGGAAGCTTCCGATGTATCTAGGTGTGAGCATGCTTTCTACAGCGGCTTAGCTGATTCGTCATCATATTTTGCACTCGCTTTACATCCGATCAGTGGCCATTGAGGCTGACGAGGACTTTTGAGCTATTTCATGTTATGGGTCTTGTTTCATTTTCTGTTTTAGGTTGATTTTCTCATTACTTGTAATCTTTGTTACTGCTTATTATTTTATTTATCTAAAACCGACCGTTTTGTCTAAAGAAATAGCTCTCGTGGCACACACTAACTAGGCTTTGCGTAAACACGACCTGGTTTGGCTTCTGTTGGATAGTCCCTCCGTTTTTATTTGTTTTGTGTTCTGAGTTTTTTCAAATTCAAAATATTGAAAGTTTGACTAAGTATATACGGAAAATATCAACATTTACAATATCAAAGGAATACTATATGAAAATATATTTTATGATGATTATAACATTATTATATTTATATTGGATGTGTTTATATTATTTTCTTATGTAGTTGGTCAAAATTTACAAATTTTGACTAAACGCAAAACACAAATTAATTGTGAATGGAGTATTTTCGGATTAGATATGACATGTGAACCGAGGTTAGAAACAATACCAGTGGCCGTGATACCCGATTTGCTCGGTTGGTTCGGTTGTTACAAAAGTTATTCTTAAACAAAAATATATATTTCACGACACATATTTATCTTTTAACTAATGCGCTTCAATTCTTTGATATTTGTTACTTTTTGTATTTTTGAGAAAGAACATGGACACGCAGGCCCTCCCCTATATTTCGTCTCACTCACCCCTACGAACGCACACGCGCATAACTTACCCCTATATTCCGTCTTAAATGAGAAAGACCAGTGTCAAACCTGGGGTCTGAAATCTGGTGGGCTGGGGGTACAACCACCCTCCTAACCACCCTACCAAGGTAGGTTCTCTATCTACAGCAGGTTTAAATTGTATTCATTTCAGTTGAAACAGACAATAACGCGGTCTATGTTGAATGGTGCGATTTTTTTTTTGTCCTTACGCGTCGCTAATGAAATAGAATTCTTTCTAGAAATTTGAGATGAGTCAAAATGGCCAAGATCTCTACCGTCTAATGTGTCTGGGATGAACGTGGATTATGATAATTCATCATATGTCATTAAGTATTTTTACTTTACTGGTTTTTTAAACCAAAATTTCTAATTCTAAGGCTATTCTTGGTTGCACATTATAAAATAAGTTCAACACGACATTTTTTTTTTGCATGGACAACACGACATATATTTTTTTTTTGAAACATAACTAAATTACATTAATCAACAAGCCCAGCAAGATCGCTGGTTACAAAGACTTGGACGAAAGCTGGAGCATGATCTGGCCATATGGCATGGGAACCATCCGGCAACTTCGCACCATGTGCGGCGAGCACGTCCGCGACATTATTTCAAGCCCTAGGGCAATAGCTTACACCAAAACAAATAAAATTCAGGAAAATTGACTGTTTAATCTCATTAAAGAGTACTGCATGAGGACCTCGATTATCATCATCGCTATTGAGCGCTTGCACCAGCAACTGTGAATCAGATTCAATCTGGATACGTGATATACCGCAGTCTTGTACAATTTGCAAAGCTCTGCTGCATGCTTCAGTTTCAGTATGCAAAACATCAATTGCATGTTCCATTTTTCCCGCAGCTGAGATTATCACATCACCTGATGCATCCCGGACAACAAATCCCCAACCTCCAGTATTCGCTTGTGCATCAAACGAGCCATCAATGTTTACCTTGAGAACATCATCCATCGGTGGTTTCCATTTCTTTACCTCAACTTCAGTCACATCTGTATGCTTCCTCTTCACAAAAAAACCTCATACTCAGCAGCTAGTCTCCTAATCTGGCTAGCTATATGTTCCGTATTACTAGATCCTCCTTCAGCATTGATTTTGTTTCTTGTTTTCCACCATGTCCAAACAAGAGCGATACACATCAGCTTTGTTTTCATCTCTTGTTTCATGATCTCAGTAATCATCTGTTTCGGACCCTGGCATTCAGCAAGCTTAGCACAAATATTTTCCATGCCCAGATGTTTCCACACAGCACGTACCATCTTACATTTGAAAAACAAATGAGCTCCATCTTCATTCAACCTCTTACATACAGGGCATAAAGGTTCAACATCCATACCTCTTCTTTTAATATTCCAGTTCACTGCCATACTATTATGTGCCACTCTCCAAATGAAGGTTTTAACATTTGGTGGGCACGGGCTGTTCCAAATCAAATACCAATCAAAACTACCTCCGCCATTTGATGATTCACCATTATAGTCCGCAGCTTCAATCTGGAGCACTTGCCGATGCAGTTTGTAAGCTGTTTTAACAGAGAATAAACCCTTCGGATCATACAACCAGGCCCAAAAATCCTCCATATTTTCCCGCAACGGCATAGCCAAAATCAGTCGAGAATCTACAGGTAGAAAAATATCTTCCACCATTTGTCGGTCCCAGGACCCTGTGATTGGGTCAATCAAATCTTGCACAGAAGAAACCAGGTGATTACCTCTCCTCGTGATTGGCTTCATATCCCATTTTCTTGGAATCCATGGATCGTTCCAACAGTTTATAGTAGTTCCATCTCCCACCCTTCTAATCACTCCTTTTTTCAGCAATTCAATACCTTTTAGTATACTCCTCCATGTATAGGACATACCACTTACAGGTTGCGCTTGCAAAACCGAACTCCCCGGATAATACTTTGCCTTGAGCACACGTGCACACAAAGAGTCTGATTCAGTGAGCAGCCTCCAGCCCTGCTTGGCAAGCATTGCCATATTAAAAGAGTGTAAATCCTTATACCCAAGACCACCCTCAGATTTCGGCAAGGTCATTTGCTCCCAACTTAGCCAATGCATCTTATTTTCCTTTTGCATGTATGACCACCAATATCTGCAAATCATGGAGCTAATCTGGTCACAAAGGCCCTTAGTTATATCAAAACAAGCCATGGCAAACATAGGAATTGCTTGTGCACATGCTTTAATTAACACCTCCTTTCCCGCTTTGGTTAGAAATCTCTCTTTCCAACCTTGGATTTTTTGCCAAACCCGATCCTTCAAATACTCAAAAACTTTCAGCTTTGATCTCCCTACATAAACAGGAAGCCCGAGATACTTTTCATTTTTACCTTCCGATTTTAAACCCAGCTTATTCATCATGGACACTCTGTCCCTTCTTTTCGTGTTCTTGCTGAACATAATGGCCGACTTGTCCACATTTATCGTTTGCCCCGAGCAAACCTCGTACAATTGTAGAATTTTTTGCAGATGCTGCGCACTCTCCTCAGTAACTTTCATCAGAATGAGCGAATCATCTGCAAACAGTAGGTGATTAAAACTCGGGGCATTTTCACACACTTTGACTCCTTCTAACTTTCCCACCTCTTCAGCTTTATTTAATAAGCTAGAGAAAGCCTCCCCACAGAAAAGAAACAGATATGGGGATATAGGATCTCCTTGCCGTAATCCCCTCTGAGGAATCAACTCCTCTGTAAACTTGCCATTCAGTTTGAAACGATATTTCACTGTGGTCACACACTTCATAATCAGCCGGATCCATCTCTCCTGAAAACCCATTCTTCTCATCATTTTCTCCAGAAAACTCCATTCCACTCTGTCATAAGCTTTGCTCATATCGAGTTTCAGTGCTGCATATCCAGACTTCCCCGAGCGCTTATTATGCAAGAAATGAGTAACTTCATAGGCCAGGAGAATATTATCCGAAATAAGCCGCCCGGGGACAAAAGCGCTCTGATTTGGAGCTATAATATCTTGGAGAATTCCTTTCAGGCGATTTGCTAACACCTTCGAGACCAACTTGTACACGACATTGCAGAGACTGATCGGTCTAAGATCCTTCATCCTATCAGGTTCTTTCACCTTCGGAATAAGTGTAACACAAGTGTTGTTCCAATCCTCGGGGAAATCAGCTCCGTTTAAAATATTCAGGACTTCTTCCGTCACTTTATCTCCAATAAGACTCCAATACCTTTTAAAAAGATAGCCGGCAGCCCATCCGGTCCCGGGGCCTTGAGATCCCCGATCCCTTCAAGAGCTACCTTGATCTCCGACGCAGTGAACTCCTCCATCAACGCCACATTCATTTCTGGTGTAACCCGGGCAGGAACATGGGCAAGTAATTCGTCAGTACGGTCACCTGCATGAGACATAAAAAGAGTCGAGAAATAGTTAGACACCGCCACCAACATATCCTCCTCTTTCTCCACACTCTCCCCATCCTCCTTAATTATACGCTTCATCGTATTTATTTTCTTTCTCGCTGAGGCATAAGTATGGAAATATTTTGTATTTCGATCTCCTTTATTTAACCAATTTACATGGGCCCGCTGCTTCCAATACAAATTATTTTGATGCTCCATCCGGTCAAGCTTATATCTAAGCAACTGTTCCTTCTCACCATCTCATCTGTTAACTGGCTTCTTCTACATTTTTCAAGCTCTTTTTTTGTTCTAGCAATTCTTTTCTCTAAATCTCCCAACGAAACCTTGCTCCACTCTTTCAAATCTGCCATAACATTACGGAACGCCCCAGATAATGGCTCTAGGTTCTGGTTTGAATTTTGCCAAGCAGCCTCCACTACCTCATCACACAAATCTTCCTCCAACCAGCTTGCTTCGAACCTTGGCCCAACACCACCACCTCTCGAGAACCCCTTTGTATATTTCTCTTTCTCTACCTCAATAATAAGAGGTCTGTGATCAGAATGTCGTGGGTCGCCATTTATAACTTTAAACGCCGGGAAATGATTACACCACTCATCCGATGCACAAGCTCTATCAAGCCTCTCCCGGATATATTTTCCACTCACCGTGCAACTATTTCTCCAAGTAAATGGATCACCAACAAAACCCAGGTCATGCAGCCCACACAACTCCAACGTTTGCTTAAAACGGTCCATCTGAGCTTGGGGCCGAGCCGCCCCTCCCTCCTTCTCCCAAGCCATCAAGATCTCATTAAAATCCCCAGCGCAAAGCCATGGCTTATCACTATGATGCCTTATGTTTCTAAGCAGTCTCCATGTATTCTCCTTTTCATCCGACTTTGATTCACCATAGATGCCTGTGAACCGCCACACAAAACCATCCTCCTCCGTTATCTCTGCATCGATATGATATCTCGATTTGAGACCAGCCCTCAAATTCACTGAATTTTTCCAAAACAGAGCTAATCCTCCACTCCGTCCATCACAATCCTTCGCTACCATATTTGGCATCCCGAGCTTCCATCTCAACCAGTCCAACCTTCCTTCCACCATCTTTGTTTCCGATAAAAACAACACATCGAGGTCCTCCCGCTTCTGTAAATCCAGAAGCCCATGAACTGCCGGGCCATTCCCCAAACCCCGGCAGTTCCAGCCTCCTAGTCTCATTGGGTTCCGCAGGGCTGTTCCGACAGCCCCGCGACAATATCAAACTCCATCTCTCTGCTCAGCCTACCCTTCTTTGTTACCGTGTGCACCTCATTCTGAACCTCCATTGGTGTCGCATCCAGCATTGTTTCCACCTTCACTCCTAGCTGCACATTTGACCCGGCTCTGGATGGGGCCGGCGTATTCCGATCTGATGGCTTTGGATTCCCTGCAAAGCTGCTTTCATCCTCATCCGGGACCAGATTCCTCGCTGTCTTTGATTTCTTCTGAATGTTCTCCTGCTTCTTATAATGAGCTACAGGCTTTCGTTGAAACAAAATTTCCATACTGTTAGGCATCAACGATGTCAAGACCTGTGCATCCTCTGAACTGAACAAGGAGATCAACACCTTCAGGTAATGGACGGCAAACAATTCCTGTCTCAAACAAAATTTCTGCACTCCAGATCAAACGTGAAGCCTGGAACACAACGTGCTGGTAGCCACAGGACCCCTTTTTCTTGCTCCTTCTCACTCTTTACACACTCCGAGAGCATATTGTTTCCAAAAAATGGATTTACATCCCTTACCCAAACCTGAATTGTATTGGACGGCATGTAGCCCAGGTCGATCTCCATTGCTCCATCACCCATCAAGACTTTTTCCTTCTCTAGCTGTGTATCCGGCCCTGCACTGAATAAAAACACCGATTCTGAGCTTATTAAGAGATCCTCCGCCGGGTCCTCAACAATCTCCGCCTCCAAGTCAGCCACCACTTCTGGCCGGGTGGGAGCCTGGTCTGCCGAGACGACCAGAGCGGCGATCGACAGCTTCGGATGGTTTAAAACCCGAGGAGCGGTCGATTGTTCACCCTCACCAGCTGACACAGACCTGCTGCCAGACTGAACGAAGGCCGCGACTTTACTCTGCAACAATTTTAGACATCCCGCCGGATCGCGCGAACGGCGGACGATCTGCGCCGCCCTTGCCTTGAAAAACTCCATCTCCCCCGACCATCCTCCAGAACTCCCGAACGCCATCCCCGAAGGAACCCGGAAAGCCCCTCCGAGATTTGAGCCGACGCCGAAAGGACCTCCGACCACGCCGCCGCCAGATAGCCCTCGCCTCCAAAAACGCCAATTGAATCACCCCAGGAAAGTTGATAGGGATTAGATGAATCGGGAGTGCACGAGAAGGAATCGGGAGAAGATTTAGAGCGGTACTATGCCAATCGCCGGCAAATCGCCAAAGTCGCCACAGAGGGCAAAACAGCTACGGCTCTCAAAGGAGCTGTAACACGACATATTCAGTAACCTAAACTTGTGAAGCACCTTACGTGTTTGCCCTATATCACTGACCACATGCCCCGCCATCGCTCGGGCCTCGCGTCATCGACCATGTGTCGATTTGCGTCCATGGAAACCAGCTTCCCGCGGATTACCACAGTTGCTTCACCTATAGCCAAGTACCAGAGCACATGCGATACAATGATATCGTTGATACACACGGAAAGTCCATTTGGAGGCCAAGTTACATGTAAACTCGGTATTACAAAAAAATCGAAATCTGAAATGTAGGTCTCCAAAATTCGAAACAAGATTCTACATGTAGATGATGTCGAGAACTATCAATGTGCAAATTTCCAATGCAAAGTTCATATTAGTTTAGGCTACACAAAAATGACAAATCTGGCAAGATTTCAAAATTTTAAATATGTGCACCATTCACCAATCCAGATCTATACATTTTTTTCTCAGGCTAAAATATATAGATTTTTTCATTAAGATTAGGAAACGTGCCCGTGCGTTGCAACGTGAGAGAAAAAAACTGCGTCACTGTTAGGCGTGCCGTCACCACCTTTTTCGCCCGCTGCATTAGCCAAACCACCCGGTACACGTTAGCTAGCACCACCAGAGTGTAGCGCCGCCATCGCCCCATCACCCTAATCCGCGAGGCCTTCGCCTCCGTAGGGTCGGGAGTAGAGAAAGCATAGGAAAACGGATAAATCGTTAGTGAGGATTCGTAATGCGGATGTGCATTGCCCGTTCGACCATTTGACACAACCTTTGATAAAGGTATGATTTAATTAATGCGCATTCCAACTTTTCAAATATAATAGGAATCTACTAAAAATCTTTCAAAATTTTGGATGCAAAAATTAATTATTTTGGAATTAAACTCCTTTTAAACATAAAACTTGATTATATATAAAAAATTATACCAAAAGTGTGTTTGGAATATATTTTTTATGTTGTGACCTTGAACCAGGAACCCCCTATGATTTCCGCTATTATATGTTCAGTTTTGAACCACTAAATTTTCTTGGCCACTAACTTAATTTCTTCTTGATAGACTACAAGTAAACGTAGAACAAGTTTACATCTTTTAGAGCGTGAATGGATTTTTTTTGTACCAAAATTGGCACTAACTTAATTTCTTCTTGATAGACTACAAGTAAACGTAGAACAAGTTTACATCTTTTGGAGCGTGAATGGATTTTTTTTTTTTGTACCAAAATTGGCACTAACTTAATTTCTTCTTGATAGACTACAAGTAAACGTAGAACAAGTTTACATCTTTTGGAGCGTCAATGGCTTTTTTGGTATAATCCTAATGGAGAATTGATGGATACGATCTTTACTGGGAACCCCTCGTCCACATGGACTGCCATCTCCCATGGACTAGAACTCTTGAAGAAGGGCCTGGTTTGGCGTGTTGGTAACGGGAAGAGCATAAGGGTTTGGCGTGATAGTTGGCTGCCAAGATCCTCGTACGGCAAAGCCCTCACGCCGAGAGGTAATTGACGGATCAGACGTGTCTCGGAACTTCTAGACGAGCATGGTAATTGGAACGTTCAGCTGGTGCGAGACACCTTCCTTCCCGTTGATGCTGAAGCTATTCTTCGAATCAAACCTTCAAAGCACGATCATGAGGATATGCTAGCTTGGATGCCGGAACGAACGGGCATCTTCACGGTCAGCTCGGCTTACAAGCTGGCGTTTAATGAATTGCCAACTCAATGTAGCTATGGTTCCAGTAGTCATCGTCCAGATGGAGAGCAGTGGCGGAGCTAGAGAATTGAAGATAGAGGTGCATGGTGGTGCCCCAGCTACAAAATAGCTTGTTTTACGGGTGGCACAAATGGTGAAAAATAGCAATTTTACAAAGAAATCAATTTTTACCCGGTGTCCTGTGCACCCGGGAGGCTCCACATGGATCGCTGGAAGAAAATATGGAGGTCCTCGGTTCCACCTAAAGTAAAGAATTTTGCGTGGAGAGCTGCTTCAAATGCTCTGGCTACAGAGGAAAATAAATTGAGTAGGCATATGAAAGTGACTGGGTTTTGCCGGATATGTAACAGGGAGTTGGAAACGTAACACATGCATTATTCCTTTGTCCCCATGCACATCAGCTTTGGAGGACAATGCGTGACTGCTGGCAGTTGCCAACGGACAAGGATATGCAGTGTTAGACTATGTATATAGTAGATTTCTGTCATACGTGTTCTACACGAATACCTGTAAGTTGTACTCTGTACTCATATAAATACATGAGAGCCGAACCCTTGTAGGGTATCGAGCACTTCCCCCAAACCCTAGCCTCTACACCAACATGGTATCAGACGACGCGTTCGATCCGCGCCGATTTGCTTCCGCATCCTCTGCCGCCGCCGCGCCGCCTCCTTCGTCCCTGGCGCTCGGGTCGCCCTTCATGGAGTCCGCCCCGCTTGCCTGGGTCAGCCCCGCTGCCCGTTCTTCAGTTCCGGCTGCGGCCGCTCCGCGCCCGTCTGCGACGTCCGAGTCGCCCATGGCTGCACAGCGCCCTTCAGCCGTCCCAGCTCCGGTCTCCTCCCACGACGGACCGGCGTCAAGCTCCTACGGCGCACATGGGCAGGTGCCCTATGGCGGGCCTTACCCGGCGCCCTACGCCGCGCGGTCGTCCTACGTCGCGCCGGCGTCCTACGCCGCACCAGATGGCCGCGTCCGAGCCGCGCCCGGCGTCCTATGGTGCCCACCAGATGGGCGTGTACGAGCCGCGCTCGATGTCGTCGCAGGCTGCGCCCTACGTCGCCCACCCAACGGCCGCGTCCGAGCCGCGCCCGGCCCCGTCGCACGCCGTGTCGCATCCGACGCCCTCTGGTGCGTCGCCGATGGTGCTCTACGGTCAACCCCAACACTACCGTGCACTATCCCAAGGCGATGTGCTGATCCCGTTCGATACTGCTCCGCCATATGGTGCCTCGTCCACACCTCCGTACTATGACTCGCAGTTTTCAGCACCGACACCGCGTCGTGAAGAACCGTTCCACTTTGCCCATCTTGTGACGGTGAAGCTCAACGCCGATAACTATCTCCTGTGGCGTGCTCAGATATTGCCGCTGATGCGTAGTCACTACCTTGAGGGGTATGTCGACGGTACGCTGCCGTGTCCTCCGACTGTAGTTCCGATGCCCTCGGCCAACGGTGGCTCTGTCATGGCGCCCAACCCTGCTCATCGTCGGTGGGTCGCCCAAGATCAAGCAATTCTGGGTGCCATTCAGTCCTCGCTTACCCCCTCTGTGGCTGGCATGGTGGTCTTTGCTGCGACGTCGAGAGACGACTGGACCACACTTGACTCCAGCTTCTCCTCGCAGTCTCTGGCGCGTTCATCTGCTATTCGTAATCAGCTGGGTGAGATCAAGAAGCATGACCTCTCTGTCACGGCCTTTTTCAACAAGGTTAAAAATTTGGCCGATACACTGTCTTCTATTGGGCAGCCTCTTCGTGACGAGGAGTTCACCTCGTACATCCTCAAGGGACTTGATGAGGACTACGACTCTCTGGTGGAAAATATCAATGGACGTGACATACCGATACCCCCACGGGATCTCTACGCGCGTCTCCTGAGCACGGAGCAGCGTCTCTCCGCTCGCCGTTCTGTGGGGTCCTACACTGACGGCTCCTCGGCTAATGCTGCTCACCGTGGTGGTCCTCGTGGTGCCAAACCGGCTCCGCCATCACCGCTGACTTCCCAGCCTCGCCCGTCCGCTCCTGCCCCTCCCACAGCTGGGCGCAAGCGGCTCGCCTGCCAGGCGTGTGGTGGTGGGGTTGAGTGCCAGCTCTGCGGCATCGAGGGTCACTTGGCGTCTCGCTGCCATCACCGCTTCAAGCGCGACTTCCTCGGCATTGGGAACAATGGGAAAGGAAACAAGAAGCAGGCTGCTCTGGCGACACAGGAGTCTGGGTCTACTCCCTCTTATCATGTGGATCCTGCATGGTACATGGACACAGGCGCCACGGACCATCTGACAAGCCAACTCGACAAGCTGGCTACGCACCAGCCCTACAATGGACATGATCAGGTCCGCACCGCCAACGGGTCAGGTATGCACATCTTGCATGTTGGTCAGGCATCTCTTCTTTCACACACCTCTAAAAAATTGTGTCTTCTTGATATACTACGTGTTCCGTCAGTTACCCGTAGTTTGCTCTCCGTTCCTAAATTTACTCGTGACAACAATGTGTTTGTTGAGTTTCATCCTTTCCATTTTTTTGTTAAGGACCGGGACACGAGGGACGTTCTTCTTAGAGGTCGAGCTCGCCATGGTCTATATGCTCTTGATGTGCCATCCATCTCCCAAGTTTTCAGTGGTGTTCGTGTGTCGTTGTCACAGTGGCACTCTCGTTTGGGTCATCCGGCCACTCCCATAGTGCGCCATGTGCTCCATCGCCATGAGCTGCCTGTTGAGTCGAGTAATAAAGAGTTTTTAGTTTGTGATGCTTGTCAGCAAGGAAAGAGTCATCAATTACCTTTTTCTGTATCTAGTCGTGTTGTCAAAGCTCCTCTTGAGCTTGTGTTTTCGGATGTATGGGGTCATGCTCAAACTTCTGTTAGTGGTCACAACTATTATGTCAGTTTCATTGATGCTTTTAGTCGCTTTACTTGTCTTTATCTTATTAAGCGCAAATCTGATGTGTTCCATGTTTTCCTACAATTTCAAGCACATGTTGAGCGTTTACTTAATCACAAAATTATCAATATTCAATCTGATTGGGGAGGTGAATATCGCAATCTTAATACCTACTTTCAGAAACTTGGTATCTCGCATCATGTGTCTTGTCCTCATACACATCAGCAGAACGGTGCCGCTGAACGCAAGCACCGTCACATAGTTGAAACTGGCTTAACACTTCTTGCACATGCCTCTGTACCTTTTCGATTTTGGAGTGATGCTTTTGTTACGGCTTGTTTTCTCATAAATAGGCTTCCCACACGACTCCTGCATATGAAATCTCCACTTGAAGTTTTGCTTCATGAAACTCCAGATTACTCCTTTCTCAAAGTGTTCGGTTGTGCGTGTTGGCCACACCTTCGTCCGTATAATAGCCATAAACTTGAGTATCGCTCTAAAAAATGTGTGTTTCTTGGGTATAGTCCTCTCCACAAGGGTTACAAGTGTTTTCACGTTCCATCGAATCGTGTTTACCTATCCCATGATGTCGTGTTTGATGAGACTGTTTTCCCATTTTCCACACTATCACCACCTACCGACACCACTGCTACCTCGTTGCACTCTTTTCCAGTTTTGCCTGATCAATTTGTAGATGCTGCATATTCTCCTGTGTTGTTGCCTAACCATGGTGCAGGAACCGAAAGGGGTGCTCTACTTGAGCTTCTCGATGATATGTTGGTGCCAGCTGCACCTACAGTCGCTGCTGCGCCTGACGTGAGTGCTGCACTGGGATCACCTGACGTGGATCGAGCGTGCATGCCCCATGCATGCCGATCGGACAAGCCTGCCTCGCCTGGCCCGGCTGTGCGTACTCTCTCCCCACACCCGGGTCCCGCATCGCCCATGCACAGGCCGGTGGTCTCTCCTACGCGAGTGCACTCTCCATGATCCTCTACGCATGCGCCTTCTACGTCCGGGATGGCCTCGTCCAGCCCGCCACAGGCGGCCACTTCGAGCCCAACATCGCCCGCTGCGGCGACTGAGGGCCCAGCATCGCCCACTGCTGAGCCTGCGTCGTCGCCCGTGAGCGTGCCCCCCTCGCCGGGTGCGTCGCCTGACCTTGGCTCTTCTGCGTCGACGACTTCTCCGACACCTGCACCCGTGATACGGCGTCCTCATACGCGCAGTCAGAGTGGCATCTTTCGCCCACTTGACCGTAAAGATGGCACTGTTGCATGGCTCACGTCATGTATTGCTCATGCTGAGGCTGATCCAACAACTGAGCCGCGACACTTTCAGGCAGCACTTGGCATTCCACATTGGCGGGCTGCTATGGAACAGGAGATTCAGGCTCTTCAGAAAAATAATACTTGGCGCCTCGTCTCACCTCCGTCTGGTGTTAATATTATTGATTCCAAGTGGGTGTTCAAGGTGAAGAAGCATGCTGATGGCTCCATTGAAAGGTACAAGGCTCGATTAGTTGCTAAAGGCTTCAAACAACGGTATGGTCTTGATTATGACGATACATTCAGTCCGGTTGTTAAGCCCACCACTATCCGTCTTCTACTTTCATTGGCTGTTACTCGAGGCTGGTCACTTCGTCAGCTTGATGTTCAGAATGCTTTTCTCCATGGAGTTCTGGAGAAAGAGGTGTATATGCGTCAGCCACCAGGTTTTGTTGATCCTGCTCAGCCACATCATCTGTGTCGCCTTGTGAAGGCACTCTATGGTCTCAAGCAGGCTCCTCGCGCGTGGCATGCACGGCTTGGAGCTGCTCTTCGTGCGCATGGGTTTGCGCCTTCTACAGCTGACACGTCCCTGTTTATTCTCCAGCGACCTGAGGTGACTATGTATATTCTGGTTTATGTTGATGATATCATTCTTGTCAGTTCTTCGGCCACTGCTGCTGATCGGCTAGTTATTTCTCTGGGTGCTGATTTTGCTGTCAAGGATCTGGGTAAACTGCATTATTTTCTGGGCATTGAGGTTACTCATTCTGACAGTGGTTTGACTCTCACTCAGCAGAAGTACTCTCAAGATCTGTTACGCCGTGCAGGTATGTTGCAGTGCAAGCCGGCTACTACTCCCATGTCTGCCACTGACAAATTTTCAGCTCTTGGTGGAGACTTGCTCTCTCCTGATGATGCCACTGAGTACCGTAGCATTGTTGGTGGTCTGCAGTACCTGCTTATTACTAGACCAGACATGTCATTTGCAGTTAATCGTGTGTGCCAGTATCTTCATGCGCCACATGATCCTCATTGGTCAGCTGTTAAGCGCATTTTGCGCTATGTTCGTCACACTGCTTTATATGGTCTGCTTCTACAGCCTGCACCTTCTGGCATGCTCTCAGCTTTTTCTGATGCCGATTGGGCTGGTAGTCCAGATGATCGGCGATCCACGGGGGGATATGCAGTGTTCTTTGGTCCTAACTTGATCGCCTAGCAAGCTCGCAAGCAAGCTACAGTATCTCGGAGTAGTACTGAAGCTGAGTATAAAGCAGTTGCCAATGCCACAACTGAAATCATCTGGGTGCAGTCCTTACTTAGAGAGTTGAAGATCTCTCAAGCTCAGCCGCCTGTCCTTTGGTGTGATAACATCGGTGCTACATATCTTTCATCAAATCCAGTATTTCATGCCCGAACAAAACACATCGAAGTTGACTATCATTTTGTGAGAGAACGTGTTGCACAGAAGCTACTTCAGATCAAGTTTGTTTCTTCTAAAGATCAACTTGCTGATATTTTTACTAAGCCCTTGCCCTTACCTTCTTTTGAAGGGTGTCGACGCAATCTTAACCTTCTTAGTATTTCAGGACATAGTTAAGACTGAGGGAGGGTGTTAGACTATGTATATAGTAGATTTCTGTCATACGTGTTCTACACGAATACCTGTAAGTTGTACTCGGTACTCATATAAATACATGAGAGCCGAACCCTTGTAGGGTATCGAGCACTTCCCCCAAACCCTAGCCTCTGCTTAACATGCAGGAACCATCACGTTTCTCGTTCCGTTCGGTACTGATGAAGCTACCTGATCAGCTGCTCGATCACACTTTACTGGTGGCATGGCGCGCGTGGTATGCCAGGAACGAGATCACTCATGATAAACCCCTTCCTTCGGTGGAGGGCTCTCGCCGCTTTCTATGTAGCTATGCCAATATTTTGAGTGACATTCAGCATACTCCTACTGATCAAATGCTGAAAGGTAAGCAATTGGCTGTCACTCATGGTTCTGTTGTTGGGAAACAGAGGAAGAAGGATGAGTCGCCTAAGAAATATTGGACCAAACCACCCGAGGGTTAGGTGAAACTTACAGTTGATGGCTCCTTCAAGGTAGAAGATGGAACGGCTGGTACTGGCATGATTCTGAGAGATGCAACAGGTGTAATTATCTTCTCAGCATGTCGTTCCTTACAGTTTTGTGAAGATGCGTTGGAGGCTGAGCTAGCCTCGTGTTTGGAGGGCCTGCAGCTTGCCCTCCAGCATAGTCATCTCCGAGTCATCGTTGAATCGGACTGCTCACAATTGGTGACTGCGGTCAGTGATAAAACTCAGGATCGTTCTTCGTTTATGCATGTAATAGCTGAGATTAAACTTTTAGTTCCTAGTTTTAATGAGTGCTTATTTGTTAAAGTAGATCGAGGGCAAGTGAGAAAAATCGTCTGTTTCGCTAGGTTCAGGTCCTGAATGTGTTCTTCAGGAGCTGGCTGCCGAACCATCTGTAACCTCTATCGCCAAATAAAGATCTAGTTTACCCGCAAAAAAAATGGCTTTTTTGGTACCAAAATTGGATTTTACATTTGCTCTTTACATTTCCACATATATGCGCTGGTCTCTTAATATATGGTCACCTAAGAGTCTATGTTATAATCTGCCTGACAATCATCTTCAGTTTTAGATAAACATATCAATGTGAAACTATCTTTTATCGAAAAAACCATGGCGTCAACTACACAAACATAATTTGATTTGCAGCAATGCAAGGTTTATTATACACATAGTTTTAGCAAAAGTGTCTGTGCGTTGCAATGGGTTTAGAAAAAATAGTGCATGCTCATAATCATGGAAAACAACACGTTTACTTTTTTTTTCTTGTATCAGTTTGAAATAGGATTCGCCGTTGATTTAAATATTCTTAAGACCATGGAGGAGGGAATTACAAAAACTACCACAATTGGAACTGGATTAACAGGTCAGTACCGATTGTACTAATTTTTTCAAAAACATACCAACACTGAGGTAATCAAAACACATCGCACTGATTCCTGCCTAGACACAAATTGACCTCAGTCCTGACCAGTAGGGCCCACTCGTCAGAGCTGAGATGACTGTACACGTGGAGGAGGAGCTGATGTGGCCATGGGGCCCATCTGTCAGCCACCCAATCTTGTTTCACCTCTTTCTTCTTCCTTTTTCCTCTCAGCCTCCGCCGCACGCCAGCACCATCTCGTCGTCGCGGGGTCGGCTGTGAGCAGGAACGTCGGCGCAGGGAGGCGGCGGTGGCCCACACCTCGGGGAAGCAGAGCAAGGGCGGCGGTGGCCCGCATCTCGGGGAGGGCCCCCACTGCCCGGAGCGCGACGGCGGCAGCCCATGCCGCGACGCCGCCGGGAGGCCGCGCCCCTCCTGCTTCCACGCCGCGCCGCCGCCGGGAGTACCCGGCCCCTGCTCGCGCCCGCGACAGCCGGACCTCCTTGCTCGCCGGGCTGCCCCTGATTGCTCCCAGGGCACCCCGGCCCCGAGCGGCAGCGGACGGCCACGACGAAGCCCACGGCGGCGCGCCCCTCCTGCTCCCACGCCGCGCGCCGTCGCTCCTCACGGCGCCGTCTGCGGCCATTTGCAGCGGCGGCGGGGCTACGGCGGAGGACGCCGACTTCGGCGGCCGGCCTGCTCCAGGTGCCCCTTCTCCAACGTGCCAGCAAGCCCCAGGTGCGCCGCGGCACCGACGGCCGCGGGGATGAGCGGCGGCAGAGGGGCTGCGTGGTCGGGCTGGGCGGCCACGGCCGGCATGCTCGACGACGGGCGCGTGGCCAGGCGGCACGGGGTGGAGGAGGGTGAGGCGGCGCCGGCGCCGGCGCGACGCTGGAGCGAGAGAAGGAGGCCGGCCATTGTCGCGAGCGCAGAGGTGTAGATGACGAGAGGAAGAGAGAGAAAGAGGAGGGGAAAAAGTGAGGGCTGACAGGTGGGCCCCACATTCCACCTCAGCTCCACGCCCACGTGTGCTGCCTAGTCAGCTTTGGCAGGTGGGCCCAATCGGTCAGCGCCGCTGTCAAAGTACTGTTAGATAGGAATCAGTGCGATTTGTTTTCATTACCCAGTGTTGGTATGTTTTTGAAAAAATTAGTACAATCGGTACTGACCCGTTAATCTTGCCCCAATTGTGGTAGTTTTTTGTAATTTTCTCACCATGGAGGGTCTCACTACTCAAATCTAGTTTTTTTCTGGTAACGTGACAAAGAGATGTTATCCACGATAATACCTGTGATGTACAAAGCTGGCTGGCTACCTGATGAATTGATCGATTATTCCTCTGGAGGAGTACTTTCCGCCGAGGACTTGCAGGAGGTGGATGCAAAGCTAGGCCTAGCTGGCTAGCTTATGGTTTGATCCATTATAAGTTGGAGTTTATAAGGGTGGCCGAGTTATGGGCCCAGCTCACGTTGGGATTTGGTTAACCGTTTATCATTTGGTTTCGAACCTAATTAATCATCTTATGTAAAGGGGCCAAATAGGTTAACCGTTAGGTTACTAGGCTCTGAATGGTTAACCAGTGGTTATTAAGGTTCGAACCATTTTATGTAAAGAGGCCGATCCGTATGCTAAGTGCAAACAAAAGAATTGCCACAACCTGGGTCCTGCGGTGCTGTACTATTTCCGTTATTCCACTGTCGTCTTGGTCACCATCCTCCTATTTCCTCTCGCGCTCGTTAAACTCAGCCCATGCAAGCATCACGGCAGAAACCTGCCACCGGGGCCATGGCAGCTGGGCGAGCTCTACCTCGTCGTGGCCTTGTCGGACACGGCGGCGAGGGAGGTGCTGAGAACCCATGACGCCATCTTCGCGACTCGACTTCAGACCGCCACCATCAGCACCCTGACAAGGAACGGCATCGGCATCGCCATGGCGCCGCAAGAAGAGCACTGGCGCCAGGCTCGCATAGTCGCATGCTATGTGTGAACGACAGAACGAGTGCTTAGCACGCGGCGGGTCCGCTTCCTCCAAAGCACCCGCGAGGTCGAGATCGCGAGGCTCCGTGGCGTCCCTCGCGTCGGAGTCGGCAGCGTCTCGCGGGCAGCATCTCGGACGTCTTCCTGCAGTGCATGGACGATGGCGTCAAGGTGGCCGCCGAGTTCAGCCTGGTGAACCTGTTTCCATCGTCGCGCCTCGCGCGCGCGTTCAGCGGCACGACGCGGCGGCTGGAGGCGGCGACCCGCCCATGGCCTGGCGCTCGCAGCTCCGCCGCTGAAGTCGCGTCTGAGGTCGCCGTTGGGGCTTGGCGACTGGGCGTCGGAGCAGAGAGGGAGGCGGGCCACAGGGCTGTGAGGTGAGCTGCTGGTTCTTCGAGACGGCGGGGAGTCGCAGGCGGCGGCCGCCCATAACAGGAGAGAGGAACACGGGGGGCAGAATGCAGAGGCGGCGCTCGCGAGACATATTCAGGTGCGGGAATAGGTTAGTGACGGGAGAACCTTTGGTTTATTTGGATCGAACCTAAAGAACCTAAACGGTTTTGGGGTAAACCATAAGGCCCATTGGGCTCTTTTTTAGGTTAGGTTAACCTAACCACCGGTTAAACGGGAACCAAGTCCCAATTTTAGGCCCAGCTCCGGAGACGCTCGTCCGCTCGGCTGCGCTAGGCAATCCGACCTACGCGACGAGTCTCACCGTGGCGCATTGCGGCCGACGCACGTGCACATGTTCATGGGCTGGCCGGACAGAGAGCGAGGGTGTGAGCGTCCAGCCCATGGAGTTGGTGGGCCAGGCAGCGATTTCTGTTGACCAAGCCACCAAGGACGGACGGACGTGCTGGTTTTGTTTTAGCATTGATGACGGGGAAAAAAGGAAACAAGATTTCGAACAATGCTAAATCTTGACATTATCTACAACTAGAAATTTTGTTTTCAACTTTAAGAGACATAAAATTGCAGATTTCGAATTTTACAAAAACCAAGCTACATGTAGCTCGGCGCTGCACTCTTGATACACACTAGTATCAAATCTCGATCTCGTGTATTGACGTACTCTTGTGTGGTGAGAGGTGGACTTCGCGCGATGTGTGCATGGTCCGAGCGACTGGCTTCGTTTCAGCGGTCCTTTTTTGGTGAAGTAAGGGACTTCTAGGGTGGTTCGATCTTCATGGATTGACAGCGGGAGTGGACGAACACACGCAAGAACACGAAGAACGCGAAGAAGAACACCAAGAACACAAGAACACACACGATACAAGAACCGTTTTCCTTACCGGTCGGTCCAACCGGCCCAATAGAATCCACACGAGGGTGGGAGATCGGCAAGTAGATACAAGAAGGGATCTTGGACGGTTGTTTCTCCAACGGTCAACCAAACCGCTCCAATAAAGTCACCCGATGATGAAAGATTGGCAAGTAGTCAAACTACAAGTAGAGGTCTTGAATCCACAAGAGGGATCTTCTCCACTAGGGGAGGAACCATTCCCACAAGGGGAGGAAAGAGACCATCTTGAGGTAGGAAGCACAGCTCTACTCTAATCTCAAAACATAGACTATCCTAGATCTAGCCAAGGGGTGCCTATTTATAGTCTAGGCCCAAAGGGCAAAGGGAAAGGGGATACATGGGTCAAAGCCCAGATCTGCACACAGGCACGCGCAGGGCCGGTAGTACCGGCGGATACGGTCCGGTAGTACCGGACGCGCGCAGGTCCGGTAGTACCGGAAGGATTTCCGGTAGTACCGCTTAAACTGGCAGCGAGTCCAGTAGCTCCTGGCGCTTCGGCGGTAGTACCGGTCAGGTAGGCTCGGTAGTACCGGTCGGGTCGGCCAGACTTCAACGTCTCTTCCTTCTCCTCTTCCAAGCCACCGCTTTGTCGGACTTCATTCCTCTTGCGCCTTGGCCATCTTCCCGTGGAGTCGTACTCGTCATGACTAGCAATACAAAGTGACGATGGTCAAGTAGTATACCATTCTAAAGTGTCATATCGAGGTTCACATAGAGGAAGTAGTTCACCTTTGATGTCCATGGTGACTTGTGGAGTGTTGGAGTGCTTGACATGGTGATGGACGTGACTCGGGCTACATGCAAAGGAGGTAGATGTGTTGTCGAAGTATTGGAATTCACCATGCCTACAAACATCAAAGACCAAGCAAACCATGTGTGTGCAAGAAAGAGCAGCATATCAACAATGACATGTCTATTCTTTGTCATAGCACCGTTAGCACAACACAAGAATATGAAGAGTTAGTGTAAGTGCAAGGTCAAAGGGCAAGCAATCCAATGGAACATCTTCAAAATATGGAAACACAAAAACTCCATGAAAATATGAGGATGCCATTGATAACCCACAAGTATAGGGGATCGCGTGTAGCCTTTTCGATAAGTAAGAGTGTCGAACCCAACGAGGAGCTAAAGGTAGGATAAGTATTCTCTCAAGTTCTATCAACCACTGATACAACTCTACGCACACTAAATGTTTGCATTATCTAGGAAATAAAACTACGGTAGCAATACAGGTATGAGAGATAGCTTCGCGAGATAATAAATGCAAGAAAGTAAATGTTAGTGCTGCAGCAATAATATACACTAAGTAACCATATACTAACAGTACCATGAGTGTGGAAAAGTGGTGGTGACGAGGGGTAGACTCATCAAGACCCATGGTTAAGGTCCCTAGTTATGAATATGGGGGAGAGAACGTGGTAGAGCTGGAAGTATCGTCGGCTGACAAGCAGGGCAAAGATTTTACCCAGGTTCAGGGCCCTCGTGTGGAGATAACACCCCTACGTCCTGCCTGTCTGTTATTGCTTTGTGAATATGATGGTTACAAGAGTCCCGGCGAGATGTCGATCTCACTAGGGTTTTGGTGGCTCTGAAAGTACCTGGTCTGGTTCGAAGGCCCTCCCAGTCCTTAAATAATAGGCTGGGTCTCGGGTGTTCGTAACCGACTCGATTTACAAGTAAGGAAACTCTAAACCGACTATTGCTTCGCCAAACTTGGAGGATACTCCATCTTCGTGGGCCTCCCTTCATGGGCTTCATGTAGGCTCTGATAGTTGGGCCTAGTCGATACGTGCACCAGGTACCCTCACGGTAGGGTACCCGATAGGCATACCCATGTCAGTAGCCCCCGAGTACTTGTCTGATTCGAAGAGTCGGGCACGGACTCATACATCATGCACATTATACTTTTTACATCTATTTTTAGAATTCTTATGAAATAGCACATACTGGCTATGTCGAGTGTTTCATCGACTATGAGTTTTTTCTTATGATAGTCAAGTGATATTAGCTTAGCAGGCCCGGCACACACGACGGATCGGGGCCAGTTAACTACCATTTGTGGCAAAACCATACTAGCTTTCAATCAAACTCGAGTCCCCGGACTCGAATCTGGAACAAACTGGACAGACTCGAAACGGCCGTTGAGGTCTTACGGAATCGAGCTGCAGTATAATTTTGAATCAACCCAACGCGTCCGTCGGGGATAATTCATCATGTCTGCTGACACGGAAAATTTAAAGATAACGCTGCTGGAGCGGTCCTTAGCCCAGCTCGACTGATCGGCGGGTCTTACCTTTGCACTATGCATGCAGCATCCAAGGATCGTCGGATCAACTCGGGAATATTTTGAGTGTGATTTTGCTTATGAACTTAGTCGAATGTTTAGTCGACTGTCACTTTTGCCATTATTCTATCGGGTGCGCGACAGCGCTCCCGATGGGAGTAGCCCCCGAGATTGTGCTTTATTGCTTGCAATGGAGGATAATCTCAAAATCTTTTACCCTGCACATTTTAGTCAAAGAAATTTTTTGATACGCTCCCGATGGGAGTACGATGCTGCAGTCGAAAGAATTGCGACTGGCTTCTATGACCTTTGCTAAAAAACCAACCGAGACTTATGCGAGAGACCACCCGAACATATCATCGAGTGACTTTTGTGCCAGTTGTGAAAGAGAGAACAACGTCAGCAATGACGCATTTTGCGACTGCTATCTCTGACAAGCGGTGGCGTGCTTGGAGAGGCTTTGATAAGACGTGACCCTGTTTTGTGGGCCCGTTTCTGCAGAGCTGACCAGGGGTGACGCCGCGTGGACTTGATTTGACCGTTCTGGCGCTATTTTCACGGGGCGTGATGATGGTTTCCTTGATTCTTGTGCGTAGTGGGCGGAGTGGCCGGCGACGGTTGCTCTCGTGACTGCCACGTGTACGGCCAGATTTCGCGCGGAGCGTATGCCTTTGTTTTGACGGTTGCGATCGTTTTGCGATCTGTGGTAAATAGGGGGAACGGCGCTGGCAGAGGTTTTTTTACTTGCCACTTGCCTCTTTGCGCCGCCCCTCGTCTCATCTTCCTCCTCGCGCCCACCTCCATTGCTCTGCGCCCAAGCTCTCTTCTCCACCCTCATCTTTTTGCCTACGGGGTGCAGATCCATGATCTCACCCCAAATGGCATTATGCATATCGCGTGTTTCATCACGCTGTGCGAGTGCTTCCTCGGCGTCGCACCCAGCTGGGCGCTGTGGAAAGCCATCTTCATGGTACGGCCGAACAGAGGAGGCGGTCGCACCTACCCTGTTGGCGGCTGTGGAATCCAGGTGCGCAGCGACACCCGCTACTTCCGCCTGAAGACCGTCGACTCCGCTCAAGGCTGGAGGAAGGGGTGGTTTTATGCGACTGTCGAGCAGGATGCAGCCGCCCCTTTCTCGACTGCTGCTTTCACCAGGACCAAGGCGTGGGATCACCAACTCTCAGCCGAAGAAATGGAGGAGGCAAGCCCTTTGCTGGCTCGGATCGGAGGCATGCTGGACAAGGTCACAGGCATCCATTTGATCGCCACCTTTGTGAAGAGGCGGGTGTGGCCCATCCGTGCCCGAGCGCACCCCATGTGGGAGTATGAAGGCGCGGGTGACATCACCGAATGAACCCAGAGGAGCTTTCAAGGAGTGAGCTGCTGACGCATGTGCGGCACATCACCAACTTGACGACAGGCGACACTTGCAACGTCGACTGCCCTGTTGCACCATATGGGTTGGAGAACCCTTTGCTTGAGGTATGTATGTGTTATAGCCTGCTTGCAATGAAGAGTTTGCCACTCGCATGTTCTGCGATATGCGATTTTTGATTCTGACTTTGCAATTTGTGATGTATGCTATGCAGGGTCACTCGACTGCTGCCTCCCTTCCTCCTCTGCCTGAAAATGGCGAGACTGAAGAAACACAGGCACAGGTGGTGGACCCGAAAGGGGATCAGTCGCCCATCCCTTCTGCCACCACTTCACATGTGGAGGAGGTCGAGGAGGAAGCAGCAGAAGAAGTCCAATCTGAAGACAAGGCCCCTCTGACCAAGAAGTCGATACCGCGCCACCGAAGCGGCGTCGACTGGCCAAGAAGGCGCCTTCTGCTGTGAGTTCACCCGCGAAGGGCAGGGCTTGGAGGATGACGAGGAATCAGGCTCACCACCTGTTTTCCAAGCCGCTCCTTTGCGTGCGTGCTCAACAAGCTCAACTCTTCCTCTTCAGTCGAGTGGTACCCCAGCCTTTGGGGGACCAATTTTTGGCGACTCCGAAGAGAGGAAGATGAGGAGCACAGGTATGTGTTTTTGAGTATGATGAGAATTTTGTGCTGTCACATATTTGTGCTGACCATCTTTTTGCTTGTGTTGCTCACAGCGCTGAAAACAATCAGCCTGGGACTCCTCCAGTCGAGAATGTTCCAACCCTGGAGCACTCGAATTATGCACCGACTGGAAACGAGGCTGCCCAGCCAATGGCCACTGATGCTGTGTTGAGACAGCCAAGGCGGCAACTCCAGATGTCGGGACATCAGTCGCGGCTCCTGAGCCGTGGATGAACCACGTGAGTAGCTTTTTGCTTGACCCGTTTAGTTGTAGGTCTGTGAGAGTTTGAATTTTTGCTGAATCGTGTGCTCGCAGCCCTTCTACCACACCTTGGCAGATTCGCCAAGGCTTATGTCCAGGTGGAGCAGGAGAGGGACACCATGCGCGCCGAGCTAGAGCGGCTCAGTCGTGAGTTCTCCTTTTTGCTTTTGTTTTGCCGAATTTCTTTTTGCAATGCTTGATTTTGTCGAGTATTGAATGCACGTGATTTTGCTGGGCCAGGCGAGAAGAAGGAGCTGGAAGACGCACTCGCCGCGCAGCGCGAAGAGTCGAAGAAAGAGCTGGCTGCCGCCACCAACTCAGCCGCTGCACGCGAGCGAGGATATGCTGACCAGCTCGCGGCACTCGCGCAGGTCATGGGAGGTGAGTAATCTTTTCTCCTTTTGATATGACGATATAACTTGTCGAGTGTCGTAAAATGACTTATGCCTGTTTTGAATTGTGCAGAAGCTGTTGGCGCACCGGCCTCTGCGGACGTGGCGAGTGACGATCTTTCGCTGGAACAGGCTGTGGGCGGCTTAGGCGCTCTATGCAACCAGGCGAAAGAAGCACTCGCCAAATCGACGAGCACACTTGGCGCTGTATACCAAGGTGGTGTTCCCGACTGGCGTAGTGCCGTCGACGGTGGATGACTTCGCCGACGTGTTTGGCCCCGGGACGTCCACCATGGCGGGTTTCGCTCGCGCCAACACGGTACGCGGATCCGAGTCCACCATCAAGCTTCTTATGGGACATGGGATAGATTGCGACTATGAGGCAGCACTGTCTGCGTTCCCTCAGAAGCCAGATGGGAAGCCCATTTCCTGAAGGGGGTGAGCGGAGCCGCCGCGCGACTGGCCGAAGTTTTTATGAACACCATGGAGCGCCGGGCACTCGAGACTGCCAATCGTCTGCTTAGGAAATCGAATCTTAGGTTTAGGGTAGCTGTACCCTTTTGCTTTTTTATGCCTTGTAATGATACCTTCTGAACTGCGCGAGTCTGCGCTTTGTTTGTGCTACCTTGTTTATGCAAAGTCTTTTGCTAATGTCTTTCACTCGAAGAGTTGTATGCTTATGACATGAGTTTTAGCTTCTGACACAAACTTTGTGTTTGTGATTATGCTCTTTGAACAGTCACGAGAACCTGCTACTGCGACTAGTTCCTCGCAGGCTCCAATCACCACCCGATCCCAGGGTCAGGTGGTAAATGATGCCAAGGTGATGGAGTATATGAAGGCCAAATTTGTGAGAATGGAGCAAGATCTGAAGGACGCCCAGGCTGAGCTGAATCGATTGAGGGCGAGACCCGCGTTGGCCACCCAACGCGAGGAATATGTGCTCGGGGAGATGGATCTTGTGAACAGGCAACTCGAGTGTAAGTTCGAGTCTTGCTCTGTTTACAAGCTTTTTGCGTAGCTTTTCCTTTTGATCTGACTGGTGCGCCCGTGTTTGTAGGCTTTGTCGACAACTTCCAGGCTGAAAAGATTCGCGTGGAAGGGCGTCTGGATAGCGTGGTTGACGACCCTACGACTGGGCGTCAACACTTTTGGCTTGATAGGTACCATGCCCGCATACTCGCCACCCTGAAGGATCGCGTCTGGCGAAGTGCTGAACTGCTGGAGTTATGCCGGGCAGCGTTTATTCGCCTGAACGAGACTCTTTTTCCTGCGGGGCCACAACCACAAGGGATTCGTGCTTTGTTGAACATCTTCCGTCAAACAAATCCCATTCGAGAGTTGCTGTCTCAGAGACTTGTGATTGGAGCCAACGCTGCAATGGCGTATATGCGTAGTCGAAAACCAAGGTTGGTGTTGCGGACACCTGCAGCCGGAGAGGTTCTCGAACAAAAAGACCTGGATGACACGATCCAAGCTGCGGAGACACTAATCGAGTGCACTCGCGAACAGCTTTGCGGTCCCGAGCTGCCCGTAAAGGACGAGCCTGAGGATTAGAATAGTTTGCGAGTGCAATTTTTGTATAGGGGGCAGCCCCCGAGTGTAATTTTTGACTCTTTGTATATTGTATAGTTTGTATACTTTGATTTTTTGTCGAGCCCCCGAGTCAGTCGAGCGGGGTTTGTGAAATATGTGTTGGTTGTGAACCAATGACTGTGCAGCCCCCGAGTATTCGAGTGCGGCTGCAGAGTTTTTGTGTTCTTTGTTTGGATCCTTGTTACGCAGCCCCCGAGCATTCGGGTGCGGCTAAGGCATTGTGTTTCTGCAAGAGCGAGAGCTCATTTGATCGATAACACAGCCCCCGAGGGTTTCGGGTGCGGTTAAGGTATGAATTATGCGGGTAGTAGTAACAAAGAAGTCGAAGGAACATTGATTTTATTCCTCTTTTGAATGTTAGGCTGCAGGCCGCCTCATTAAAAACCTTCCAGTCCCCTTAGGTACCCTGGTAAGGAAAAGAGCGCGTCTGAAACCTGCAGCCATCCGACATATAGCCTATTACATTGTGAGCACTTTATGCGTAGAAACGGCGCAGATGCGCAACGTTCCAAGGATTATGAGAGAGTTCGCCTGTCTTCGCGTGCTTCAGTCGATATGCGCCTCCACCAAGGACCTCCGTGATGATGAAGGGACCCTCCCATGGGGAAGCGAGCTTGTGCACCTTCTTTTGCTTCAGTCGAAGAACCAGGTCGCCACAACAAAGGACCTGGTTCGCAGTCGACGGCTATGGTAGTTGCGGAGATCTGCTGGTAAACAGCTGTGCGGGCCAAGGCCGTGTCTCGCGCTCATCGAGCAAGTCGACTGCGTCTTCGAGTGCTTCTTCCGCGTCTTCTTCATTGTATGCTTCAACTCGTGGCGCATTGAACCTTACATCTGATGGCAGAATTGCCTCTGCACCATAGACCATGAAGAATGGGGTGAACTGCGTAGAAGTGTTGGGAGTTGTGCGTAGGCTCCATAGCACAGATGGTAGTTCTTCGACCCAAGCACCCGCAGCTCTTTTGAGTGGCACCAGGAGGCGCTTCTTGATCCCACTCGTCACAAGTCCATTGGCCTTTTCGACTTGGCCATTGGATTGTGGATGTGCCACGGATGCGTAGTTGAGCGTAATGTCCTGCTCTTTGCAGAAGGTTTTGAACTCCTCAGCCGTGAAGTTTGTGCCGTTATCAGTGATGATACTGTTTGGGACACCGAAGCGGTAGATGATGCTCTTTATGAAGTTGACTGCCGTAGTAGCAGTCGAATTTGTGATGGGGACCGCCTCGATCCACTTTGTGAACTTGTCGACTGCCACCAGTAGGTGAGTATGCCCGCCATGCGATGATTTTTTGAGTGGCCCAACCATATCGAGCCCCCATTGGGCGAAAGGCCAGGCCAGCGGTATAGTCTTCAACGCCGATGCGGGTGCGTGCGGCCTTGTTGCGAATTTCTGGCAGCCGACGCACCTTTTGACTATGTCCTCCGCGTCTTTGAGTGCTGTAGGCCAGTAAAACCCTGCGCGAAAGGCTTTGGCTACGAGTGATCGACTGCTGGCGTGATGCCCACAGGTACCTGCATGAATGTCTCGAAGTATGGCTTGGCCATCTTCGAATGCGATGCATCTTTGGAACATACCTGATATGCTGCGCTTGTATAACTCGCCGTTGATAACGGTGTATGCTTTTGATCTTCGAGTCACGCGTCGGGACTCGGTTATGTCATCTGGTAGCTCGCCACGGAGTATGTAAGCCAGAAAAGGTTGAGTCCAGTTGGCTCAATGAGAAATACCTCGACTGGGGGGTCCTCTGTGCTAGGCACTTTGCTTTTGGGTGGCGTAGTCGACGGAGGAGGCTCTCGTTTCTCCTTGATAGATCTGTGTTCGATGCGCTCGAGGAAGACACCAGGTGGAATTTGTGCGCCAGTTGAGCCAAGATTGGCTAGCATGTCTGCTTCTTCGTTACTTTCCCTTCCTATGTGCCTCAACTCACAGCCCTCGAAGCTGCCCTCCAGTGTGTTGTACAGGTCGCGATAAGCGATCATGTTGTCCGCGATTGCGTCGCAGGCCTTCATTGTTTGCTGCACCACGAGATTGGAGTCGCCGTAGATCATCAATCGAGTGCACCCAAGTGCTTTTGCCATCCGCATGCCATGGATCAGGCCTCGTATTCAGCCTCGTTATTGGAGGGTAGTTTGAATCCCATCTGCAAAACATAACGTAGCTTGTCCCCTTTTGGTGATATGAGGATGACGCCTGCGCCTGCGCCTTCGTGTTTCTTGGACCCATCGAAGTACATGGTCCAGGAATTGGACACGTCTGGTGCTCCAGGTAATTGGGCCTCTATCCACTCGGTTGTGAAGTCGGGTAGGACTTGTGCTTTGATAGCCTTCGGGTGCTCGTACTTGATGTCTCTTGGAGCCAGCTCGATGAGCCATTTTGCGACTCGACCCGTTGCATTGGGGTTTGTGAGGATATCACCGATTGCTGAGTTACTTACCACGGTGATCGGGTGCTCGGTGAAGTAGTGTGTCAACTTCCTTGAGGACATGAATACAGCGTATGCCAGCTTTTGATAGTGCGGGTACCGCTGTTTTGATATGGAGAGAACCTCGCTAGGTAGTAGACTGGACGTTGTATGCTTTGGATGTGCCCCTCCTCCATGCGTTCGACTACCAGTACGGTGCTCACCACCCTGTTTGTAGCCGAGACATACAGGTAGAGTGGTTCCCGTTCCTTAGGTGCGACGAGGATCGGAGGGCTTGTGAGGATCCGCTTGAGATCTGTGAAGGCTGCTTCAGCTTCTGGCGTCCACTCGAACTTGTCCGCCTTCTTCATCAGTCGATAGAATGGTAAGCCTTTTCACCCAGTTTGCTGATGAATCGACTGAGCGCTGCTACTCGTCCTGCTAGTTTCTGCACATCATGAAGCTTTGAAGGCCTTTGCATTGTGAGGATGGCCTGTATTTTCTCCGGGTCTGCTTCGATTCCACGGCAGAGACTAGGTACCCTAGAGCTGCCCGGCTGGAACGCCGAACGTGCACTTCTTAGGATTGAGCTTGATATGGAAGCGTTTGAGGTTTGCGAACGTCTCCCTCAAATCGTCGAGTAGTGTGGTTCTTCCCTTGTGGTAATGACAATGTCATCACGTAGACCTGGACGTTGCGTCCGATTTGCTTTTTGAGGCAGTCCTGCATCATGCGCTGGTATGTTGCACCCGCGTTTTTGAGCCCAAAGGGCATAGTTGTGTAGCAGTAGACCCCGAGTGGGGTTATGAACGCCGTTTTTTCTTCGTCTTCTTGCTTCATCCTTATCTGGTGATAACCTGAGTAAGCATCCAGAAAGGAGAGTCGTGCGCATCCGGCGGTGGAGTCGACGATCTGGTCGATTCGGGTAGCGGGAAGTGATCCTTTGGACAGCACTTGTTCAGCGCTGTGAAGTCCACGCACATCCGAAGGATGTCTGTATGCTTCTTTTCTACGAGTACGGGGTTGGCCACCCATTGTGATTTCTTGATTTCCCTAATGAATCCTGCTGCGAGTAACCGGTCGACTTCAGATTCGACTGCGGTTCGCTTTGGGCCGGAGATTCGACGCATCGTTTGCTTGACTGGCTTTGCATCTGGAAACAATTGGAGAGAGTGCTCGGCGAATTCCCTGGGAATACCTGGCATGTCGGCTGGACACCACGCAAATATTTCCCAGTTCTCACGGAGGAATTCGACGAGCGCGCCTTCCTATGCGATAGGCAGGCTCGAAGATATGTTGACTGTCTTGGACGGATCGGTCGGGTGCACCTGATGCGACCTTGTGTCATTTGTAGCATTGAAGGATCTGTCGACTGCCAACTTCTTATGCTCGGAAGGAGTGTGCGGTCGTTGGTAATCGCCAAGTCGGCGAGTGATTCTTCCACCCCGAACATCTCGGAGATTTTGCTGAACTCGCGGTCGCAAGCATCGGACCTTTGAAAGTTTCCACGGACAGTGATGACTCCCTTTGGTCCTGGCATCTTCAGCGTGAGGTACGCATAGTGTGGCACCGCCATGAATCGAGCAAACGTCGGGCGACCAAGAATAGCATGGTATTGTGATTTCCAGTCGACGACCTCGAACTCAATCGACTCTGTCCTGAAGTGGCTTTGTCCCCGAACGTAACGTCGAGTTGTATGGTGCCTTCTGGGCTAATTGCTTTGCCAGGAACAATACCGTGGAAGGTATTTGAAGATTTTGGGAGGTTTTCGACTGACCTGTTCATTTTGCGGAGCGTGTCCGCGAAGATGATGTTTATGCCGCTGCCTCCATCCATGAAGACCTTGGTCATGGCGTAGCCTCCTATTTGCGCGTCGAGTACCAGAGCCGCGTGCCCTGGTCGAACTACAGCTGGGGGATGATCCTCTCGACTGAAGCTTATGATGGTTTCCGATCCCTTCAGAAATTCGGCACGGCAGGAGGTGCCATGACAGCCATGTTCACTGTCGAGTGATTAGCTTTTGCTGCCTGTTGGAGGGGCGACCCTTTTGTATCATGTACATCTGCCCGTGGGGCTGTGGATATTGATCATCTTCCGCCCGTAGTACGGGTTGTATGGCACCTGCGAGGTTTGCGCCTGGAGCAGGCTGTGGTGGTGGTTGCGGTGGCGGCTGTGGCGCCATGAGAGCGGGCACAGCGTTCGGCTGTGGTGCGGGTGCAGGCGTGGGCTGAGCAGGTGCTGGGCCGTACCTTTTGAGTCGTATCATGTAGTCAGTCGCCATTTGGTCGAATTCCCTGCAGTTCCTTAGGGTGTGATTGGAGCGTAGTTTTCCGTCGTCCCCCTTGAAGAGGTGGAATCTGCACCAGTCGTCCATCTTTTCCTCGAATGACCGCTCGGGTTTTGCGTCGCTGCGTTTGCGCCATTCTTGCCTTTTGTAGCTGTCGCTCCGCTGCTCGCGATCTCGACTGTCCCGTCGATCATCCGAGCGTCGATTGCTTCTATCTTGGTCTCCCGGTTGTGTGTATCCAGCCGCCATGAACTCGGGTCTGTTATCGTCGTAAGGACGTTTGGAACGTTTGCGCCTGCGATCTTCTCTGTATGAATCTCTGCGGCTCGACTGCCGCTTTCGTAGTTGTCGCGTGTTGGGGAAGCACGGGATCTGCGTACAGAATCCTCTCCATCTGCCCACTCAGTCGCAACTTTGATGAGGTCAGCCAGGGAGGTTGGCTTTTCACGACCAAGTGCCTCTTTGAAGTCCTTCCTGGCGAGACCTTGTATGAAGGCATCCATGGCCCTGTCTTCTGACACTTTGCCAACCGAATTGCGTATTTCGGTCCACCGCCGTATGTATGATCTCAACGACTCGTCTGATCGTTGAGTGCATGTCCTTAATTCTCGAATGTCTTCGGGCGCTCACACAGAGGCTCGAAGTTTTTGATGAAGTCTCTGCGGAAATCGTCCCACGAGTCGTATGATGATGGAGGGAGCGATTTGAGCCAGTCGCGGGCAGTTCCTTCGAGCATAAGTCGTATGTACTGCATCGCCGTGGTGTTCGTGCCACGCTGGCATGCCACGGCGAGTCTGTAATCTTCTAACCACCCAGAAGGTTCTTGGCGACCGTTGTACTTGGGTTGTTCGCCTGTCAACTTGAACCGTTTGGGCATCCGCGTCTCACGGATGCGTCGAGTGAAGCACAATGCTCCGCATGGCTCTGGTTCACGATCAGAGTATGAATCGCTGCTATAGGATCTTCGAGATCTGCTTCTGCTGGACCTGTGCCGGCGCGTGCTTCTCCTTCCTTCATCCGAGTGGTGGCTGCGACCACTGCGATGATGTGCTGCGTGTCGTGAGTCGACTATGTCGCGATCGCGATTCCTTGCTGGAGTTTTGTCTTCTGGCTGTATAGCCTGTGCCGCTAGAGCTAGCGATTTGAGTTGTTGGCGATGCAGGGCTGCGTTAGGGTCATTCGCCGGAGGTTGCATTGCCTTGAGGTAAGCACCTACGGAGAATAATGCACCCGCAGCAGTTTTGGGCACTGGGATTCCGTTAGCGTCCTCTGTCATGAACGACAGGTTACGGGTGATTGCTACCCTTTCATGTTCTGGAAGGCTTGCCAACCGCGACCTAGGTCGTGGGGTTGGTTGCATTGTGGACCCGAGGGATTGCTCCCTTCTTCGGGCACTCGAGAGGCTGGCTTGCCTTTTGCGCTCCTCGAGCGTCGCTCGGTAGTTTTGCAGTCGAATTGACTCCTGCCAGTTGAAGTACTGGAAGGTCAACATCTCCTCTGGGGTGGAATTTGGTGGCATCATTGTGCACTCCTTTATGACTTTATCTGCTTTTGCTGCCATCTCCTCCGTGATTGTCAAGGTTGTGACCCCATCCGGCATGGTTACCGTGCATGGGAATTGTGCAGGCCTGCGAGCGGCTGCGTCTGCGGATGATTCTGCGGTGAAGGCCACGTAGACCTGATGGGGCGTGACCCGAGGACAGGTGTATGTGCTGTCGATTCCAGTCATGGACTCGACGTCGCCGTCGAGGCTCATGTCAGAGCCAGTGTGTTCATCGAGTAGATCTTCGAGGCGAATCTCGTTGTCGCGTGCTCATCGCCTATGCTCATCTCGGTGTTGGCGAAGCCATTATGGATTTCTGAGTCGAGGTTGGTGTTGGTGAAGATCTCCGAGTCGACGTTGCTGTCGTTATGAATCGCGGGCTCGTAGAAGTCATCGAGGGAGATCCCGCAGTCGAAACTTCGTCGAGTGGTAGGTTGAAGTCGACGTTGCTTGTGCGGTATGCTGATTCTGCCTCCTCGCCTTGGAGTTCCGTCATCATGAACCTGTCGATCTCGCCGGTCGACATGGTTGTTGCGGGCGAGCAGGCTTCAGGAATCGACGACGGGGCGAGCGCAGTCGACGGAGCCTCGAGTGCGCCCAGCACCGTTGTTGCGGATCTGTCGAGTCCTGCGTGCCAAGATTGTTTACGAAAAAATTGAATGCTCCAACAGTTAAGCTCAAACCTGATTCAAGGCCAGAAAACGCCTCCTGAAGCTCTGGCGAGTGCGGATTGAAATTCATTGGAAGAGCAGATGCGCTTTTTGCGGGTGAAGCGGGCAGGCTGCCGCTTTTCGAGTGGATCGGCGAGTCGCCGTGTGTCGCCTGGATCGGCGAGTTGCTGTTTGCTGACATGGCCGGCGAGTTGCCGTTTGCAGATGAGATCGGCGAGTTGCCGTTTGCTGGTGTGATCGGCGATTTGCCGTTTGCTGTTGGGACCGGCGAAACTTCGAGTCCAGCGCTATTCTTTCCCACAGACGGCGCCACTTGACGAGGGGTAGACTCATCAAGACCCATGGTTAAGGTCCCTAGGTTATGAATATGGGGGAGAGAACGTGGTAGAGCTGGAAGTATCGTCGGCTGACAAGCAGGGCAAAGATTTTACCCAGGTTCAGGGCCCTCGTGTGGAGGTAACACCCCTACGTCCTGCCTGTCTGTTATTGCTTTGTGAATATGATGGTTACAAGGATCCCGGCGAGATGTCGATCTCGCTAGGGTTTTGGTGGCTCTGAAAGTACGTGGTCTGGTTCGATGGCCCTCCCAGTCCTTAAATAATAGGCTGGGTCTCGGGTGTTCGTAACCGACTCGATTTACAAGTAAGGAAACTCTAAACCGACTATTGCTTCGCCAAACTTGGAGGATACTCCATCTTCGTGGGCCTCCCTTCATGGGCTTCATGTAGGCTCTGATAGTTGGGCCTAGTCGATACGTGCACCAGGTACCCTCACGGTAGGGTACCCGATAGGCATACCCATGTCAGGTGGTAATTGTGGTGGCTTTGTCCAAGATTAATTAGTGAAGGGTACTTGGTTCATTGTCTTCGATGCAGTTTTCTATGTGGGAGAGGCTAAATATACATGCACTCCACTACTTGGGATTACAAGTACTATATGATTGGATTGTTAGAAAGCATCCGCAAATACTAACAATGCATTAAGGTTTCCCCAACCATAGCCTTAAGTTCAAGGTCCTCTTACTCCCATACGTGCAACTAATCGGTTCGCGTTCTCAGGTTTCTGTCACTCCGGCAGAACTTCCCCCGCTTCGTTACAAATACTACCAACCTAGGGTGTTTGATCCATGCGCGCACAAGTATAATGGACACCAAAGGACAGCACCATATAGGCATACAACTCTAATGAACCTCATGCATTCAATTAAGCAATCAAAAGACAAATAAACTACGGAAACATGATGTAAATCATAGGATAAATATTATAGCATCAAACACCATGTTTACATAGGACGGTACAGAGGTTTGTGGGAGGATGAACCACTGAATACAAGGAGGAGATGGTGTTGGAGATGGCGGTGAAGACGGCGGAGAGAGACAGCGCGGCGGCGCAGGGCGGCGGCGGCACCGGCGGTGCGGGGAACTCCTTTCCCCGCCGCCGGCAAGCTTGGGGAGCGCCGCCCCTTAGCCTCCCTCCTTCATGGCTTCTTGGGAGCCCTCCCCCATGGAGATGGGATCCATGGGGGAGGCAAAAACGTGGCTTTTGGTGGCTGAAATTCGTGGGTGGAGGAGTCCTCCACGAGTTAGGTTTCCTCCCTTTATATATCTTCTCGGATTTCCGTCACCCCTTTTAGGGTTCCATCAAAACGGGCCTACAGGCCGCGTCCGAACTCCGATTGGGCTGATCTCGGGCTTAAAATCTTCGTATGGAAAATTGTGACAACTTTCGTAACAGCCAGGTCTCCATATAACGTCATCTTCGAGGGTCAAACTGGCAATCTTCGTAAAAAGTTCTCAGACAGATTTCAGGAAAGTCCCAATTCGACTCCAACAAGGTTTCCTCTTGTATTCTTGATAATTTCTACACATCAAAGAGTAAAACAAGAACATTGTGCACTTTTGCAACTATTAGTAGGTTAGTCCAAATAAATAATAAACTTAATATAAAACAAGTGCTAAAAGCATAAAAATGGCATGAAACAATCAAAAATTATAGATACGTTTTGGACGTATCAACATCCCCAAGCTTAATTCCTGCTCGTCCTCGAGTAGGTAAATGATAACAAAATAATTTTTGATTGTAAATGCTATGATCAGGTCTTTAACAATTGCATGATGTATGGATAATAAAACTTAGTAATCATGTTTCCTAATGAAAAGTATCAACGAACTAAGAGCTTATAACATGAAATTTATAAACATCAACAAGATTGTAATGACCATAATAAAGCAGGATAGAGTGGTATCTCGCTTGCCCTTAATTGTGGAGCAAAACATAAATGCCAAGGCACCTCTGAAGTTCAAGTGAAGACTAGATATAGAGATATCAAAGATAAAAGCATCATGGTTATACCTCAATTAATCGTATTCTGGGACAAGCACATTACACTAAGAACGACAGCTATGCTCTCGAAGAAGTGCTCAAAGAAAGGATGGTGACTCAACATAAAAATAAAAGATTGGCCCTTCGCAGAGGGAAGCAGGGATTAATTCATGTGCTAGAGCTTTTAGGATTTTGAAAACATATAGAGATTGCATAAAATATTTGATACTCCTCCCAACCTTGCTAACACAAGCCATGGCTAACCGAATCCTCGGGTGCCTTCCATCAATCACATACCATGGAGGAGTATCTATTTTTGAGAGGTGTTTGTTAATTGTCAACGAATGGTAGCGGGTGAGAACAATATTCTACCTGTCAAACGGACTTTTAAGAGCGGCTCCCATGAAGGACGTTATTTCTTCCAGTAAGGCAGATCATCCCTCTTTCTCTTTAGTTTAAACACATGCAGGTATTTCACTGTTTGTCATTGCTTACTGATGAATCAGGGCAAAAGTGTGAAGAGAATTAATTGGTTAAAGTTGTAATTAATTGGGACTGGGCACCCCGTTGCCAGCTCTTTTTGCAAGTTATTGGACAAGCGGATGTATATGCCACTAGTCCAGGTGTAAAAGTCCATTTGACAAATAGAATAAAGAATAACCACACTAATTCCTCATGAGCTAGTAAACATTGACACAAAAAGGGAATAATATCATTTTGAATAATTTAAAGGTAGCACATGAAAAATTTACTTGGAGTGGCAAGGAAATACCACATATAGGAATTTTTGGTGGACTCTTTGGGATAACTTGGTTTTAAGGATTTGGATGCACGAGCAGCATTCCCGTTCAGTACAAGTGAAGTCTAGCAATAGACTGGGAAGCGACAACCACGAGAGCGATAACGGTCATAATCATGCTTGCGACAAAATAAAATTAACGGATGCATAAAAACGATACTAAAACTCTGAGGCAAAATAGATCATCAAGTCTTAATTGACTTTTATTTTTCGGTCATAACATGTGTGAGCATGTGCCAAGTCGATTCAAGTGAATGATTCAGAGGATGATACCACAATACCATACCATCTTATGAACAGGACAATGCATGTTGATATCAAAATAACATAATATGCACTATTAGCTAGTTGAGACTAAACATAAGAAAACATAAACTACTAAACAGTATTATTCACACATCTTTTTTAAATTTCAACAAGTAATCCATTAACCAAGTAAACATTGAAAACAGAGGATAAATAAAATATGTGACGATCCACTTATTAATGTAACTGGTGTTTGATGCTAAGATAAATAGATAATAAAATACAGCCGCTTCAAATTTAGTTAAGTTCCTATGTTGCTCAAAAAACAAAGTTTAAAGGTTTGCAAACCGTGGGGTTATTGATGAAGAGGGATGCGGGGACATCCCCAAGCTTATGACTTTGGTAATTCTTCAATATTCCATAGTTTGGTGTTCCTTCATTCTCTGTGAAAAAACTTCAACACAAAAACTTTCCCATTCTTTTCTGCGGTTAGACATTAGTACAATAGATAATATTTCCCAAGTGCTACTATTAAACCAAATAAAATTTTGTTTTTAAGTTACAGAATGGTTGCTTAAATGGCCAACTTATAAATGAAAGGTAAGAACCAATAAAAATCAAATGAAAACGAAAAGAGTCCACTCTTGCAACAAAAGTCAGAATCTGTCCAGAAAAACAGCAGCTGAAAAACGCAATTTTTAGGTGCACTTAAACATGCCCGAAATTTTAGCCAATTTTTGTACATGCAGAGGATTAGGTGCTACAACATCAGTAATTGTTTCGTGATTTTTAGAGCTTCCAGTAAAATATGAAAAATCGCGCAATAAGCAGTAGATACCGAAAACAGAAAATCACTTTTTACATATGTATCAACTAAGCTAAATGGATAAAACTTGGTACTTTATTTTTGATAAACTAAGAAACCAGAGGCTAAGCAAGACCTAAACATGCTAGCTACAGCAAGGAAAACTCTAAATAAAAATCAAAAGTAAAACCCAAATAAAATCAAAATAAAGAACCAAACAAAAAGCAAAACAAAAGAAAATATTTTTGTTATTTTGAATTTATAAGTGAAAGTAAAGAAGCAATCGAAACCAAATAAGGAGCCTAATAAAACTAAAGAAGGTAAAACCAAGACATATAAAAGCAATTATAATACAAGTTAAGACAATACATATCATGTGGACGGGTAATATAGAGTATGAACGAGACAACCTCATGTTAGTTGATGAATAGGGGGATGACTCGGGCATCCCCAAGCTTAGATGATTGTATCTTCTTGAATATGTTCTTGGGATGCACCTACACATCCCCAAGCTTGAGCTCTTGCGTCTTCTTATTCATCCACCATATTGATTAGTTCTTATAAGCTACATCCACATAAAACTTCATAAAACTCATTAGTAGGGTTAGTACTCATTAAATAAAATCCACTCATGTTCAAGCATTGACAAGTTTTATAATTTTTACTCAACATTAGCCACTGTATATACTATGGTGTTCATGATTTCCGTTGTCCGTCGAAAAACTAATGAAACTAACAACACCAAGTACAATATTGAATAAACAAAGAAATCTGTCAAAACTGAACAGTCCGTAAAGATGGCATTCAACGAGATAGTTAAGTAGCTCAAATCGAAAAACTTTAGTCTAATGAAAGAAAGATAATAATCTCAGGTTTATGCACAAAAATTTTCAAGTCAAAATACTATTCTGAGATTTATCACGATTTTATTTACAGAGAAGCACAAAATCTGTATAAACAGAACAGTCAGTAAAGATCGAATTTTTCGACCTATCTACGTACCTTGAATCAGAAAAAGTTAGTCTAATGAAAGAAAGCTAATAAGCATCACTTTGCACTCAAGAAATTTCAGATCAAGATCACGTTCTGGTGATTTTAAACATTTAATACGGTGGAGCACAGAAAATCTGTTTCTGGACAGCAAAGTAAAACTATCAACTTTCAATTAACTAAAGACTATAATTAGCATTTTATTTTTATGTACAGAGGTATATACACAATATTTACAATATTTACATGTTTTTAATGAAAAGCTTACATGGAAAGATTTGTTTTGGTTTCATAGGCATGAACACAAGTGTTCAAGGTCGACCCCCATTTAACCATTACTCATCTTTCCAATCACTTTTCTTTTTGAAAACGTTTTTAGATAACAACTACACCTAATTTTTTTTGTAATTCGCATTCCCTATCCATAGTAAGATAAAGAACAACTTAATACTGAAAATAAAAACTACTTAGAGATAAAGCAAACAAGTGCACACAAGAACATTAACCTACGCTATGACTCCCCGGCAACGGCGCCAGAAAAGGTCTTGATAACCCACAAGTATAGGGGATCGCGTGTAGCCTTTTCGATAAGTAAGAGTGTCGAACCCAACGAGGAGTTAAAGGTAGGATAAATATTCTCTCAAGTTCTATCAACCACTGATACAACTCTACGCACACTAAACGTTTGCATTATCTAGGAAATAAAACTACGGTAGCAATACAGGTATGAGAGATAGCTTCGCGAGATAATAAATGCAAGAAAGTAAATGTTAGTGCTGCAGCAATAATATACACTAAGTAACCATATACTAACAGTACCATGAGTGTGGAAAAGTGGTGGTAATTGTGGTGGCTTTGTCCAAGATTAATTAGTGAAGGTACTTGGTTCATTGTCTTCGATGCAGTTTTCTATGTGGGAGAGGCTAAATATACATGCACTCCACTACTTGGGATTACAAGTACTATATGATTGGATTGTTAGAAAGCATCCGCAAATACTAACAATGCATTAAGGTTTCCCCAACCATAGCCTTAAGTTCAAGGTCCTCTTACTCCCATACGTGCAACTAATCGGTTCGCGTTCTCAGGTTTCTGTCACTCCGGCAGAACTTCCCCCGATTCGTTACAAATACTACCAACCCTAGGGTGTTTGATCCATGCGCGCACAAGTATAATGGACACCAAAGGACAGCACCATATAGACATACAACTCTAATGAACCTCATGCATTCAATTAAGCAATCAAAAGACAAATAAACTACGGAAACATGATGTAAATCATAGGATAAATATTATAGCATCAAACACCATGTTTACATAGGACGGTACAGAGGTTTGTGGGAGGATGAACCACTGAATACAAGGAGGAGATGGTGTTGGAGATGGCGGTGAAGACGGCGGAGAGAGACAGCGCGGCGGCGCAGGGCGGCGGCGGCACCGGCGGTGCGGGGAACTCCTTTCCCCGCCGCTGGCAAGCTTGGGGAGCGCCGCCCCTTAGCCTCCCTCCTTCATGGCTTCTTGGGAGCCCTCCCCCATGGAGATGGGATCCATGGGGGAGGCAAAAACGTGGCTTTTGGTGGCTGAAATTCGTGGGTGGAGGAGTCCTCCACGAGTTAGGTTTCCTCCCTTTATATATCTTCTCGGATTTCCGTCACCCCCTTTTAGGGTTCCACCAAAACGGGCCTACAGGCCGCGTCCGAACTCCGATTGGGCTGATCTCGGGCTTAAAATCTTCGTATGGAAAATTGTGACAACTTTCGTAACAGCCAGGTCTCCAGATAACGTCATCTTCGAGGGTCAAACTGGCAATCTTCGTAAAAAGTTCTCAGACAGATTTCAGGAAAGTCCCAATTCGACTCCAACAAGGTTTCCTCTTGTATTCTTGATAATTTCTACACATCAAAGAGTAAAACAAGAACATTGTGCACTTTTGCAACTATTAGTAGGTTAGTCCAAATAAATAATAAACTTAATATAAAACAAGTGCTAAAAGCATAAAAATGGCATGAAACAATCAAAAATTATAGATACGTTTTGGACGTATCAGCCATCTAGATATCTCATTGTGAACCATATGATCGTTATTGCACACAAGGCATTGGAAAGAGAAATTGGTCAACATCCTTGATGCCATAAGCGGAGAAGTTGGCAAAAACACACGATGAGAAATGTCCAAATTATCAACATGGGTGCAAACAAACCATAGGAAAGAGCAAGTATTCGAAATATTTGTTGCAACACCAAATGAGTAGAAACCAAAACACTCATGACAAGACATGCTCAAAATGTCATTATGGTTGCACACAAGCCATTTAAAAGAACAAGTGTTCATCATATTTGTTGGAACACATAAATCATCCATGTGAAAGATCAAGTAAACATGCTTGTCATATAGGAGACCAAAAGCAACATCATGATTGCAAACAAACCATAAGCAAGAGAAATTATTCAACTTGTTTGATGCAAAACATGAGAAAGATTCTAGATTTGGATTTGTTTCACCGCTCACATGTATGCTTTCAAGAGCTCGTATTGTCAACTCATGCTCAATTGATGTTGACATTATCATGCGTTTACCAGCACACACAAGACACCATATGAAGAAATTATGTGCACGGTATATGAACACATCATCCATCATGAAGTGTCTCTTCATTTGCACATCACCAACCACACAAAAATCAATTGGAAAATATGACATATGTGGATGGTCACTATGCAAAGTGAAGGATGGAACAAGATCCATAAGAGAAAACGAAACATCTCCAGAAAGTGAGAAAGCTATGGAGGCAATCTCATTATCAATCATTTCAACATTATTGCAAGCAACACATGTGAAAAAAGAATTGTTCAACATATTGCAAGCAACAATGCGAGAAAAGTGGAAACATTCGTAACAAGACATGCTCATGGCAAAATCATCACAAATAGGTAATTCCACATGATCAACATTGGTTTCAAACAAAGTATCACAAGGGAATAAGAACGAATCATATGATGTGTCAATCAAATCGTCCATAGCATGCGAGCAATCATAGTTCATCATGTCCACTAGCGGGATCATGGTCACATCAACACCCATACCTTTATAGTCCCGCTCATGAGAAGTAGGTGTTGAAGTAGTAGGGGCCTCTATGTAGCCAACTTTTTCATCATGAAGTAGACATGGGGTGGCATCATCATCATCCTCAATGTACATCTTCTCCATTTGAGGCATTATCATGTCGGGGAGTGGCGTCTCATCCTCCATAGAACCTAGCACACAATGAGAAAACACAATAGAGGTAGAGATTAAGTTGTTAGAAATCGAAATGGCCTCACAAGACCTATCAACTATCTCTCTCAACTCAAGTGGTGTATCACTCATTCCCTCAAAGTGAAAGCACTCAAACTCACATATGGTGGAGGCACTCAACTCACTCTCACTCTCACTCAAGTGGGCTAAGTGGCTCTCATTCTCACATGAGATTGGTACCATCTCATAACTCAAGCTCATGAGGGTAGGCTCAATGTTCTCAACTCCAAACGCCTCCAAGGTTGAAGGGAAACTCCCATGCTCAACCTACTCAACCAACTCGCCTCCAAAGGTCAATGTCATAGTGTGGGCATCATCACTCGACTCCTTTGCCGAAGGGAAAATTTCATGCTCGGCATCATCATCACTTGACCCATGGTCATAGGTGATAGCATTCTCCATGCTCGCCTCCTTGGTCAAAGGGAAAATCCCATGCTCGACCATCTTGTCATCGCCTTGGTCACCTTCTTGTTCACCAAAGTAAAATAGTTTGTCTGGAGGCTAGCGCACAACAGCTTACCACTAATGACCAAAATAAAGAAGCTTGGTATATAGTGTGACACGCTTTGCACCTGCTGTAGACGGCTAGATGAGGATGGCGCTCATCTGTTCCTCAAATGCAAAGAGATGAAGCAGCTGTGGAGAAAATAGGCATGGGAGAAATGCGTGATCGCATGGCAACTTATGAAAGTGCACAATCTGTGGTGCAGGAGGTCCTGACTCTGAATGATGAGCAGAAGGTTCTAATTTTCTGCATGATGTGGCGTTGGTGGCTGCGTCGGAATAAAGAAAACAGAGAGGGAAAGGAGCTGTCCACCGTACTGGCAAAAGGAATCGTTGCAGGCCTGTCGCGCGCTCCGGTGAAAGAAAATGCTCCAAAACCTGTGCAGCGATGGCGGAAACCTGACGAAGATACCCTGAAGATCAATGTTGATGGGGCTTTCAACGTTGACACAAATCAGTGTGGATGGGGCTTCGTTGTCCGTGACTACCAGGGTACTGTAAGAGGCTCCGGCGCGGGACGAATTTTCCATGCAAGGAGTGCGCTGCAAGCGGAAGCGTTGGCCTGTTCTGAGGCAGTGCATGCTGCAAGCGAATGGGGAATGGGCAATATAAAACTGGAATCTGATTCAGTGATCCTTGTTCTGCACTTCAAAGCACTGAATACGACCTGACACCAGAGGGCGTCATCTTCCGGGAGCTCCGATCGTTCTTACTCCCTTGATACGGAGGGAGTACGTCTTAATTTCATTAGTGCTCAAGTGGCCCATGTGCCTCGTTGCTGTAATAATGCTGCACACTTGATGGCAGCGATGGGTGCAAATCAGCAGCAGCTTAGGCTGCTCTGGTTAGACGATGTGCCAGATGATGTAAACGTTGTGGTTGCCAGTCAGTCTGCTGTGCCGTTTTAATGGAATAGGGAGTGTTTAATCTATACTACTATTAAAAGAGCAAACTTGTGTTGATACATTGAATCTGAGCCCTTCAATATTTGGTCAACGGTCCAGATCGCTCCAATGTTTGACAACTCAACACAAATCCACTTTTGCCCGTTTTACCCTTCCACCAAATCACATAATACTGCTAATGCCACGCACCTTTTCAGTTTTATGATAATTACAAGAATTGCCACCGCCTAAAAAAGGGTTCGTTGATCCTGATGGAAAACTGCCGTCGCGCGAGAAGGACTTGTACCGCCGCCTCTCCGCTAGCCCGGTGCTTCGCCCAGCGGTCTCCTGGTAGGCTCCTGGTATGTACGTACAAACGGCTGTGGCGCGGGTGTGCGTATCCCCTGGAACTGAATTGGTTGATCGCTAATGGATTGGTGCGCGTCCTGGACAGGGAGTCACGGAGACCGTCGCCAAGTTCTGCATGCTGTCGGAGAGGAAGCTATCCATCACGAGGGGCGACCCGCCGCAGACCTGGATCCCTCTGGACGACTCCAGGTTCCTTTCACCCTTCGCTCATGTTGCAGCTAGCTTTTTTGAAACGAGATGTTGCAGCTAGCTTGAGTTGCTGAACGAAATAATGCGCTGCGTTGTCATCTTAATTAGTCTGCTTATCTCACTACGATTCCATCTGTTTTGTTGCGGCTATCACCTATCAGCATGACTTCTGGTCCCGTTGCCCTTCCAATTGTACTTGATTTGAAGATTAAACTTCACATCAATTTCTTATGGACATTGGAATACCGCTGCTTTGTTGGTTACTTTTCTTTTCTTCCTTTCTAATCAGATGACACCAGTGCACACCTAACTCTACCTGCTGGATGATTTGAGTCCGATCTTGAGATAATGCATCTTCATACTTGATGGTCCTAAATGTGCCAAATAGGAAATCATTAAAAACTATTTCAATGCACTGGTTTCATCACAGTAATAATATATGAGATCTTCACAACTTGACATACTGCATAACACTCCTCTGAAGGACGTCGTGTCTAGCGCCCGCCGTGTCAATAGGAACTTACTTTGTGTGCTTCTGCGACGTATTTGATAAAAATAATTTTGGTTGGGACAAAAGTTATTTTTAATCAGATGACACCAACGCGGACCTAACTTATTTTTTCGCTCTCGTTACAACGCATGAGCATGTTTATTTGATTAAACAATTATGGTCGGGACAAATCCTATTATGATTATTTGATAAAACAATTCTGAAATAATTATTTGATGATTTTTAATGTCTTTAAAAAAGTATATAAATATGCTTTGTTTGATATACTAAAATTTGTATCATCCAAATTTCGTAATCATGCAGGTCATGATGTGGTTTCTGGATATTAAATTCCATGCAGTACTTCCCGGGAGAAATGATTATTCTGGCAGAAATTCCAATAATTAACAACTCAGACCTCTACAAATATTATGAATCATTCACATTTATCATGGTCTTGTTGATGCGATTTAAAATAATTTCCTATTATGATATACACATCTAGGAAAATTGGCACCGAGAGGAAGAAATATTTTCCTTGTAGAACCTACGGGTTGGAACACCTGTTTTGTTAGACTTTTCTTAGATTTGCAATGCATGCCAAGTCGGCTTATGTTGACAGCTTCCTGATGATCTGTTTTCTTGGTTAATTGAAGGACTAGACAAAATGGTGGCCCTGAATGCCGTGTGGTGGACTTATTTACCGGACATTTTGTGAGCCACATACGGAGTGATGATTGATGTAGTAGTAATGTATTCAAATTTTGAATTTTACCTTAATGTTGTTAAATTATATTGTAGAATTTTAATTCTTTTAAAAGCATATAAATAATGTCAACTGCTACACATGGATGTAATGAACAAAAAATTATGTTTTCCAATAATGCACAAAATAGTACTACAGAAAGTTGACAATCAGCCCTTCTAGATGAAAACATTGTGCAAATAACTGATTACTTTTTGGCTTAAGAATTATTTGTGTACATTAATATTTATTAAAACCAGACTAATTTTTGTGTATGTACTTGTCGACACGTGCAGTATTTTCTACTTGTAAATCGCCCTCTGTAATTGTGAAACGTGCGTTGCACTTACATGCCAACTAGTGTCAAAAAAAAAAAAAAGAAGCCCGTAACGTGTGGTTTACAATCATCAGATGCCCGACCAGTTTTCACCAGGCTCGAGTCCGGCCATTCTGGCTACGACCGATCTGCCCCCCCTCTCCAGCCCGGCACGATGTTCCTCCGGCGCCTGAGCACTTCCGCCTCCGCGGCCCTCCGCCGGCGCCGCCGCGTTGCCAAGGACGACGGTCTCCTACCCGCCCTGCAAGCGGAGATCGCCCACGAGCTCTCCTCGCCCCCCTCCTCTTCTCCCCCTTCCCTCCATTCCCAGGTACCCCATCTTCCCACCACTGAGGCACTGACCCCCAGCCCGAATCCAGCGCCACTCACGCCTCCCTCCCTCTTCATTCGCAGGAGATCAACGACTTCGCCGCCGTGTCGGACGCGCCGCGCGCGCAGGACGTGCTCCTGCGTGTAACACCCTGCATACTCTGGATTGGGCTGGTACTATCAGTGGCTGTATATGGGCTTGGCCCAGCTAGTGAACGCTCGGGCAGGAAACATAAAAGAGGACACAGAGGTCAGATGAGAGGAAGAACAAGAAACAGAACAGAAGTCTGGACTCTCTCCTCTGCCCCGTTCGTCTCTTCCCGGCCTCGTCTTCCTCAGGTCCGGCGGCTACCACAAGCCCCAGTATCCCTCCGTGTACCGAGCTCACGCCGCGATCCCTCGTCGCCGGCAACGGGTAGTTACAGTGGTATCAGAGCTAGCAAATCCTCCACCGAAAATGCCCCACAAAAGAAAATCCCCAAATCCCGCTTCGATTTGATCTGGAAGCGATGGAGGTGGCGACAACAACGACGGAGGCGCACCTGAGTGCCATCCACCAGAGCTTGCTGCAGATCAGCGCGACGCTGGGTCGCATGCTCACCTATGGCTGCGTCAACGCCACCAGCAGCCCAGACGCGGTGGTGCCCGCCAAGTGTTCGACGGTGGGTCTCAACCCCAAAATCGGCGCCGTTGAAGTGGTGGACTCATCTCAGCAGTCGGGAATCGTTTCCACAGTCAATCCTGGACTTGTGGGAGCTCCGCCGTCCTCGACCATGCAGCGGTTCGGCATCCTCAAGTCGGGCAAGCACACGCCCACCACCTGTTCGACGGGTGTCCTCGACGATCAACTCACTCACATTGGTGGCCTCTCACTTTTCCTGGAGTTGGATCTCGATTCAGCTAACAAGGTCTTTGAGGATGATGTGTTCACTACTGTCGGAGGTATCTCTCTGTTCCTGGACCTGACTATGGACTTTGAGGTGTTAACTTGTGTTGGAGATTGCTCTATTTTTCTGCAACCAAGCATGGGTGACCCAACAGAGGTGTTTGATACACCACCAACTGTTGATATGGACAAAGTTCTCGATCATGGAGTAGGTGTACCAGTAAAAGGGTGCAAGCTTAAAAGGGTGCAAACCCATGCTGAAACATGTGTCAGTCAGCCCACCTTTTGTGTTATTAGCAGATCAAGGAAGGATGCCAAAGCAATGCAATTGGCCACTTATCGTTTCTTGATTAAGGTGCCATCTTGGAGGAGAAGTGGTTTCAGCCCTGGATACTATGAGCGTCCGCAGTTGGAAATAATGCCATCAGGGAGGCGTGGAGGCTTCAGTCCAGGTGGTTTAGTTCTTGCTTTCGTAACTGAAACAAGAATGCTCCACTATTTTTTGATCAAGGTTTGGGATTTTTCGGTGACTGTTAATAGTGCTCTCTTGTCTGTGACATTCAGCATGGAGGTAAATCTTTATTCACTGCACATTATTCTTGCAAAGTTTCACAAATGTCCAGTTGAGCAGCTGGCTTTCTGCAAGTGCGTGTTGAATGTTGCCAAAGCTGCAATGCTTACCTTACTTACCCTCACTCTCGAAGATGCATCCTGCCTGATACGGAAGTTACTCAGATTATCAGTGAGCTTTATGGACATGATACAAAAGTTGTATGTGGGCAACAGTATACAATCCTATGAAGTATCGGCATGCATGGGAGTTATTCAGTCAAGAGGAGACAGCCAACCAAGTTTTTGTGTGAATTCCCAATGTGCAGTTCAGCTCCCTGTCTATTTGATGCTTCAATGCTTGATCTCTGATCTGTGGGAGTGCACAAGTAATCATATGGTTGAAGTTAAAAAATATGTTGATTATTTGTGCCGGATGGAGTTGCTATTGACATATCAATCAGCTTGTACATTCCAAGATCATTTCAGTTTGGTCGACAAGCCTATTGCTGCTACTCTTTTTGCACTGGAAGTGAAGGCTGCTATGCAAAGGCACCATGGAGTTACAGTTAGAGCAGTGACAAGAAGAGATGCTTTCAAAAGAATTGCATCAGAGGGTGCTGAATATAACATCAAGTTGGGCACTCGGTCTCACAATTTTGGAGTTCAGATTTTCTGTTCAGTGGCCACGTCAGGAAACAAACTTCAGTACATGATTTGGGATCCTGGCGTACACTTGTCAGTTTGTGCAATATCACTAGAGGTTACAGCAGCTGGCGGAACGGGTGCTTCTTTCTCGCGAAGATTACATTGCGGAAACATTTTGTTGAGATTGCGGCATGGGAGAGTCGTTGCTTGGGGACAAGCAACATTTTGCCGGGGCGGTACTGTAACACCCTGCATACTCTGGATTGGGCTGGTACTATCAGTGGCTGTATATGGGCTTGGCCCAGCTAGTGAACGCTCGGGCAGGAAACATAAAAGAGGACACAGAGGTCAGATGAGAGGAAGAACAAGAAACAGAACAGAAGTCTGGACTCTCTCCTCTGCCCCGTTCGTCTCTTCCCGGCCTCGTCTTCCTCAGGTCCGGCGGCTACCACAAGCCCCAGTATCCCTCCGTGTACCGAGCTCACGCCGCGATCCCTCGTCGCCGGCAACGGGTAGTTACACTGCGCCGCCGCGGAGACGCCGAGGAGGTCCTCGTGTCCGCGCTGCTCGCCCCGCTGCGGTTCGAAGGCCAGGAGCCGCTGCCCAGGGACGCGCTCATGAAGGTGTTCGTCAGTAAGCCGGGGGTGGAGCCGCTGCTGCGCTTCGACTGCCGCGCGGTTGCGGGCGACGGCGATGATGCTGCTGGCTGTGATATAACTTCCTTTTCGTATCACGAGTTCCCTGGCGACGCTGGAGACCGCAAGTATGAAGGGCCTGGCTTCAGGTAATTCCTTGCGTTGCTTGGTTGTTAATTCTGTGGATTTTTGTTATCGTACATAAGAACTGATAGCGGGGTTTACTGCAAAGAACATTTTTTTTGTGCAAAAACACCAGTGAGTAGCAGGAATAGTCATTTGGTTAGAACATAGGAAAATTGCCCCAATCATACGCTAGGAGTGTAGAAAAGAGATTGCATTGGATTTTGAAATTTCTATGGTGTTGGCGAATAGAAAACCAATACATTGTAATCCGGCAGCACCATTTCTTTGATCCAAAGTGCATTTATACATGTTAAAAGGCTCAATGATTGGTATCCTGCAAAATCCCATGTGTTCAATGAAAAATCCTATGGGGGCCTTTTTAGGATGTTTTTTATTGGTATTCTCATGGAACAAATTCTCATAAATGATTCGAGGAGAGCCTGTGCCTGTCTTTGGTGAAAATTTCTGAATATCTGGATGTAGGATACTAGGATGTAAGTATCATAGTATTGATTCATATAATTTCGTGTCGCAGCACCTCTGCTATCGATAACTGTAGGTCTGAAACTCTTATTGCAGTTTGTGGAGACCACTAGTCTTAATTCCCTATATCACCTCCCTAAACCTAACTCCTAATAATTTGAGGGGTTAGAGAGGCTTGCACCTAGCTCTTCCCCTAAACTTAACTCCCAAGAAAATTTTCCCTTACTACTTGTTACATTCTCTTGCATACATGATACATATCACATTCCCTTGATACTTCCACTTGGCACTTCCTGTCTATCATCCGCAATGGAGTATGCAATGTCGTCGAATCCCTGTGTTTATATAATACGCCTATCTAGCAGGATACGGCTCAAATACCTCTTGGACTCCTAAACACACACGTAAAATAACTCTGACTCTTGACTTATTGTCTTACTACTGCTATGCTTCAGCCGTAGACTTTCTTGTCTGCGTCTTTCCCCACATAACATCTCTCCCCTCCTTGACAAACAACTTGTCCTCGAGCTGGAATTCTGGATACTTGACCTTGAAATCTGCAACCCTCTCCCGAGTAGCATCACTTGACTGTAGACCTTTTCACCGCACAAGAATTTGCCATGCATTTCGTGTTCTGCGGCTGCGCACAACCTTCAATGGTTTTGGCAATACCTGGGCTTGAAGCAAAGTTGGCGGCATTTCAACACTCCCCAGCAGGTAGCTCCAATTTGTATGCAAACGTCACCATTTCGAGCCACTACCTTATAAGGTCCAGAGAACCTTGGAGCCAATTGTCCACATCCATGAGTTCGTACAGAAGCAGCTACGCTGCAACAGTCTCACCCATACCCTGTCACATTCACCAGACGCCACTTCTCTATGATTGCTGTCATAATATAATTTTGCGTGTTCGTGTGCCTGCAATAGCCATTCCCGGACCTCATGCCGGTACTGTAGATAGAGCTTTCTTTAATGATGCGAATGCCTTGGTCGACTCCTCAGTCCAATAGACAGCCTCCTTCTTGAGCAGTCTCGTGAGTGGGGCAGCAATAGTACCATAGCTCTTAATAAATTTACGGTAATATCCGGCGACTCCTAAAAAACCTCGCACTACACAATCGGTGCGTGGTTGTGCCCAATTCTCCACGGCTTGAATCTTATGGTGGTCCATGCCAACTCGATGTTCTGATATGAGATTGCCAAGTTAGGAGACAATAGACTCAGCAAAGAAACGCACGGGCTCTAAAATGGATCTTATTTTACCTCTCAGTGCACGCACTTTCAGTAGATACGCTCTAGCCTTTTTAATTTCACATGAGTGATACTTCCAAGGAAGCAATATGTTCACCCCACTCGTTATAGTTGGAAATATAATTTTTAATAGTTTAATTTTATATAGGTTTTAGTCACTTAATTGGGGCACGGATGTAGAATTCATTTTTGCACAAATTTGGTGGAGAAATTGAAAGCGGGAAAATAGAAATGAAGAGATGTGGCGGCGAGACAAGTGTGGAGGCAATGATGAGGAGCTGACTCTATTCAGTTGGCATGTGAAGAACAACAGACTGAGCAAGTCACGTGACTAAGGCTAAGCTTAATAAGCCGAGTTTCAAAGAGTTTCTACTTGAAAACATCTTTATGCCAACCTATACATTGCGGGGGTGATGTAAATGGGAGTTTCTACTTGAAGACATATCCATAATATGGGAAGTGGAATCTTAGTCAACAAGATAATTATTGTTTCTATGCATATGATTCAATTTATAGGTTTTAATCAAGGTTTTTGAGTCGACGAGTCAACGAGTCGTTCAGGGGTAGCGACTCTTGACTAGTCGTGACTAGTCAAGACTCATGGTAGACTAGTCGACATGAGTCGTTTAGCAATAGGTATTATAAAATTGCCATATTATATGTATAATTGTATATAACTATATACTTATTAATAGTCTATAATACAAACCTGGGCATTTCCATACAGTGTCCAAGGCCTTCCTCTTTTCCATGAACCAGCAACCTACAAAACATTAAAAGCAATCAGATTTGCCTAAAAAGTAGGAAACAGAATGAAGTTCAAACACTCACTCTGAGCCCCATGATCAAATATCAAACACAGCAAGAATATGGTAGCAAATAAAGCAATTGAACAATGAAATTAAGACACAGCAGGTCCAACGTTAAGTTGCATATCCAAATGCAAGTAAATAAGTTCAACACTTCAACACTACATGAATGGCAGATAGAAACAACACATCTTCAAGCAATCAAGCCTCAAGTTCCATGTCGTCAATCTGAAACCCGGCTCCATGACCATCTGGTGCAGCATCATCGTCTTCATCGTTGCTCTCCATGCCTTGACCATATTCTGCCGCAGATAATTCAGCCCTCAACTCTTCATCATGCACAACCAGCCTTGTTCTTGAGTGGTTCCGAGTGTAGGTGAGATAAGGGCCTAAGGGTCGTGCAATAGGCTCGCCAGGATCACCACGGGCTCTCCTAGGAAAGCTACGACCTGCTACAGAAGTCGATGCACCCATAGCTTCATCAACCTGAGACCATAGTAGTGGTGTATCACTGTCCATGACTTGAGCTTGATGTTCATGGACCAATTCAGCATTAATATCAACCCATTCATTATCCCATTGAAATTCTTCTAGGATAAGTGGAGTAGATTTGTTTGATTTAGAGCCTTGCTCACGCAGATTTTGAAACCTAGCTTCCATTTGTCGGTTATAGGAGACATATGATAACTTGTTCATTCTCTTGTACTCTAGTCGGTTTCTCCCTTTGGTGTGGATCTGCATGCACACAAATATGTGAGAAGCTGCTGAAATTAGCCTATCAAACCAGCCAACCAATGAGTACTTACATGAGCAAATACACTCCAATTGCGCTCGCAGCCGGATGCTGAACAACATAGACTAATGATTCGCTTTGCAAGAGTTTGGAGGTCAAAAGCAAGGCCACCATAAGCACTCCACCAAAGAACTACAAAATCAGCAAGTCCAACGTTAAAGATAGGGCCAAAATAATCAGCAACTAGTGGAACAATTGAGTTGAAAAAGAAGACACAAGCTGCCATAAAATTTATACTTACTAGGACTCTTTTTTGTGCGGTCTTTAACTGACAATGGCTTCGAGAAACATTCACCTTCCGACCGCTCATAGTCATCAGCTTCCTTACTTATAGTTGCTTGTAGGTCATCGTCGGGCACCATCTTCCATAGCACATCATTGAACATTGAACGGAGACGGGTAGCTTGTCTTTTGTTGGTCTCCCTAATGGCAAAGAACCTATTTGGGTTCAAGAACAGTGCAGCCCCATGTAGCTTTTGTTCCATCTGATTATCCCACCTTCTATCAACAATTGCTAGCACTTGACCTATGAGGTTTGGCTTCTGTAACAAACCTTCTTTTATGCGTTCCTTTGCATAATCCATGGCTGCCCACATTTCAGCCATAGCCGGAATCTCGTCACCATCAGCAATCCTCAAAGCTCTAAGAAGTGGTTGTGAAGCTCTCATGCAACACTCCACCGAGTTCCAAAAGGTCACGGAGATCACAGTTGCTTCAGCTGCCTTCCCTGCTTCGCTTTCCTTTAATTTGTTGGCGTACCATTCCGTGCTAACAAACATGGTTTTCAATACTTGCTTTTGCTTCCACATGCTGGCCAAAGTAAGGAAGGATGTAGCAAAACGAGTTGCTCCAGGCCTCACAATTTCTTCCTTATGATTCAAGCTTCTCATTAAATCAAGAAGCTTTCCATGGGCATAAATAAATCTGGTTGTTCTCTTTGCTTTAGCAATGCAAGTGCTGAACTCTTTGATCTTCCCGATGTCCTCTAGCATAAGATCCAAACAGTGCGCAGCACATGGTGTCCAATACAATGTAGGATACTTCTCCATTAGAAGTCTGCCGGCTGCCTTGTAATTAGACCTACCAATTCAGGGCCAATTGCATCAATCTGTTCGCTCAACAACTTTGCCACCAGCTTTGCATCAACTGTTTCAGAAGAAACATTGGCTGTCCCTAAGAAGAAGGTACCTTCTGGACTATTGGCGAGGAAGTTGATCAAGTGTCGACCGGTCATGTCCGTCCAACCATCCGACATGAGAGAGCAACCATATTCTTTCCATGCAACTTCATGCTTCACTCTCAAGCCGTCGGTCTTGACCTTTGCCTTCTCAAGCAATGGTTCCCTCAATTTATGATAAGTAGGAGAGATAAAACCAGAACCATACTGCCCTATAGATTCTAATAGAATCTCCCAACTCCTTGAATTGACAACATTTAGTGGAAGGCAATTCTCATACAAAAAATCTGCCACATGATCATCTACAATATCTTTTTGATCCTTTGTCTTCGGGATGTAATCCTCCATTGTTGTTTGAGTGCCCTTTGACATATGTCTCTCCGAAATCACCTCTTCAGGTGTCTTTCGGATCTGATCTGCAATGGACTTGCCTTTCTTCTTGTCACCCGACATCGTCAAATGAGTGGTGCTCACTACAGGTTTCCTTTTCCCGGAGGTGTTGGCGTTGGAAGCTTTTGAACTTGCTTCACCCTTATCTTGTTCACCACCTTCTCCAGCTTCATCTCTGTCAAGATTTTTGAAACCTATTGAGTGAGACTTCAAGTATGCATGCATCTCTTTCTGAATTGCAGGGGTTGTTTTGGGGCACATAGTCACAACTGTATAACCACCAGCAAGGTGCTTCTTCATCCTAAGAGGCCCAGAACTAACTCTCTTCCCACACAAATTACATTGCAGCAACAACCTGGATCCCTCCAATTCTGGCCAGAATGCGTATTTCCAAGCTGGATCCTTGCTCCTTGCTGGCCTCCTCTTAGGATCTTTGAATGGGTCATATTGCTCATCAGCTTCTGCTGCAGCTTGAGCTGAACGAACAACCTGGGCTATCTCTGGCTGGGACTGGGTCATGGTGCTTGCTGTGAAACAAGAAAAATAACTTCACTCAATTGTTTGTTCACCTAATCGAGCCCTAAGCCCTCAAGCAGAAGCACTAGAGCAGATCAGAGCAAAAGGAAAAGAGAGGATACTAGTTACCTGTAGCAGCGGCCACCGTTGGAGGAGCAGATCAGCAGCAGCAGTAGCCGGCGGAGGGAGAAGCGGACCAGCGGAGGGAGAGGCAGGCCAGGGGACGAGCATGTCAGGAGCTAGGCAGCGGTGCCATGGCCTTGCGGCGGCGCCGGCCGGCTGGATCTTGGGGCGACGGCGGCCAAGGGAGCGAGCGCCAAGCCGCCAAAAGAGTTTTGGCTCGGGGGAAATGTGGTCGATCTAGGTTTTCACGGGGAGCTGGGCAACTTTAAGTCGCGTTCGACTCAAAAACATGGACTAGTCGAGACTAGTCGATTGAGTCGCTCGACTCGACCGAGTCATGCCGAGTCGGACTTTGTATTGCGACTCGTCGACTAGTCGCGACTAGTCGCTCGACTCAAAAAACAGAGGTTTTAATCGAATTAATTTTGGAAAAGTAGAATCTTATTGTTTTTGCAATATTATTTGGCTATATCTCCTACCATACACATTATTTTTTCATGTGTAGCAACAAAAAATTCAGTGACCCGTAGCAACGCACGGGCATTCAACTAGTATTTACTATTGGCGTGTTAGGTAGAGGCCACGCCAGTAGTCAAATCTGTCTACTAGCTATTGCTAAGTTAGGAGACAATAGACTCAGCAAAGAAACACATTGCTTGAGGACAAGTTTATGGTGGCATATATGGCGGAGATGACTGGACTAAGTCTAAATCAAAATATCATCAAAGAAAACAAGCACCAACCGGACGTAAGTATGGACCAAGGACGTCATTCATAAGGGCCTAAAAGGTCGTAGGTGCATTTATTAGTCCGAACGGCATGACAAGGAATTCAAAGTGGCCATGGTGTGTCTGAAACGTGGTGTTAGCGACATTATCACCATGCATCCCCAGCTTATGATACCCAGAGCGGAGATCCAACTTGGTGGAAAAGCGTGATCCCGTAAGCTCATCAAGAAGTTCATCCAACACGGGAATTGGAAAGTTATCCTTAATGCTCTGCGTGTTGAGTGCCTGATAATCCACGCAAAACCTCCATGATCTATCATGCTTCGTCACAAGAAACACTGGTGATGAAAAATCGGAATTACTCGGTCCAGTAATCCCTTGCTCCACACCTCGACCCATTGCCTCTCAGCGCTTAGGTGGTAGTCCTGTTGGTGGCTCTGATACCAAGTTGTTACGCCCTCGCGATAAAAAGTGTAATGGGTAGATGTGCGACGTTTCCTTCGTCGGCTTCCGTCCTCTGAGTTTGGTCGTATAGTCGCCGAGACGGCACACATTTTGGATATGGGGATGAGAGAAGAGAAACGAGATAAGGAATTGATTTCTTATTGCTTTATTAAAAAGATTACAATCCCTGTGTTTATATAGTACCCTGTCTAGCAGGATACGACTCAAATACCTCTTGGACTTCTAAATTCACATGTACTGACTTCATACGACTCTTTGCAAACTAACACTGACTGGCTTCATATCTGTACGCCTGTCTAGCAGGATACGACTCAAATACCTCTTGGACTTCTAAATTCACATGTACTGACTTCATACTCCAACTCTTTGCAAACTAACTCTGACTGGCTTAATATCCTACTACTGCTATGCTTCAGCCGTAGTCTTTCTTGTGTACATCTTTCCCCACATAACAAAGGTCTAGAGATCATCTTGGTCTTAGACCTGAATATATTTATGAGGAAACACTAGTAGCACTTCAATTTGCTTAGATTCCTTGTGTTAGCTTTAATCATCGTATAAAGGGGAATTATAAGGGCTGGGTTGTCCAACACTTAGATGACTGCATGCATCACTATTTTCAGCCGAGTTATTTTCCTCAGTAGTATTCCTACATCAGTTCAGGTATTTGGGTATTAGATCCGTGCAGAGGTCGTTGATCCTTGCATATGGCGCATGAGATCATCCTTTTTTTGGTGCTTTAGTGCAATTCCTTTGATTTGTGCACCAAATTAAATGACAATACCCCCTCCCCCAAAGTAGATCTATATGAAGGGTGTTCAAAGTGAAATTATAGACTACGCTTCATAGTCAAAGGTTATTCATTATCTATTTTCTCAAGATTGCTGGTCGCGGTGTAATATTGAATCAAAGCATTTGATTGTGCCTTTTGTAAATAGAAAATTTGAAGTAAGGTTACATCAAAAGTTCAGCACGAATGTAGTGTAGCGCCTGACTACTGAAGTCATGTGTCTAGTACCTGGCATATAAGCTATGCCACCACTTTGAACCGTTGCCTCTGTCCATTGTGAAGTTTGATTCATAAGATACATATAGAGATTTCTCGATTGATGCGGGAAGGAACAAAAGGTAATGGTTTGAAAGTATGAACGGTTATTATCTAAAGCATTGACTGCACCGCTGCATTTAAGCATCATTTGTTTGGGGATCAAAATAGGTGTTTACAACTTTTATGATCTCTTCCGGAACCATACATGAATCTTTTGATTCATTTGGCTCTCACGCTCCTTTTTTTCTTTAATCCCTCGAAAGTAGCTGTGTTATTTGGATGTAAATGTTAGGCTAAATCAAATGCTGTGGTGAGAGATTGCTCTATAAATTAGGAGGAAACAGTTCAAGATGTAGTAAATCTGAATATCTAATTCATCTATTTGTAATTTGCACCATTGGTTTGAGCACCTCCTGGGCTATATCCACCTGATGCGTCTTAAGCTGGGGCCAGACCGGGCTTAAGATGACTGATGCTTAATACCCACTGTTTTGTTCGATTTAAGAAGTAATTGATTCTTTGCATTCAGATCAGCGGCAAGCTCAAAGAAGCATGAGCCGTTCCTTTCGGGCTGCAGTAAGTGACAGTGTTTTTCCCTATCATTGTGCAGGGATCTGGATCCTAAGCTACAGAATGCACTGAAAGAATATCTCCTGGCAAGAGGCGTTGACTCCAAACTGGCGAGCTCACTTCGCGAACACTTGCTTCAGAAGGAGCGCGTGCAGTACATGGGCTGGCTCAAAACCATGGAATAGATGTTCACGAAACAAGAGAGTGATCATTGACCTACATGACCCTCTTCTGTTCAACTTCCCTCGTTGGTTGTTAGTCTGTTCCTGATGAGTCGAACACTTGATGATTTCTTGCTGTGCCAATGCCGGGTCAGGTGAGTTTTGTACCGCCGCCAAAGTTTATACATCCTCTCATGGGGAGTTGTGTCCCGTGAAGTTCTAGTGATGTGTTCTACTGTAGTGAGTCTGTGGAAGTGTGATCAACATCTGCATATCTTGTTACTGATTGGTGAGCCTGGATTTTGTGCTTTGCGCGCCTTTTCTTCCGATTGTAAAGTTGGCGAGAACATTATCACCATTTCGCTGAAAGCTTTCATAGTCTCCGATGGTCCAAAACGTGATCGAGCTCTTTTGGATCTCTCTATCCTGATGCATCTTTTTTGTTTGAACATGGGAAAGGCCCAGAAGAACCAACATACTTAGAGCATCTCCAACCGGACACCCCAAAACTGTTCGGGGAGCTGTCCACGGACAGCCCTCAAAATTGGACTCCTACAGCCGTTGTCTCCAATAGTCACCCCAATTATGGGGTCACTTGCATGTGATTGGTGTAGGAGAGAGAAAAATAAATGAAGGACAAAAGAAAGAAAAAGCGGACAACCCGAGCAGCCCCAAACTCCCCCACATGTGGGGTAAGTTTGAGGTGTGCTGGACAGCCCGGTCAATTAAACCCTTGGGGAACCGTGGTTGGAGATGCTCTTAGTGTTGCATTGATAGTGGGGTTACAATTTGTACACATGACCTAAAAAACGAAAATTACGCCAGTCCTGAATTTTAGCACAAAGGGCTCTAGAAATTAAACAAGAAAAACAATCATGTTCTTCCCCGCCACCACCCGGACAATTATGCCCGGGAAGGAGGAGTTGATAGAGAGAGTTGTGGATGAGCCAGACGTATCGGTGCTGCTTCCCCTTTCCGGACGCATAAATCGAGAATCTACTGAAAAGAAAAGATTTGGATTACTGACGCCTCACCCATAGGGGTGGCTCCTAACTCCACCTACGGCCGCCCTCTCTATCGCTGGGGATGAAACCACTTAGGAGAGAGAGCAATGAACACTATCGGGAATCTCTCAAAGGGCCTCCGCCTTGGAGGTTGGATTGATCCCTCAAAGGGCCTCCGCTTTGGAGGTTGGATTGATGCCAACATCGAGCTGACGCCTCATCAGCCCGAAGCCATGGTGGCAGGCAAAGCATGGCCACCATATGTTGAACTCTTAACTTTGAGCAAAGAACTTTGTTGCCATCCTGTGGATATGTAGGTCACCGTGCCGTTCTACTTTTCTCCTTGCCACCTTGGCCGGCCAGAAGGAGCACCGCGTCAAACCACGAGGTAGCAGCCAAACACCTGTCGCTAGATTCCATCACTAGCGAACTTCCACCAAGGTTGGCCGACGAGCCTCCGACACTAACTGTGAGCGTCCAAAGGCAGCAACAGCACGACACACCCAATCCTCTTCAGATCTGACGTGGGGTGGCCACGGCAAGTCCCAGGGTCGAGTACCCCAGGTTGATTGAGAGGGAGAAAGATGGAAGTGCTGGTAGTTACCACGGCTGACAAGTAAAGCGATTTACCCAGGTTCAGGCTCCCGGAGGATAACACCCTACTTTCTGCTTGTCTGAGATTGATTATATGGAGGTGTTACAACGGCGATCTCGGCGAGATGTCGATCTCGCTAGGGTTTTGGTGGTGGAATATGAGCGTGCCCTAGATCGGCGGCCCTCCTAGCCTTTATATTGGAGGCTGGGTCCCGGGAGTTCGCAACCGATTAGGTTTACAGGTAAGGTAAGTTTCTACCGACATAAACTACGCCTTTCTTGGGGCGCACTCTGTCTTGTTTGGGCCCCCTTCGTGGGCCTTGAATGTTTTCTTCTAGTAGGCCGCTGGTTGGGCCCTAGTCCTTGCGTGCACCAGGTATCCTCACGGTGGGGTACCCGATAGGTAGGTCCACGTCAGTAGCCCCCGAGTGCTTGGTTGAGTCGAAGAATCGGGTAAGGACTCATCTCCGGGTGCACGTCATCTTTTACCTGCTACAAGGTGTTTTTGATGCTGAGTCGGTAGTGCATCGACCGTTAGATATGTTCATGTTTTGCTGTCTAGTCGATAGGTTCTAGGGATGATGACATAGTTGGCCTGGTTCACTCGACGGATCGGGACTAGTTAAATGCACTTGGGCAAAAACCTAGCTAGCCTACTTCAAGCTCGAGTCCCCGGACTCGAGCCTGGAAAGAGCTGATAAGCTTCGACTCAAGCCGCGGAGGTCTTACAGAGGATGCTGTAGTATGATAAATTGGGTACCCAACGCGTCCGTCAGGATTTTCTTCATGCCTGTTGGCACGGAAGTTGCAGGGTAAACACAGCAGGTGCGAGCCCTGGCCGGCTCGACTGATCGGCGGGTCTTATCTTTGCACATTGAGTGCAGCATCCGAGGATCATATGCGGCAGACGCATCTCGGGTACAGAATGTTTTGCGACTGTTGTAGTCGCGGGCTTCGTATAGAGCTGAGTAGCTTTGGTCGATAAGAATTTGAATGCTTGCTTTGGGACTCAATGGTCCAGTAGTCTTGTGCTTATCGGAGGCGCGACAGCGCTCCCGATGGGAGTAGCCCCCGAGATTAAGCTAAATTGCTTGCAATTGAGGTTAATCTCAATTAACCTCCAGTCGAAAGAAATTTTTGATGCGCTCTCAATGGGAGTGAATGAAGCATGATTTGGGGACTCAATAGATGAAGGAGTCCCTTTCAGCCGTTTGGCCTACTGTGAAGAGAGATGATTTGGGGTCTCGACATATGAAGGAGTCCCTTTCAACCTGCCGGCCTACTGTAAAATACTTAGGCGATAATGTGCCGTAGTCGAAATGATAAGAGGGTCCCTCAAAGGGACTCGACAGCCTGTTGGCTATGCTTTGTTTGTCATCGCTAGCCTGACTCGAATAATTCTTCGGCTTGCTAAGCTGACGTCATGCATGACGATGTTGGCTTGCGCGCTGTCGCTGATGGGACGCGTCACTGCGGTCCCAGTGTCAGTGTTGACCAAGAGAGACGCCGCTTCAGTTCTGATTTGACCGAACGGCGCGAAAATTTTGGGACATGATGATGGCTTCCTCTTTTCTTGTGCGTAGTGGGCGGCGTGGCCAGCGACGGTTGCGTTCCGCAGCCGCCACGTGTAGGGTTGGATGCAGGCCATTGCCGCCGATGCCGTTCGGACGGTTCGGATTTGACAGCGCCGCGGTATATTTATGTCACCGCGACGGGAGAATATTAATCTCAACCCTATTCTTGTCGCTTCCTTTCCTTTCGTCGTCTTCTACCTTGCTCCTGTCCTCCATTGCTGTTCGCCCAAGTTGTGCTCGCACATTCTCCACCAGCCAAGAGCCATGAGGAAGGCGGCCGCGAAGAAGGTGCCGAGTTCCGCCGCCGCCGGTGTTGCGGGGACGAAGAACAAGAAGGGGAGCACGGCGGCGAGCGCCGCCGCCACTGTTGATGTCGCGGGCGTGGATACGCTGAAGAAGATCCCCAGCGACTGGGTCAGGTCGACCGTCAAGGCGCAGCACCTGGATGAACTCCGGGAAGATGGGTTGCTGCCGCCAGCGGACCAGCTGGCCACGCGCGTGTAATACCCCAGGGTTTAGAGAGTCTGAAGGGGTAGAAATAGAATTTGTGCATTTGCATTACATGCATCTAAAAATGCGGGAAATTTTGGCGCGCTTAAGAAAAGAGACAAAGTGATCGATGTTTCTCTCGACTCGATGACTTAGGTTTAGATCATCCTGTTGAGTGCGATAAACTTCGACATGACATTTCCTAATTATCAACAGTTCTAAACAAGTTACAATATGATAAGATATAATTCAATTAAACAAAAGACACACCCATAATCTCATCGATATGAACATACAAATCCAACAAACATCTATTATTATCTCATCTCAATTCATCACATTAACACCTACATGATCATATTACAATTCAATTACATCATGTCCAAATTTCAATCTTATCTTCTCTTATCAGTACACTCATCTCGAATTTCAAATACAAATGTCCAAAGTCTTTATAAATACAAAAATGGACACAAGATCAAACGTTACAAATGGAATTTAAATGAATAAATGAATATTACAACATTTAAGCGAATAAGTACATATCTCATCCAACATGAAAGAAAAATTCCTAAACTAAATCTTAAACTAGATCTTCAATTCATTTTTGATCTTCTCAACTTATCTTGATCTTCTTATCTCCCACATCTTATTCTTGAATTCCTGCACATAAGAAGAAGAACAGAAAGAAAGGAATTTAAGCAAGTATCTGTTCTTATCAACTTCTCTAGAAATTGTGAAATTCAAAGGTTTTATGCTATGTAAAAGAAGATGGAAGCAAAGTTGGCCCCTTTGTTGACAAATTCCTTTTACATACATGAAGCAATTGAAAATCATCTATAATTAAACAAAGACAAAAGAAATGTTCCTTAATTAAAATGTTTGCCATCACCACAAGGGTGAGGCAAAACTTTGTGTTGGAATTCGACTACTGGATATTAGGAACTTGTCCTAGTACCCAATTAATGACTAGAGGGATCAACTCTATCTTAGGCAACATTCAAGACACTGGATCATTTAGGCAATAATGGCATCAACGAGGCATTTTATCCAAAGAGGCAACATGGACTAGAAGCAACAATGATCCATACAAGAGAAGGGACAAGAGGCAACCGTGATCCAATTAAATCATCTTAGGCAACTAGTCAATCCCTCTAATCTAGTCAAATTCCTATTAAAGAAAGGCCACATGGAAATGGAAATGTTTCTCCAATGGTATTAATAATTACCAAGGAAGAAAATAAGCTAATTGATAAAGTCCACAAATCTGAAATTGTAAAGCCCACATGATCACCACCCATAACTTGTTAAGCCACCACTATTTCACAAGCCCACATAAGAGAGAAGCCAAACCAACCCATCTAGTGACAAAAGCCACTTGTCTTGCTCAAAAATAAATCTTGCAAGGAGATAAGACCAAGCTTGGGATGGATAAGCTTGCCACATAGGAGAGTTATCCACAACCAAAATATCTAAGTTAACTTGAACTCCAAGTAATGCTCATGTGTGAGGGCATGACAACACGTAGCTTACTCACCCATGTAAAGCAAGAGTCACCACTTGAGGTGTCAACTTGTGAGGGATAGCAAAGCCTTATAAAAGACATCCCATGGCAGCCCTTTGATCACTACACACCATGGTTTTATGGGACCAACGAATTGGACCAAATAATATATTTCCATATTAGCAAGAACACAAGAACAGCCAACTGCACCACAAGTTCTACACATCAGCCAATCATCTATCTAGCACCATATTTTTCTCACATCAGCACAACTATTCCAGCAGCTAATTCAGCTATCGAAAATCTTTCCCAAATCAGCCAGAACCCAAGAACATCTCAAGAACAACCACTAAAATAAATTGCAGCTAGATAAATACACTCTAGGAAAATTGAAGCAGCGAGGAGGAGCAGGCTAGCCACAAGACGCGGGTTATCATCAATTTCCAGAAGACCAAGCTGCTCAACAACAACAGGTTAATTCTTTGTGTGTGTTAGGCAGAAGAGAGGTGCTAGCAAGTTCAGTAAATGACAGGACAGTGCTAGAAAGAGAGGAGAGCAGGGCAGCACATTAAAATATATCCAAGAATACATCTGTAAATCATTCCAACTACCCTTCAACTAGATCTCAACTAGGAGGATAGAAAGAAGTGTATCTCTCAGAATTGAATAGAGTTGCTATGCTGAATCATCACAGAGAATAAAAGCCACACTAATATCTATTCTTATCAAAAAGATATGCCTCAGCCTTTGCATCATTGGCAGCAGCCAAGAAATTATAGAAGTATCTAAACAACAAGATCAAGTGTATTTTATATCTGTTCTTATCGGAATTTATCAAGAAAAGCTACCAGAAATGCTGGACTCAGCTAGACTTGATAGATCACAGCTCTTAGCACAAAATATTGTGTATCAGGGATGTTATATTGCTTGTGTACACTCTCAGGAGGTTTCACATAGCAGTATATACCCTAATTCAATTAATTGCACACAAGAGTAGGATAAACATTACAGTCAAGCTATTTAAAGCTCTAGCTTCAGAGCTAAGAAGCTCATCACAAGCACAGAACACAGTAGAGCAAGTATTTGCTCTGAAGAAGTACAGGAAAGCACTAAAAAGCTCCTGTAACATAAGTTGGAAGAAAACACATGATCTTAAGCACATCCAGGACATCCAATTGGATAATTGACATGTCCAAAAACCCTAAATCGACACCGAGACCATCTGTCACCAGCAAGGCTGCAAGAGACAGTACCATAGCCACTAGTACTCAGTTCATCACAGCCACGATCGTTAGCTAGTCCTAAACATCACATACCAATTAGTTCACCACGAAAACAACTCATCGGCTCACTAGCCGATCACAACAGAAGCTCACCTTGAGCAGTTGTAATCGTAGCAGAGTATGGCGTAATTGGAGTAGGCGTAGTTGAGGAAACAGGCGAGTATGTCGATGCCGGAGTTGCGCCAGCGCACCGTTCCGCCGGCATCGGAGTGGAAGTAGTCGCAGTAGTTGTCGCCGAGGTTGCGGTGGCGGCACCACTGTCGTCCCGTCGGTGACAGCAACACGAACATCAGCACCATCACACCACCGTGTCCAGAACCAGCCGCACCACAGCCACACCATCCCCACTCAACCACCAGACCAGCGACGTCGGGGTTGCATCCGTCTGGGAGCCATCCCGCCGGCGTAGGGGTGTAGTAGTCAGCAGCAGAGGGAGGCCGTGGTCGAGCTGGAGATTGAGCAGAAGCTCAAGAAGGAGCCGAGCTCGTGGAGGAGATGGAGCCGGGCGGCTTGGGCTAGGGTTAGCCATGAGCAGGTGCGAGAAGGAGCTGGAGGGCATCACGACAGCGGGGAGTCAGTGAATCGTGCCGAAGAGGAGGAGCACCGGCGAGCGGCGGTCGGAACCCTAGATAGGGGTAGGGTTAGGCGCGGCCGTGGGAGAGCTCGAGGGGCGAATCGAAGTGGAGGAGAGGAAGGAGCTTGAGGAGGCGGTTCGTTTGAGGGTCAGGATGGCGGCGGCGACAGCCGGAGGCGGCCGGAGCATGGCGTGGCGGCGGCGGCGACGCACGGGAGAGAGAGAGAGCAGAGGGGGTCGAGTGAGAGAGAGTGGGCCGGTCGGGTCAGTTGACCGACCGAGCCAGGTCCTAGACCCAAACCAGTGGGTTCGGTTCAACCCACTAGCTAGGGGCAATCTGGTAATTTTACCAAATAAAAATATTACAAACTTAAATGAATTTTTAATACACAAACAAAGATCATAAAAATCAACCAAAAATATTCAACACACTCTACAAAATATGTGGAATTTTTATGTAAGTTTTATTTGAAGTTTTGAAAAACATTTTGTGGATGAAAAAGTCAAGAATCCTTAAGTGGAAATGACTTGAAATTCTTTTTCAAAAACTATTTTCTTAAAAGAAAATAATATGGGAAAATAAAGTCTTGAAATTCAATTATATTGAACTATTTCAATTTAATCACTTTAAATTTATTCCTCATGAAAATTGTTGTCAAACTCTTTAAATAATTAAAAACTCCAAAACACTCGAAAAGTCTTAAATCCGCAACTTGGGTATTTTGGGGTGACGATGCATCTCATGAATATGCAGAATAGCATGCTGATAGAGTTTTCAGTAGTCCTTACTAGGATTACTTTGCTATTTTCAGAACTCGGGGTTTTACCGCAAACCCTAGAACCCCGAAGGATTGAAAGGCCATTTTTATCACAGGCAAGTTCATTCTTGCATATCCTTATTGAACTACTTTTATAAAAACTATTTTCAAAAACATATTATTACCATTGCATTGAAAAAAAGAAAAACTATTTTCGAATGATGTGAATTGCTATATATATATTGTTTGGCTGGCAATGGAACCATGGTTTGATGTTGTGGTGGAGGTTCCATTGTACGGGAAAGTATACATCTAGGATTAATTACCAATGTCACAGTGATCCTTACGTGCCGTATCGACGCGTTTACCATGAGATCTGCTATGGACGGTAAAGTCATCTGTGACCTTTTCCCTTTCGCATGTCAACGGACAGCCAGTTCCGTAGGCTGTAGATCTTGCGGGACTACATGTACATGGGTGGGATCCCTTAATTCCCACGGTTTCTGGTGTCTATGATGGATTGTAGGGGTTGTCTGGAATAGTCTATCTTTTGGGTGGGCATGCGGGGTTGTTGGAGAAGCACGGCGAATGGCTTGGATCATCGACTGGGCCCCACACCAAAGAGAGTGTGGACGGGAAAGAATCGCCCGGTTGTGCAACAAGGCGTTGATCTCTCATGGGTAAAGTTACGTACCTCTGCAGAGTGTACCAAATTGTGACTGTCACATCCGTGTTCCCGGAAGGAACTACAGGTCGCGGCGGGAAAGGAATCCCATGTTTGATTCGCAAGACCCATGTAGACTGTGAGCATAGTTTTCTGAAATAAAACTTGACCTTTTGAAGAAAGGTTTTCCAAAACTTGCATTATGCCTATGACCGTTGGTCATGGCAGTAGCTAGTGCATTCAAAACAAAAACTCTTTCCTATATTATGAACTTGCTGAGTAACGCTCGTGTTGCTCACCCTTTCCCCGTTGACCCCCTGCTTAGATTTTTGGAGCCAGCAAAGGAGTTGACAGTTACCCATCACGACGTCGAGAAGATCTTCAACGAGGAGACAAGTCTACCTGGTGAACCTTGAAGGAGTCAACTACTACTTCACCAACAGAAGAACGACGACAACAGTGAAAATGGTGGAGCAACAACAATATTGTCAATGGCATACCTGACGACCACTTTGCCAATGAAGGAGACGACTCCTATTGGAAGAAGGAGTACAAATCTAGATAAAGATATTACAGAGGGAATAGAGTAGGGCTGTGACTACAACAGTAGCGGAATTGGAATTAGAGATAGAGCTGGTATCCAGTTTAGTGCTACGATTTGGATCTTTCTGTATTTCATTTGCACGAGACTTGCTTCAATATATAAGGAGGATCTCGAGATTTTGTATTGAATAGTCTTGTAATCCTATAGTGTTACCTTGCACCAGCTATGTTTCTGTTGTACTACTCTGAGGGATGTAATATTTGCGGAGAGGTCCTTCTGTGCGTGTTACATCAACGACTTGTACACTACAACATGCAGTGGTGTGCTGGGTCACCGCAGCGCGCGCCCGGGAAAGAGGTATTCCCGCAACCTCTATCCGGCGAGCGCGTTTGCTTTGTGGATTTCTTGCATCGGGGATTCTCTTTTCCCCTCCATGATTTCATGCGTGGATTGCTGTATGCGTACGGGGTCCAAATGCAAGATCTGACCCCGAACGGCGTCCTCCACATCGCATGCTTCATCGTTTTGTGTGAGTGCTTCCTGGGGTGCACCCGCACTAGGGCTTGTGGAAAACCATCTTCAATGTCAAGAGGAACGTGGGTGCTGGTGGCACCTATCCACTTGGCAGCTTCGGCATCCAAGTGCGCGGCGACACCACCTACTTTGCGCTAAAGCAGGCCGAGTCTGTCCAAGGCTGGCGGAAGAAGTGGTTCTACGTCAGCGTGGAACAGTAGGGCCTTCCCGCCTTCGTGGCTGACAAGCCTCTGAGGAAGTCGAACGCCTGGGCGCACATGCTGTCGAGTGAGGACAAGGTGGAAGTGGCGCCTTTGCTTGGGAAAGTCGCCGAGTTGTTGAAAACGATGGGCAAGGAGGTGGGTGGCATCCATCTTATTGCCACCTTTGTGAAGAGGCGCGTCCAGCCGATACGCCTTCGGGACCACCCAATGTGGGAGTACCAAGGCGTGGATGATTCCACTCGCCTGACGAAGGAGGAGCGGTCGAAGAAGGAAGTCGAATGCTCTGTGCGGTCCGTGACCAACCTCAGAGTTACGGACCCTTGCAACGTCGACTGCCCAATTGCTCCATATAGAGTTGAAAACCCACTGCCTGAGGTGAGGTTTAACTTACTTTTTTGTTGTTGATTCCTCTATGTTGTTGTTGTGTGAGATATCTTGTTCTTGTTTTGCAGGGTCACCCGAGTTTCTCTTGCCTTCCACCTTTGCCTGAAGGTGGGGTGACTTTTGAGGTGGAGTTCCTCGAAGTGGAGCCGGTTGATGATGATGACTCCATTCCCTCCGCGACTACCTCACCTGATGAAGAGGTGGAGGAGACGGAGCAAGACGATGAAGACGAGCAGCCGCCCAAGCGTCGCCGGCGGGACAAGGCTAAAGCTGTTGCTGAGGGCTCGCCGTCCAAATGAGTGGAGCTTCATGATGATGCCGACTCAGGTTCCTCGTCGCCCAGTGTGAAGGACCCGATGGAGGTTGAACCGCTCAACACGGCGCCTCCTACTGTCGGTGCGACCGAGTTTGGCGGGTTGTTCGACGTGGACGCTCTCGATAGTGAAGAGGAGGAGGAAACAAGGTGAGCACCTTTCTCCAAGATAGGCTTCTGTCTTTGTTTGTGCACCGTTTTTGATTTGATCATTCCGTGCGCAGTGCCGGTCATGGCACAGGTGTGCCTCACTCTCCTACCCGGGAACAGACGTCGGCTCCGAGTGGTACGGAGCCACAGCTGAGTCCTTCGGAGGTTGCTCCTTTGGCGACTGCGACGACCGTCACGGAGGTTGTGAAGGCTTCAGCTCCTTCTGCTCCGGAAATATCTGCTCCGTCATCGAGCACTGCTGCGCTCCACGATCATGTAAGTGTCTTCTGTCCTTCTGGGTTATCGGGTGCGCGACAGCGCTCCCGATGGGAGTAGCCCCCGAGGCTATGTGCAACTAGTAGAGTTGGGCTTAGGCTCCAATTCATGAGTTGTTGTAATACCCCCGGGTTTAGAGACTCAAAAGTGTAGAAAAAGGATTTGTGCATTTGCATAGCATGCATCTGAAAATGCAGGAAATTTTGGCGCGAATAAGAAACGAGACAAAGTGATCGATGTTTCTCTCGACTCGATGAATTAGGGTTTAGATCATCCTGTTGAGTGCTATAAACTTCGACATGACCTTTCCTAATTATCAACACTTCTGATTACAATTCATAATATGACAAGGTATAATTCAATTTAACAAAAGACACAATCTCATCTATATGATAATACAAATCCAACAAACATTTATATTATCATCTCATCTCAATTCATCACATTAACACGGGATCGAGAGAGAAGGGAGGTCAAGAGAGAGAGGGCCGGTCGGTGTTAACCGACCGAGCCAGGCCTTGACCCAAAACTAATGGGTTGGGTCCAACCCATTAGGCCTAGGGACATTTTGGTAATTCACCAAATAAAATTATCCAAATTTAAATAAACTAGATGACCCGATGCGCCACTGGCGCAGGTGCCGAAAGCAAAACTGTAGGGTCGCCTTAAGTTAAATATATTTAGGTCAATTGTTTTTGAAGCGGTAAATTCCAGTGGCCATCATTATAGAAAAGCATGACTGTATTGTAGCCTTAAGCTTTAAATATTTTATATATATTGCTTTCCATGTTTGAGATTTATCGGTCATCATGCGGCTACCATTGATAATTTTGTGAACCCATATGAGTAATGGAAAATGAATGGTATCTTGGTGAAAACTATTCATTTTGTCCATATGAAACATCAATAAACTAATAATGGATTTAAATTGGTGAATGTACACCAACATAAATTACTTGATAAATAGATGACCTGAATGTTTATTGGTCAGATTTGTCTGTATGAACCCAATGACATTACAAAAAAAAGAATCAATCAAGTGTCAAGAACATAACATTGTCAATCATCGGATGTATAACAGTCAATGCTGGAAAATAGCAACCGAATGAATGATATAGATGCAAGTAATATTTTGGTGTTGTGTATTTAATAAGCTAAAACTGGGTTCATCAACCATCTTCAAAGTTTAGAAAGATCCAAGACATTGGATCTATAAAAGGCCTCGTATTTTTATATTTAAACATTGTTGTTCTCATATTTGTTTTCTTGCGGTCTTAGTTTGCTTTGTCTATGTCTAATGCATTTCTTTCGTTTGTTATGTATAGGCCGTGTGAAATAATAGCCTTTATTGGTTTTCTTTCAGAGATGGGCCACACACTAAATCATGCCCAGGTAAAAAGCATGTCCGATACGTGAAAACCTAAAATGGAGCCCGGGCTACATGGAGCCCATTTTTGAAAAAAATTAAGTTTTCAAAAACGCGAAAAAAATTCGGATGTATATATTGTCGAGATCTAAAATCCTGTAATTTTTCAACTCCAAATTCATTGTATTTTGGGCTGAAAAAAAAGACAAACGGGTGGATATGGGTGGTGAAGAATACACAATTTTACAATTTTGAAATTTCCCCGATTTATCTTTTTGTACAGCCCAAAATAAAACAAATTTAGAGTTGAAAATTTACACGATTGTAGATCTCAACAATATCTACATCCAGGAATTGTTTCGCAATTTTTTAAAAGTTAAAAATGTCGATTTCAAATTTCAAAAAAACAGGCTCCATGTAACCGGGTTCCAAAAATCCACTCTCATCCGATACGTCATCCTTCTCTATAAGGTTCTCTCGAGCAAGAGGGAATTAAAAAACAAATTCTCTCAAGACCGGAGATAATAATCAGTCGCTCTTTCCTCGTTCAGTTCGTCGCCAGTGCACGCTGGCCAGCGAGCCGTGCCGCTCCATAGATCCACTTGTGTAGCCACACTTGGATCTTTCCTCCACCGGATCTCTCTTCCGCCTATAGTTTTACCTCCCGAAGAAAGGCAGCTCGCCCCGGTCATGGAAGGGGTGGTGGCAAGAGCGGCCCAGGCAGCTGGAATAGGGGGCACCAGACCGTGTTTTCGCTCGTTCTTTTTAGCACAAGGGTCAACCACGCAGGTAAATCTGTACCGCCATGTTGCTAAGGCTATTTTTTAGCTTTTATTTCTATGTAGCTGAGATGGCAAACTCAAGGACACAAATCATTAATATACAGAAAGCGGAGATGCTAATCAATGGAACCCATGTCCCTTCACAAATTGTAAGCAAATAATCTGAACGAATAACATTCATTTCAGCTATACCTTCTGCATGAGACCAACAGAAGGCCTCTAAAACTTGGTTACACCCCTGTTTCAAAAAAAACTTGGTTACACCCCTGGCGACATGGACAGCCATCGTCGCCGTCTTCCTCCCCACGTCTTGGATCAGCTCGAAGACGGTAGACATCACCCTAGCGCAGCCTGTTGTCCGCAACAAATCTGACCCAGCGTTCAGATCTGAAGCCTCTGATCAGACGTTGTAATGGTAGTACCTGACACGCCACTTCTCTTCTCTTCCCGGCCAAAAGCAGGACATCATGAGGCCTCCTCTGAAGATGACCGGTAGCAAATTCATAGGGGATGATCTGGCCGAGCGCCACCCATCTCGCTATCAGATAGAGACAGCTCCCGTCGGCGCCCATGAGCTCCCTGCCTGCGACGGAACAATTAAGAGCTACTCACCACGAAAGATGTGACGAAACTTCCATTCATTGCCATGAAGATATTTTGCAAACAGCTCCTGTGCTGTAGGCTGCAGTGTGAAAACCGACAAAATTTGTAAGCAAATTAGAACAGATGATGATTCAGTTCACTCTATGCATCCAAGTCAATTCAAAAGTTGAGATGAAAGTGTAGAGAAGCAGCACATACCAGGTTAAGTGGTTGTAACGTCAGCTGTGCACAGAGTTCATCTGTTTCCGCATCAGTCTGAAGGTAACAACACCAATGATGAAACACAAGGATAGCAGTGAGATTATTTCGCTGCAGAATAATGCACCCAAAATCTCCACGTTGTAATGGCAAAATAATTTGTGCTGAAGACTTGAGTGTTGACTTTTAGTTAAATATTGATAGCTCTAGGGATAGCAAAAACTCAGAATTCCTATGCTCTTGAATTCCTATGCTCGTCTCATAATTTTCTAAGTGGCCTAAGGTTATTATTGTTTCATCTTCCCGGGAAAAAATCGTTTATTCAGATGAAAAGACACACCTTTCAGTAAAATACTTTTGTTTAATGAATTAATTAAGACATAGGGCTAGAAATTGATGGGAAAGAGGATCACCACACAGAAAGATGATTTCAGGTTGCAGAAAGTAAAAAATGCATGAATCCAATACCATGTTCTCTTTTTGAATCACATAAGACCCTGCTACACTACATTCGAATGCTTGGCAGGCAATTGGAAAATATGAGCACTTGTTATTCATGAGTAAAAAATATATGATAGCCAATAAGAGGAGGTTGCTTATTTCAAATTAGCAGTACATTCAGTGTAAAATAATTTGATGAGCATTCATATTAATGGTAGTGATTCACAAAGTAATTTTAATGGGGTCGCAGTGGAAGGCTGTTGGCAGGAAACTTGAATAACTAAACCCACATGTTTCTCAATTTAGATATATAGCAGAGTAGACGCTATAGGTTTCCAATTTTACAGAAAATCATATGGCTGAACAAATAAAGCAACCTCATAGTGCCAGTCAGAAGCATCAGTAAATTCAGAGAAGAATGGTCAACATGTAAACGCCTGTGTATATCATGAAACGGTAACGGTTATTATAAGTGTTTAAAAGAAAAATAAACAGACATATATCAACCACAAACAAAAGGACAGACGGTGTATCTATGAATCTCAAGGCAGCAATAAGAAATGCTTGTAGTCGGTACAAAAACCTAGGGAGCCAGTAAGAAGAGGCAACAACTGACAGGCTGCACATAATTCTATTAGCAAAACCAAATAGAAGGTAATTCTGGATACCCAAAAGCAGAATTTACTTACTAAATTTTAGTGTATCTACAAGGCCCAACATGACACAGAATTAACCTTTTGCACTTATATGGTTGTATATAACAGTAAATGCATAACTAATATTAACCGTTCTCTAAAGTTAAGTGAAAACCCAAGGACAAGACATCCTCCAACTATCGGATGCCTGACGATGCTCACTAATACTTCAGTGAGTACTTTGTTCTATGTATCCGTGGAGTAGTCGAGAACACTGTACGCAGGTTTTTAGATGCTACAAGAGGAGCAAAAGACAAAAAGTGAAGACTATCTTGATTAAATGTGACTGCAATGGTAAACGGATCAGTGACCCTGGAGTTATGGAGTTTGGTGCTGGGCTTGTCCTGCTCGCCGCCGATGACAGTTATCGCGCTGCAGACACCGTGGGATCTCAGCCCTATAGTGGCTAAAGGCAATCACACAAGTATAAGTGAAACGATATAAATCTATAACTTTTTGATAATCCAATTTTACATTCTAGGGACATGCATAGTTAGGAACCATCCATTTATCGTATGATTTTAGTACCTACATTAAATATTAGAGAGACAAAAAGCTAAACAGAAGCTTTGCCTGGATGCAAAAGTAGCCCTATTCTGAATCCATTTTCAGATATGATGTGAAACACCTAAATATGAGAACAACAACGACAACAACAAAACAAAGCGCAATACATCAAGATATAGGAGTTAGGGAGAGGTGTAATTCAACGTTGGGGGTGGAGAGGCAAAGTATACCTGAGAACTGAATAGATACATCGAGATCTTTGGCACCTACTGTCACCACACCGGTCGCCGCCTCCTTGATTATATAAGAAATATGCATATGAGATACATCAATCCCATAAATTAGTACTGAACACACTACTGTCGCCACACCGGTCGCCGCCTCTTATATAAGAAATATGCAGACCTATGTAAGCATTTTATCTATTCGAGAATAAGGAGTAAATAGAATATGTATCTCGAAGAAAACCATCACATAGTTGCAAGAACCTGAAAAGTTAGAACCAGTGAGTTGAATCCCAGGCTAACACCAGGTCAGAGCATACAAACACAAGAACAAGTCTCGACCGGTTGCGCCACTGGCGCAGGTGCCGAAAGCAAGACTGTAGGGTCGCCTTAAGTTTAATATATTTAGGTCAATTGTTTAGATGACCCGTTGCGGCACTGCCGCAGGTGACCAAAGCAACACTGTAATGTAGCCTTAAGTTTTATATATAGTTTGGGAATACTGATGTCATGGCCATCATGCTGGTATTATTGATCATTTGTGAACCAATAGTGGATTTAAACTTAACAACAAATATTTTGTGCAATATCAAATAGTATTATCTTGAAGTACCAGATACCGTGGTAGGAGGATAATTTCAGAATGAACATTGTTCACCGATTGCACACTGTACCCATTAAAACATGGCATGGGTAGGCATGTTATGAAATTGTCATGCAAACAAAATATATCGATTAGAAAAATTAGGAACACATTTAGCATAGCTATTGGGGCAATGCCGAAAATAAGATGTAGTGTAGCCTTAATTTTTATATATCTTCGCGTGTATTGTTGTCCGTGTTTAAGATTTCTCCAGCCATCATGCGGCTACCATCGATAATAAACCTTAGCATACAGTTTAAAAACATTATCAGACATTGAAAACTACAGAAGCAGTAAACTTATCTAAGAACAAAACTATTGTAAATGGTAAATAGAAGCAGGGAGCAATAGTATATACTCTACAGATAGCTATGAAAGGTGTTGTTAAAATAATTTAGCTAATATATCAAATAAGATATTTAATCCAAAGATCATTACTTAATATAGCTGTGAATACATGGTTCTGAAATAACTGCATTGAAATACAGAAGGAGCATCATCTTGGCTGCACACTGCAACTGTTTTACCACTTAATATAATTTAAGGTAGACCAAGCATAATATTCCTTCACATAGATCACTTGGATGTATATTATTGTCTGCGTTTGAGATTTATGCTAACCTTATGCCACTACCATTGTGTAGGGTTTAGGGTTTTAGTGGTTCCTCTTCACGTGCCGACTGTCAGGATTTCTTCACCAACGCCTATTTTGACAGTTTACATTGCACTTGTCTTGCGTGTGGTGTTATTTTTATAGATGAACCCTAGCGCCATTGGCGCAAATGGCGGAGTCACGACCAAATTTATTGCCAGATGAAAAGAATGGTAAACTCTTCATGAGATTACCGTGTTGGAAAATTAGAAAGCTCGTGATTGTCCTAACTAACTATTAACTGTAACAAACAGGGAAAACCATGACAATTCAATTCCGGAACATTGTTATGTTAGCGTAAACACCAGTTAATATTTCTTTTTGCAATGAGGGAACCTAGCTGTAAATCTGGCGAAATACAATAGAGAGTAACGGAGAAAACTGTTGCCATTCCAAGTAAAACATAAATTTCTTGTTTCGGGACATACCAATTCATTCCAAGCAACTATAACAGTCTAATCTAATAAACAAATACGTGGTATCCATCCGACTGGTAAACACTTCAGGTGGAATTACAGCCAACAATTGTTTGGAATGAATACCACGTATTTCGCGGAAGTCCCCATTCTGGTAAACAGCAAACATAAATTTATTCTGCTGTCCCCCATCTCCATGGAGGAAGTCGTACAGATAATGCCAATAAATGGTGGCTGCCTCCTAGATCTACAACGATTGGATAAAAATAATAGAAGATCAGGTTGGTAGTTCAGGAAACCATGTCAATAATCTGATTGGTATAGTATAGCAGTATAAGACTACCAAATCCGTTCAGAAAAGCCCATGTCAGCACTCCGGCCGATATAAAAAAAACATCAGGTTCAAAAGTAGATAATATGATAACAAAAGTACACAATATCTGTAGAGTCTCTTCTTTTCTCAAGGCAATAGACTCTGCAGCATAGTACCATTGAAAAACAGGTACCACCAGAAGCAGAGAAATAATGATGTAGTGGACTGTAAATAAACGGCACCTAAAGAAATTACCAAGTGTCAGCTTCGGCAATGTTCTCTCGAAAATAGCAATGACTGGTTCTTTATCACCCATACCACAAACTGCTTTTGCGTCAAACTGAACTGCTCGGTCACCCGAGAGAATGGTTCTGATCTCTTGACCCCTATATACACGGAGGCGCGAAAAAAGCAAGTTCAGAGATAAATTGCTGCTGCAAATACAGTGTAAAGGAAAACAAAAAATAGGCGCAATGACTCAAAATAAATCTGTAAGCACCACTGTCCTTGTATTAGAAGGCATTGTCCGATGCATGGACTGAACCAGGATAGTACATAACCCCAAAGTACATAATCCAACAGCCAATATGCACAGAGAAAACCTGTATTGCACACATGTTGATACAAGCGATGGGATAGTCTATGCAGAGTGGATTATAAAATTCCAAAGCTTGGAATAACATTCAAAAAGGCAAAGAGCAGTAACCAGCAATAGTTTCTACCACTAAAGCATATATAGTTTATACACAATAAGACATGAAGTAAGATAATCATGAAGCCACAGACTGCAAAATATAAGAGAAGATAATGTTCCTAATTTCGGAACCACAAGTAGCATCCTCGTATTCACTTAATATCCGAAGAGCACTTTTGAAAGTCACACGGGAAACCAGCACGTAAAACTGGGCATGAGTAAAAACAGGGCTCTTGAGATACAAACCAAAAGCTGCAATAATATGGACCAGGCTTTTATTAATAGTCATCGCATAGCAAATTGTAATAGGAAATTGGCATCAATGCAAGTAAATGGCCATTCAGGATCTCTAGCGGAAAGACTCAATATCACCAATATTCTAACCAGTTATAACAATGGCCTCAATGACTTTTCAGCAAACCTTGCATAGACCAGTTGTCTGGCATACATTTTCTGTTCTATGTTACTGAAGTGTTTAATTAATTTCTTTTAGGAAGTGTGGCACTGATAGATGCATGACACAAGAACATAACCAGGACTGATCTTGTACTGAATACGAGATGTAGATGCTGCCAACACAAATCAACAAATGCAGAGAAATTGGCAAGCTTAATGCCAGCCTTTATTCTGGATGTCAATACAAATAAATGGAAGCAGAGTTTTGGATTTAACCAAGCATGATCCAATCATTCAAAGAGCTTGAGTTAGAGCAATAGGTTATTCTCAATAGGTTTTCCACACCATTTCTTGTATAAGACATTCTGCTTAAGAACAATTTCCATTTAGGCAACTCAAGGAAACAAACCATTCACAACCAGCATGTATAAACCATTAATTTTGCAGCCCTGGACTCAATTACCACAATTTTAGCATAATTATTCTAGTAATTGAAATCAGCTATTGCTTGCAATTACTCACCAAATGAATATTAATAGCTTTGAGAGGATAAAAGCACACCGAGAGTTGGATCTATTATAGTCACACCTGCAAGATAGTGATTGTAGAGATAAGTTAACACTAATTCATTTCATTAATTAACAAAACAAATGAAGTTTACTCTTGCTTTACCAAGTCAAACTGAGATAGCGAAAAAGTATGATGTCTATAATTTCCTCGACGTCCCATTGTTGCAGGTTAGGTTCTTTCTATTATTTTTTCTAAATTTTATGCATAAGGGAGTCAAAGCTTTTCGTATTATTACAGTTTGGTCATGACTGGATTTCTTCAGTAGCCACCATAGTAAATTGCTTGTTACGTATGCATCTTGTATTCTTGTGTAGCTTTTGTAAAATGCTGCTATGAAGTGCACCAAGTTTTGTCTCCTTATATTTCAGGGACCTTCTTCACATGTCCAAGGACAACCTACAAATTAAAGAGAGTAATAGCCAAGTGATTTTCATTTCTGAAGCTACATAGGTCAGATAGAAATGCATAGGTACTTTCATTTTTATTTTAAAAAGGTGACTGTTTAGTACCGGTCTTTCGGTGGCTTCCTTTTAAAAAAAGGTATACATACGATTCAAGGTCAAAAATATTTTTGAGCCGGCCTCTTGGTTCTTCTATCTATGCTAAGCTTGAGTAAGAAAGGTACAAGCAACAAAAGCAAGGCTGCACAAAATATTACACAACTTTCTTTAGAAAAGTTAGGCCATACACATTACTTAGGTTATAGCAATAGTTTCTAGCACGAAAACAATCTGAAACAGCCAGTACAGGACAAATATGTACATCCACTTTACATTGCTAAAAGCTTCATAAGCAAGAGTAGATGCCACAGAAAAACAGGGGTAAATTTGAAAGGAATGTGATAACCTGCTGCTCCGCAAACACGACTTTAAAGCTAGCCCTCGTGACCCAAGAACGTATCACCAGATCAGCTATTCTGCAAAGCAAACAACCATTACAAGATTAACATCTCCCTGAGATATAAATAAGTAGCACATTAATTCATCCATGGAGTAAAGCTTCACATAGCACATATATACCACATGTCTGCTGCCAATTAAAAAACAAAACTGTTGTTCTTATTCAATCACAATGGGAAGGTAGAAAACAGAAATCCTTCCTCCAAGTAAGCCAATCATTGTATCCTTACAACTGACATGCAATCGTAACGCTAGAATTGTTCTCATCATTAAGCACAAATGAAAGATTGGTCAATCCCCAATTTCGCACCTCCCCTTTTGCACCCACTAACTTCGAATCAACAATTAGAAACATAATGGCGTTGAAAACATACCACTGTGAAGCCCCCGTTCGAACAATTAAACCATCAGCTGCAAAATTGTACATCCTTAGACCCTGCTTCCTGCAAACAGTTCATCAAGCACTCAAAGCATAAGAACTGAAAACAACTACGAAACAACAATTATAAAACATAATGGCATTGAGAACATACCCATGTGAAGCTCCCAGTTGAATAATTGTACATCCTTAGACCCTGCTCCCTGCAAGCAATTCATGAAGTACTCACAGCATAAGAACTGAAAAGAAGCATGTCGTAGATCTCCTCGTTCCTCGCCGAATGCTCGATGCTCTGAGTACTTCATGAACTGAAAATAAGACATCCTGCTCACGCATGAGGTCGTTATCAGCGCCCTCTGCTCCACTTTCCCTGTCATTTTGCTGAAATTTCTTAGACAACTGCAATGCATGCTACCATGGTTTCAAACTTAGCTCTTGTTCTGTCTAGGAAAATACTAATATACCTTTGTATATACCCGGACAATGCTATTCCCTGAACTCCTGCAGTAAAACGAGAGAGAAAGCTTGACAGCAGTAAGCCCGGACAATGTCATTCTCTGAACTTCATAAACAATTCTGAATCCTGCAAGATGACAATCAAAAAATATTAGCTTTTCCATATTTCTTGTCCAATTCCATATCTGAACATGCAAGCTTCAAGTAAAAAGCAGAAAATTTAACAGTCCTTAAACTTTTGCTGTGCAGTATAGCTGCAAAAGCAAAAGGCAATCACAAGTACAACCAGATTGCAGCTAAGATAACTGACCATGCTGGGAAAACTAATCAAAAGCGGCAAGAAAAGATTGAAAAGAAGATTGAGTCGTGAGCACCTGAGCACGCGGAGATACCAGTCTTGGAACAGCAAGCTCCTCTTTGCCCTCCTAGTCATATCATCCTTCCGCGTCGCTGGTGAAATAATCAAGGAAGCCACCATGTCAGGCAACTTCTTTATCTTGATATTGGTGAAAACCAAAGCATAGAAAATGGAAGAGGGCAACATAATTGTATTCCTCTGATTGAGATAGTTTCTTATTAAAGTTGAAACGCCAAAAATATAGCACAACAGGACAATCTGATTATTTTTCAAGAATGATATCACACAAACTCGAGTAACAGAGGCAGGGAACAATTATTTATCACCAAATCAACAGTTGGAGGTTTAGTAAAACACACAACTCAACAATTAACAACCTGCGACACAGGAGAATAAATAAACAAGGTATACTGTAGGTTGGAGATAGCGAGGTCGTTGGCAAGGTCACATCCAATAGACACTCGGACGCGAGCTCCAGCTGCGCATTTTATTCAAGAAGCATGAAAACCATGTCAAAATAATGTCCCTGAAGCAAATCAAGAACCACAAGAAAAATGATCTTTGATACGGCTGAAATGAAAGCATACTCGTGACATCGTCCTGCTAGTCGACTCTGTCGCGCCGCCAGGCGGAGTGCAGCAGCAGCCTGCACATCGCTCCTTGACCTCGCCGTGCTCCCTTCCCTAACTGATTCGACACGCCGCAGTCCTCCTCCCTGAACAACAGCTGCCTGACGAGCCCAACCCGGAGTGGCCTCGCCTCCTGCTCCGCCGCTCCAGCCTGGGGTTCCTCTCTACAACAAAGAAAAAATGACAATCAGGCTGACCCGTTCCTTTTTCCTTTTTGCTTTGGCAAATACAAAACACATACACTAACAACCATTATTAATTTCTCTTTTTCTTGTGGAGTAAAAACTGAACCATGCTAATTGAAGAGCTTACTAATCTATCTCTATGCATCAAGGTAAAAAAGAAAAGGCAACCTACTAAAATTTATGCAATAATATGAACAAAAAGGGGAGGGACATTATGAACAGATATAACACATTCAGGCAATCAACAAGTTCAGGCAAAACAGAGGGAACTCATCCTTTACGCACAGGGACCTGCTGGTGACTGCGTGCAGCTCGAGGAGGGAGACGGCAGGGGACCTCATCGACAAGCACGGGAAGGAGTATTGCAATCACGGGAAGCAAGGATGAAGCTTGAATACCTTGGAGATGAGCTGCTGCAGATGGAGCTGGAGGTCAACTCCCCTCGTGGGGTGACCAGCACGAGTACGCCTGTGAATCCCGTGACCGGCGGTGACCGTGGGCTCGCGGCGCTCAGCGCGGCCACAGTCCTCGACCCCACTCCTCCCAATCTAGACATTCTCCTTCGACGACGGGTCGCTGGCCGTCCCCGCCGACCTCCTCACCGGCAGGTCGCGGGCCGTCTGAGCCGCCGTCGACCGAGAGAGAAAGTGAGAGAGAGACGTGAGAGAGGTGAGAGACGTGAGAGAGGGGAGATGTGTTGAGAGGAAGAGGACCTTACCCATGGTGGAATCCGCCGGCGCCCTTGCTCGCTTCCCTCGTCGCCCTGCTCTCCTCCTTGGCCGACCCGTGGTCGCATCTCATCACCTTCTCGATCCACAAATTTCAGAAGAGGAAGAGGGATAGAGGAGAAGGGGACTGGCTGTGCGCCGCCGGCGTCCTTGCTCGCATCCCTCTCGATCCACAAATTTCGGAAGAGGAAGAGGCGGCGCAGATTGGGAGACGCGGTGACGCTCGACCAGTTCGTCCAATGCGCCGCCGCCGAATCGAAGAGGACGACTGCTGCGAGCAGGAGAGGTAGCGGTGGAGAAGGAGGAAGCGCAGGACCGCTCCCTTCCCTTCCGCACGGAGAGAAGAGGAGGCGAGGCAGAGGAGCAGCAGCCGGCGGCGTGGGGAGAGGACGATGGGGGCGGGGAGGATTGGAGGAAGGAGAGCGAGCGCGGGTTGGGCGAGGGTTTCACCGTCCGCTCTCGCTGCTTGCCCTCCGCTGCGAAAAGAAACGGCGACGCGGGCGACGTGCTGCGCGTGGGTCCGGGCCGGTGATGACCCCACCCGTCATGGACCTGCCGTGTCCGCCAGCGAGTGCAAAACGGAAAAGACAAGGATCCGACGGCCAGGAGCGATTGGACGGTGCGGATGGAGGGCCAGGATAAGCTGCCTAAGCACAGTAACTCGGTTGAGGACACTCCATGGTTGTGGTGAACATTTATAAGGTAAATTTTAACTCCCAAACCAAAGGAACAAAATCAGCTAAAAATAATCAACACACTCTATAAATTATGAGGAATTTTTATGTAAGTTTTATTCGAAGTTTCGAAAAACATTTTGTGGATAAAAATTCAAGGATCCTTAAGTGGAAATGACTTGAAACTCTTTTTCAAAAACTATTTTCTTAAAAGAAAATAATATGGGAAAATAAAGTCTTGAAGTTCAATTATATTGAATTATTTCAATTTAATTACTTTAAATTTATTCCTCATGAAAATCGTTGTCAAACTCTCTAATTAATTAAAAACTCTCAAATACTTGAAAAAGTATTAAAAACCACAACCGGGAGTATTTTGGGGTGACGAAACATGTCATGACTATGCACAATAGCATGCTGATAGAGTTTTCAGTAGTCCTTATCAGGATTACTTTGCTATTTTCAGAACTCAGGGTTTTACCGCAAACCCTAGAACCCCGAAGGGTTGAACGGCCATTTCTATCACAGGCAAGTTCATTCTTGCATATCCTTATTGACTATTTTATAAAAACTATTTTCCAAAAACATATTATTATCATTACATTGAAAAACAAAAAAATATTTTCGAATGATGTGAATTGATATATATATATTTTTTGGCTGGCAATGGAACCACGGTTTGATGTTGTGGTGGAGGTTCCATTGTACGGGAAAGTATATACCTAGGATTAATTACCAATGTCACAGTGATCCTTACGTGCCGTATCGACGCGTTTACCATGAGATCTGCTATGGACGGTAAAGTCAGCTGCTATCTTCTCTCGTTCACATATCCTCGGCAGGCTATTACCTGGTTGTGTCCGTTGCGGCGGCCAACAGCGTGGAAGCGCGTGACCTTCCTACCTGACGGGGTGATTGGAATAGAAGCTCGGGAGGGGTGGCGGGATAGCGGTCTTTGTTACCGGCCGCGCCACAAATGGGCGGATATGTGTTGTGCGGAGAGGGGCAGTGATTGGCTTTGGACTCACACCTGGCCCCATACCATGGAAGTATGGACGGGTCAGCTACCCGGAAAGGCAACAAGGCTGGGTTTCTCTCATGGGTAAAGTTACGCACCTCTGCAGAGTGTACCAAATTGTGACTGTCACATCCGTGTTCCCGGAAGGAACTACAGGTCGCGGCGGGAAAGGAATCCCATGTTTGATTCGCAAGACCCGTGGAGGCTGTGAGCATAGTTTTCTGAAATAAAATGGACATTTTCCTAAAAATGTTTTACAAAACCCGCATATACATCTATGACTTTTTGGTCTAGATGGTAGCTAGTGCATAAACCACCTTATCGCCTATAATATGAACTTGCTGAGTAACGCTCGTGTTACTCACCCTTTCCCCGTTGACCCCCTGCTTAGATTTTGGAGCCATCAAAGGAGTTGCCAGTTATCCATCATGACGTCAAGGAAGTATTCAACAAGGAGTCAAGTCTACCGGTGGAGCTTGGAGGAGTCAACGACTACTTAGCCGTGGAGCAGCAACAACAACTGTGTCAATGGAGTAACAACGACACCAGTGCAATGGCGTACATGACGACCCATTACTAATGGAAGGGACATCATCTAATAGACGAAGGAGTATAACCCTGGATAAAGATATTCCAGATGGAATAGATTAGGGTTGTGATAACAGCAGTAGTGGATCAGGAATTAGAGTTAGAGCTGATATTCAGCTTAGTACTACGATTTGGATCTTTCTGTATTTCATTTGCAAGAGACTTGCTTCAATATAAAAGGAGGGTCTCGAGATTTTGTATTGAATAGTGTTGTAATCCTATAGTGTTACTTGGACCGGCTATGTTTCTGTTGTACTACTCTGAGGGGTGTAATATTTGCGGAGAGGTCCTTCCGTGCGTGTTACATCAATGACTTGTACACTACAACATGCAGTGGTGTGCTGGGTCACCGCAGATGGTATCAGAGCAAAACGACCTTAGGATTAAAACCCTTTTAGGAGACTTGTAGGTTGGTAAGACTATAGGAAGTTATCATATTTATCTAAATTCTATATTCCTACAACTATGATGGTTATTCACTTGAGAATAATACAGTCATACTTGTATACACATTTTCTTACTCCACCAGAGTAAATCTTCTTATCTATTCTTTTATAGGAATAATACTTATGTATCTCATTCCTTTTCAACTTGGTATGACAAGTCTGAAATTATCTTTTACAAGCTAGTATACCCAATAGAATACATCCAAGTCAGTGTTACTTATATGGTATCATTGATAACACCATCCTATATGTGAAGACATATGATGAAGTAGAACCCTATCGTAAGTGTGTGAAGGATGAAGTCGGGAGGTGTTTGATGATAGTGAAGAATCATCTACAATCAACTAGGGAAAGTATACCAATACCCTAATGATTCACTTCTAGAGGGAATCACTAGAGTATAGTATAGATTGTTAAGATATTAGGAGATGGCATAAACAAGGAAGGAAGCTACAATACTACCTCCGATGTACAATCAACAACTATCTGAAGGATCCGAAGATGCCGGAGATATTTGTTCTAGCCAGATGGAGGACTTCAATTTACATGGAGTTTAGTTCTGGACGTAACCAAACCAGACCACAACTACTCTTTGAGTACTTTGTCTTAGTATTATTCAATTGCAAAAGGGCAATTGGGGTAACTACTAAGTCAAAAAGTTGTTAGAATAGGATCATAAGGTGATATAAACCTATCTTGTAGTGTATAGCATCTAAGCCTGGGTACTTTTGAGATGTTTTTACTCAAAGTACTATTTACTTTACGGGCTTATGTTGCATGTTTGCTATATAACTGCATTTGGATTTATTGGATCTTATTGGATTTTTGATTGACTAGGTTGGTACATGAAGTTAGAATTTGATGTACAATGGCATGATTGTCACATTGAGTTCTTTTCTTGATGTTACTAATCTAGAGGTAGATAGGATTAGTGTGAGGAAGAGACGAGTTACTAGCAAGATGAGGCAGCAATGAAAGCTCATGAAGAGAAGGAAGTCCAGAAGACAGAAGCCAACAAAGCTACTAATGTGAAATGTGGAGAGTGTCACATCATATTTGGATTGGGAAGCGTATATTACCCGTACAGGAAAGGTGGGGGAACAAAGTAAGTTCGACCAAAAGAGTTACAAGTAGTTGGAAAAGAATCTACGGAAGAAGATGATGCAAGGAAAGCAACATGCGAAGACATATCCAAGAAGGAAAGTTTTGAAGTTTTTACAGATCAACTCATGAAGTCTTCTCAAGACAACCAAAACTCAAGGATGAAGGCTATTGGTGGAAAGACACCAAATAGAAACTTAAAGGTGTTGAGTGAAGGGGCTGTAGTATGCAGTTATATGTTGATAGGATTTGTCATAACTTGGTGGAATAAGTTATTGTTTGAGCAATAAGAAGATATTGTTACTATTTGGAAGGAGTTCCAGAGGAAGTTTAGCAACACTTGTGTGTTTAAGAGTATCATAAGGTGAAGTTAAAAGAATATGAAGAGTGGAAGAACATAGATATTTCCAGTTCTGAAGGAATAACGGGAAGTTGATCATCTATTCGGAGGCTTTATAAGAGACAGAAGCGGAGAAATTAACCGCCAAACGAGAGTCCATGATTAGAGATCAGACATCCATAAGGAGATAAATTTGTGTTGGATACACAAACCATTACAAGAAGGAGTGGATGAGAAAGTCATCCGACAAATGATGATAAGTCGGAAAGGGATGACAGAAGTAAAGTATTTGGATGAAAGCACGTTGATATTTAGAGATGACATATCAACCATGTCAAGAAGTGCAACTATATAGGGAGTCCAATGTTCAAGAGAACATCAGAACCATGGTAGAAGAGTTTAGTTTTGTCGTGGAGTGACGACAACCCCAAGAGGGTGGATCATCTTGGATGAAGGCAACGAAGACATGTGTCAAAGTAAGAGAGTCACAGTCTGCCATGGGAACAACTGTCAAGAGGAATGGATTATCAAGAGGACTAACACCCTATAATCAACCACTCAGATGGAGGACACATCAAGACGAGATTGATGAGTTACATGGTTAAACAAGTCAAGACGGTATAGAATCAGTCTGCAATATCAGACCTGAAGGAAATGATACGTCAGCTAAACTTTACCTTGATGACCAACATCCTATTCAAGTTTGAAGTTAAGATAGCATCCAATGCATAAATTCAGGTGTGCAATTCTTTTCTTGAGACCATCGGATGGGCCAACTAGAATTCTAGCCATAATAGGAATCCAATTTATCGGAGATTACTCGGGTTGTTCACAATATGGTGGACATACCACGTACTCTTCGGGAAACTGTTGGAAACCTCGTAATAGTTAGTATTTACTTCCGGAGAATGATACTGGGGGTTCACAACATGGTGAATATACCACGTGTTCTTCGTGAGACCATGAGGCAAAGATAGTGCAAAGTTCAAGCAGAAAGAAGGATTACGAAGCTTGACTGAATGGAACCGACATAATGAAGCTCAACTGACAGAGGGTGAGAAATGAGGAAGCCTTTGGGAATTCCAAGGGGGAGAGTGACCAAGTGTATTGAATAGTACTTGGCAGAAGATGACGTGAAATTTTAGAAGGAATACCTTGACCAGGATAATGCAAACGTGGTTATCTATGTTCTACTAGATCTTCAAAATAAATGAGCATTGTTAGAAATTTTTACCAGATTCTGAAGTCAAAGAGGAAGTTGAGAATTGGAGGTTGAAAATCACAAGGAATCCATTAAGGAAGGGATCTGTGATCATATGCTCCAAAAGAGATGGAATAAAAGGAACTAGAGTTCAAGGATGAGAAAGTCTAACGTATCAGTACTAGGATATGAGGAGATTGACATTGAAAGGATTGTTCATCCTGACTACAAGTGACGGGAAGAATACTGTGAGATACCGTATTAATGGTTGAATGGACTACTCGTGTCTAGCTAATCCATTCTCGGGAAACAAACCACTCAGGAAAAAGAATTATGTTCTATATAGCCAGGAAAGGACAGTTATCCCAGAGGTGCTGGATAATTGTGTTCTGATTATAAGGAAGTGTACCACCTGGAGATCATACAAGGTTTTAGGAAAGGATCTTCGACAGAAGGCTATAAAGTGGGGGTAATGCAAGAATGTCTGAAATGGACAATCCGAGAGGCATGAAAGGGTAGTGAGATCATTGGAACTCACTTAAGGAACGATGAAAGTCGATAGATGGAGGATGGATCAATGGAGGATGTACAGAAGGATTGTTTGACAAGGGATTAACCAAATCTACATCCATGTCAACATGGAATTTGAGAGAATCAATATCTGCAAAAGTTCTTTCTGCCTTACTCTACGCGAGAGAATCGAAACTTCGGGACAAAGTTTAGTTTAAGGGGGAGAGAATGTAATACCCCAGGGTTTAGAGACTCAAAAGTGTAGAAAAAGGATTTGTGCATTTGCATAGCATGCATCTGAAAATGCGGGAAATTTTGGCGCGAATAAGAAACGAGACAAAGTGATCGATGTTTCTCTCGACTCGATGAATTAGGGTTTAGATCATCCTGTTGAGTGCTATAAACTTCGACATGACCTTTCCTAATTATCAACACTTCTGATTACAATTCATAATATGACAAGGTATAATTCAATTTAACAAAAGACACAAACACAATCTCATCTATATGATAATACAAATCCAACAAACATTTATATTATCATCTCATCTCAATTCATCACATTAACACATACATGATCATATCACAATTCAATTACATCATGTCCCAATTTCAATCTTATCTCATCTTATCATTACACTCATCTCAAATTTCTAATACAAAGGTCCAAAATCTTTATAAGATACAAAATGGACACAAGATCAAACTTTACAAGTGTAATTTGAAGGAATAAATGAATATTACAACATTTAATCGAATAAGTACATATCTCATCCAAAAGGAAAGAAATTTACAAAAGAATAAATGGAAATCCTAAACTAAATCTTAAACTGGATCTTCAACTCATTTTTGATCTTCTCAACTTATCTTGATCTTCTTATCTTCCAATCTTCTCAATTTTATTCCTGCAAGACAAAGGACACAAGAGAGCAAGAAAGGAATACAACCAATTGGATTTGGAGAAGAATTTCTCTCAGACTTGCATAGAACTACTATGCATGATCAACATTGAGATTTGGAAGCTCCCATATCAGTATTTGTTCTTATCAAATTCTCTAGAAACCACTTGTGTGAAATTCAAAGGATTTGTGTTTTATAGAAGTAGTTTGATAACAAGCCTTGCAACCTTGTTAATAGATTCTTCTGTATGCATAAAGCAATTGAATGTCATATTATAAAAACACACACTTTCATCTATATTTAATCAAAAGAAAGGTTTCTTAATTAAAATGTTTGCCTTCACCACAAGGGTGAGGCAATTTGATGTTGGAACTTAACTAATGGATGTTAGGAACTTGTCCTAGTATCCAATTGGTGACTAGAGGGATCAATAATAAATCGAAGGCAACAATGGATCATACTTGTGGACCAATTTGGATCATTTGAGGCAACCTGGATCAACTATGCAACAAGAAGGCAACAAGGGACATGATCCATTTGAGAAGATACAAGGACAGCATGGGACAAAAGACATCATTGATCCACATTTATCTATCTTAGGCAACATATTTATTTCCCTCTAATCTAGTCAAGTTCATCAAAGAAAGCCCACAGGGAAAATTAAATTGTTTCTCCAATGGTATTAATTACCAAGGAAGAAAATAAGCCATATGAGTAAGCCACAAATCCGAATTGAAAAGCCCACATGATCACCACCCATAACTTGCTAAGCCACTAATATTTCACAAGCCCACATAGGAGAATCAGCCCACAAGTCCATCTAGTGACAAAAGCCACTTGTCTAGTCCAAGAATAAATCCTACAAGGGGATAAGACCAAGCTTGGGATGGATAAGCTTGCCACATAGGAGAGTTATCCACAAGCAAAATATCTAATATAACTTGAACCCCAAGTAATGCCTATCCATAAGAACATGACAACAAGTAGCTTACTCACCCATGCAAATGAGGAGTCACCTAGTTGTGTGTCACCACCACAACAATTAGGCAGTACTATATAATCATTCCAGTAGCTAACTACAACACATCTTTCTCACATCCATCTTTCCAAATACAAACTACAAATAACTAGCCGCACCACAAGTGCTACACAGCAGCCAATTATCTATCTAGCACCATACGTATCTCACATCAGCACAACTACACCAACAGATAATCCAGCAACTAAATCATCTTCCAAGATCAGCTAGAATAGCTCAAGAACACAAGAACATCCACTGAAATAATTTGCAGCTAGATAAATACACCCTAGGAACATTGAAGCAGCGAGGAGGAGCAGGCTAGCCACAAGACGCAGGTTATCATCATTTTCCAGAAGACCAAGCTGCTCAACAACAGCAGGTTAATTCTTTGTGTGTGTGTGAGGCAGAGGAGAGGTGCTAGCAAGTTCTGTAAATGACAGGACAGTGCTAGAAAGAGAGGAGAGCAGGGCAGCATATCAAAATCTATCCAAGAAAACATCTTTAAATCATTCCAACTACCCTTCAATTAGATCTCAACTAGGAGGATAGAAAGAAGTGTATCTCTCAGATTTGCATAGAGTTGCTATGCTAAATCATCACAGAGGTTAAAAGCCACACACGTATCTGTTCTTATCGAAATACATGCTTCAGCCTGTGCATCATTGGCAGAGCCAATAAATCAAATAAAGCTTCTGTTCTTATCTTTAGAAAAAGGAAGATCTCATCTGGATCAAGCCAACTAAGAAAATTCCTATAAAATCACAACAAACACCAAATTACCAGGAGTGCACACCCTAGATATAGGATCTGGCAAACAAACCCAGCTTCTTAGTGCTTAGAGTGTTATGTGCTCTCTGATTTGGCAAAATAAAATCATCCTTGAGCTTAGGAATTCATTTGGTAATTAATTGTCCTTATCATTAACTCTTAAATTGCCTCAGGAATATTTACTATCATAGGCAGAGGCAAGCATAAGATTTATTCTTATCAATTCATCTAAGAAATCTGTCCAGATGATAGATATCCACACTTTGCACCATATTACCACCATCACATGATCAGATCATGGAAGTAAATGATTTGGTAATCTCTATTAACAACCAAGAACTAATAAAACATCCACTAGATCATCTGGATGAGTAAATCATCTAAATTCTCACTCTGAAGTTAATGGACAGAAGTAAATAAGTGAAACTGAATATTTCTTCAGTTAACCATCTGACAGTGAGGAGCACAGCACAATCACACAAGTTCGTCACTAGGATGAAATGAAGCACCACATGAGCACCAGACCAGTAGTTCATCAGCTCACTAGCTGGTCACAGAAGAAGTTCACCTCGAGAAGTTGTAGCCGAGGCAGGACATAGAGTTGAGGTAGCCGTGGGTCACCAAGGTTGCGGTGGCGGCGCCACTGCCGTCCCATCGGCGACAGCAACACCACAGCCGCACCATCACCACACCACCATCAAACCGGGGGCGCCGGGGTTGCACCAGGGCACCATCCTACCGGCGTCGAGGTTGAGGTAGACGGCACAGAGGCGGAGCAGTCGTGGGGCTGGGGACCGAGTAGGAGTGGGGCAGAGGCTCGAGGTGAGGCCGTCGTCGTGGTGAGAGCTGGGAGATGCGGCAGCGATGGGGAGCCGGTGGAGGAGATCGAGTCGGAGGCGAGTGATCGCCCTTCACGTAGTTACCTGCGTGAAAAGTAAATGGGTTAGGTTGAGACTCCAAGTGTAGAGTGTGTAGTAAGTGGAAGACGTGTTTTCCCCACGAGGGTGACTCGAGGGTTTAATATCGAACTCTCGGGGAATCAGTAGTGAAGATTTATCTTTCCTATCCTTATTTTGGTTACCTACAAAACAAAGTAAATGTTTTGGTCCTCAACCTCACCTAGTGGTTGTCAAGCACAAGGTGTGAGAATGATATCAAGATAATATGCAATGCAAACAAGAAATAAATATGACATGGTGGTAAATAAATATGCAAGGATGGTGGTAGCAATGATAAATGATATTTTTGGGTTTTATATGATGAATGCAAGATGGAAAAGTGTTTTGTATTTTCGGATTTTTAAATGGCAGAAAATGGAAAAGTGGTAAAAGTTGTTGGAAAGGTGTTTCTTATGATTAAAAATGGACCGGGGTTCATGGTTTCACAAATGCACTCTCTCTTTGATAAAGTGGTAGACAATGGAACACTAGAGTTGACATATGAGATTGCAACACAATAGTTTAATGACAAGTTATAATTATATGGGCATCACGTCCTAACATAGAGACCTTTTGGTTATTAGTCTCTCTTATACTCCACCAAGATGCGAAGTAAATCATAACACCTCAGTAATTAAGATAACTCAGAGTATAGCAATAAGTATCATGACATGAAGTTAAAATAAGAATATGCTAGATCTAGTCATGGAGTAGTGGCAATGGTCACACCCACATCTCCGGTAGCATGGTATTTCTTTTTATCCCTAGTGAGGCAACAAAGGTAAACACCCAAGTGGATCGCAGAACTTTCTCTCACGTTCACTGCACTAGCCACCCCCCGTTACTCCAACTAATGCACACGTTCCCCCTCACACGCTCTCATAAACATGCCTGATCATAACAAGTAAATAAGAACAGGGTACATAATATGCATCTACTTTCATAACTGAAACAAAACCATTGCAATCTCAAACATATATTAACTCATAAAAAGATCCACCACAAAGGTATTAAATAGATGACCGTAATCATGTTCAGCAGCTCATACGGTACTAATTAGTGAAGCTCGAGAGAGAGAGAGAGAGATACATAAGTTACTTCCACAAACCCATAGTCCAGAGGTGGACTACTCCCTCTTCATCATGGAGACGGTGGAGAAGTCGTTGGAGAAGATGGAGACCACGCCGGCAGCGCCCCGCCGGAGTTTTCCCCCTCCAATCTGTAGCTCCAGGTCTCTGTTTCGGTGTTTCTGTGTTTCTGCGGCGCTCCTTCCAGAGAACGTCGGGGGACTATTTTTATAGGCATTTTTAGGTCAAAACGGAGTCGGTGGAGGAAAGATCGACGGCAGCGGAGCTCCGAGGCCCAAAAGGAGGGGTCCCACGCGGCCAGGTACAGGGGCCGTGTGGGCCCACCTATCTTGGCCCTCGGGCCTCCTCTTGTTTGCTTCCTTCGCTCCCACGCTTTGTTCCTTCCAAAAAATGATGCTCGTAAATTTTCAGGTCATTTGGACGTCATTTGGGTCCCTGAAACATTAAAATATAGAAATAGGGTTTTCTGCCTGCGCAGGGTTAATTCCATAAAAAAATAGGAAACATATCAAATATTCCCAAAATCATTATAAAACAGTGATATAACCCTTATATGATGCAAATATGACTGGAATATAAGTAAAAATAATGCAAAGTTCATGTATGCATTTTACATGCATCAACATCCCCAAGCTTAACCTATACTCGTCCTCGAGTATGAAGGTGATAAAACTAACATGGACTTTGCAATTTAATACTATCAATGGATATCAAAGATGATTACTATTGCTACATAGAGTAACATGATTCATTCTTAAAAGGAGTAGCAACATGCAAGATAGTTTATGAAGTGATATCAAGTATTCAATGCAAGGATGTTCAATGATAATTCACAAAGTGTAACATAAGAGAAGAAGTACTATGGACCACATGTATGCATAATAATAAGTAAGAACATCCTACAATGGTCATAGAGTATTGGTGAAAATCTGAATATAAAAGGTGGACACTTTGGAAAGATATATATATGAGTAGAGGTAAAGCATGAATAAATTTCATCTAACTTCTGAACTTCTCTACTTAAGTCAATGATTGTAATATGGTAATCCTTGGTGTCAAGCTCTCATTCCCCTATCATAGCATCTTGAATGATTAAGTTTAAAGTGAAAGCAATACGAGTAGTGTGCTTGACAAAGTACAGGTTGAAAGTCTCATGCCCCTTGAATACAAGTACCTACTCCATGTGCTACTCAACTTGGAAAACAAAGCAAGTTCAAGTTAAATATCATTGCAAGTAATAATAGTATCATTAAGAGCGTCAACTGGGGTACCTCTTGTCCCAGGATATGGAACAAGCCCATATCAAAATGACAAGACAAACAAACATAATGAACAATCTCAACACCCTTTTTATTTACCATTGGATAGCTTTTTATTGTAAGGTGTATCACAGAAGGTTCACCATAGCATGTAAGTAAATTTCCACCATGAATGATGCATGGCTTAGATTAGCGGCCCAGGCGTCTCTCTAACCATTTATACAAACTCATTTAAACTCACTTCATTTCCTCCTTTATTTCACCCATGGTAAGCATCCATAAACAAAAGTACGTGATATCAACTAAATGAGATGATGTGCAATGTTGAAAGCTTGCCATGTGACAGCACATATGAGCTAACTCTCAACGAAAGACATTTGTCAAGTCCACAACTTCATAATTTTAATCACAATGGGTCATATTTTATTTATGCAATGAAAGTAAAGTGTGCATCAAGTTCGAGAGAGCTATATAACCAACTTTTCCCACAACAATTAACAACATAAGCATTTTCATTCAGAGGTATAGATAACACAAATATCATGATAAACATACTCGGAATAGCATAAAGCTAATAGGTAGATATGGTGGACTCACTGGAAAAACTTTGGTTGAAGGTGTTGGAAACAAGTTTTTGCTTGTTGGAATTTTTGGGCTAGCAAGAGGGAGAAAGTTGACTATCTAAATGCATGCATGAGTGTCCATAGAACTAACTAATCCATGTTAAAACAAGGTAGAATAACATTTATCATCAAAACATGAATAAAAGATAGCTCTTGATAAAATATTTGCAAATTATTACTCATTAACAAGCTCATGAATCATGCAATTATATGTGTCTTTTAAAATTAACTCCAACATCCCTTTTCCCAATCTTATAATAGCATCCAACATAATTCAACCCAAATTTCCAGTAGCTCTCTCATATATAAATGATAGTGTGGTGGTCTCACAAAATAAAAATCTAACCTAAACAAACAAAAAGACGCTCCAAGTTTATGCGATAAAGTGTTTCGATCGAAAAACAGAAGTTAGACGTGTGCAAACCGAGAGTGTGTAGGTCCAGTGGGGTTGTCTTCACATCCCCAAGCTTATGGTCTTCACCATCCTTGGATAGCTCTTGGTGCATCTCCTCTAATCCCTTTGAAAAAACTTCAAAACACCGTTTCTCCCATTTCTTTTTCTGTGGGGCACATTAGTAGTGATAAACAAATAGATTTCTTGCTGCATATAATCCTTAGACAAAAATTCATATAAATGTCCAGAACATGTATAATGTTGTATGCCTACTCATAAACTCAATTGGATCAAAAAGATTCATGTTTGTCGGAGACTAGTCCCAGGAACTAGGGGTGTCTCTCAGAAGCCAGGAAACGAGTAAGGGGCTGAACACAACGTCAAACAAATCCTCAACAACCTCGGCGACGGTGCTCGTCGAGCTCGGTGAGGAACATCACGACAGAGAGGAACACGAGCCGCTACCCAGGTTCAGGCCCACCGTGAGGTGTAAAAGCCCTACGTCCTGCTAAGATGTATTGCACTGCTTGGAGAGGTTCACAGTACAAGGTGCTTGCCGAGGGCACAGCATGGCTATGGTGGACTATGGTGGAATGAGCTCCGTCTTCTTCCTCAGACGTAGCTCCTTGGTTGTGGAATGAGTTGGTGAATGCGGGATCCCCTCCTAGGTCGTACACTGGCTCCTTATATACTGGGCTTGGTCCTCTTCCCCGAAAATCTCCGGCGGGAAGGGATACCACAATGCCGCCGAGTTGGAGCACAGCGCACAGCGTCGGGGGCGTCCATGGACGCGGTCCATGGCAGAGCACGTCGTCTTGGCAGAAAAAGCCACCGTCCAACCAGGACGGTGGGCTGGCGCTGCAGAGCTTTGGGGCGTGCCCCACGGTGACGTCGCAGTTGGAGCGTAGCGGCGGCCGGCCGCTTTATCACCAATTTGGCAAGTCTTGGAGTCCGCTTTGCTTGCCGCAGCTCCTTTGACCACTTTATACACGAGAATGGCAACTGCGGCGTCTTCGTCATCGCGCGCAGGCGCGCGCGTCACTCTGCGGCGGGCGCAGAGCCCATGTGCGCTCTGCAGCGGTGCAGGAGCTTGCTTCCACTTGAAGGAACCCCGCGAGGCCTGAAGCCTCGCCGAGGTTTTGTAGCCGTTGACTTCTCGCGAGGGAAAACCTCCCGAGGGGCGCGGAGACGCGCCAGGGCCTGAAGATCTTCTAGGAGAGGCCTTCCCGAGGCAGAGGTCCCTCTCGAGGCCTCCAGGCCGATCGTCTGGTCCTTAGCAGAAATGCTCAGTCGAGCAAAGAAGCCCTCGCGAGGGAAAATGCCTCGCGAGGCTCGCCAGGCTGAAAGCCTGGTCCTTAGCAGAATTCCTGCGGAGCGTTGAGGGCTGTGGCAGGCCGGCCCATGATACCCTGGTTTTCACTGGGCCGACAGTAGCCCCCGGGCCCGCGATGGGCACGCTGGAGCTCCTCAGGCGGAGGCGAATCGTCGTGGGCCCAAAGAAGCCTGCGAAGCCCGAGACACGTGGAGCGTCACGGCCGGACACGATCCCACGATCTCCTCTGAAGTAACGGGCGTGGTGGTGGGTCCCGCCACGTCCTGTAACGGCTCGATGAGCCGATATAAGGCGAAGAGCTCGGCGCAGGCGGCCATTACTTCACTCGTTCCCCTTTCATCTCCTTCTTCCCAGCGCTCAATCCCCAATCTCCTCCTTCGCGACCTTGCTGCAATGGCGCCCAAGAAGCCACCGCTGCTACGAAGGGCAAGGCAGTGGCGCAGGGCGGCGAGCCGCTGAGATGCAGCGGGACGGACTTCGAGCCGGCTCTGAGCGGCTCCCGCTTCGAGACGGAGGCGCAGCTGGACAAGGTGCGCCACATGGCGGCCTCGAAGACCAACGAGCACGGCGCCACGGTGCTCAAGCGGCGGGCAACTCCCACGGCAGCTTCTACCCCATCTTCATGCACTCTCTCTTCGCCGGGCTCGTTCCTCCCTTCTCCGATTTCTTCCTGGCGGTCCTGGAGCGCTACCAGATCCAGGTTCTTCATCTCCACCCCAACTCCATCCTCGTCCTCGCCATCTTCGCCTACCTCTGCGAGGCGTACATCGGCATTCCGCCTTCGGTGGACCTCTTCCGCAGCTTCTACGCGCTCCGGTTCACGGCGAACAAGGAGCGGTCGGGGTGCGTGTCCTTCCGCATCACCGACGGCATGAAGGGCGTCTACATCCCCATCGCGCGGAACGGCGAGAACATCGTGACCAGCGTGACGAAGAAGGTGGAGGACTTCCGCAAGCGCTGGTTCCTCATGCAGTTCGGGAGCCAGAGCGCCTTCTTCGAGCTGCCTGAAGCGCCTCCGACGAAGAGGGCGAGCTGGTCCTCCAAGGGCTCAAGGGCGCGACGCTTGGCCCTGTGGTGAGGCGCTTGAGGGACCTCCGCGAGGCCGGCCTCACCGGGCAGATGGTGGCCAAGGACTTCGTGAGGCGCCGCATTGCTCCGCTCCAGAGGCACGCGGACGCGATGTGGCTGTACTCCAACCAGAGGGACAAGATGCGCCTGAGCGCTACCCTCTACACGAAGGAGGAGTTGCACGCCCTCATGGAGACCCTCTTCACGTCCCAGACATCCCCGCCCCACTGACCAGACTGTGCCGCTTCATCGGATCGATCTCGGGCGCCGCGTCTCGCATGTGCAGGCGATGCCGAAGTTCGACCAGTGGGGCCTGGTGCCTAAGGGGCACGTTGGGCCTCGCGAGGACCCGGAGTCTGCGGCGCAGGGGGCGCCAGTGAGGGCGACGAGGAGACGACGGAGACGCCCGCAGAGTCTGACGCGGGCGCAACCGGCGCCTCGGGAGGCGCCGCTTCCTCGGCGGAGAATTCGAGCGCCTCGAAGAGTGCGGCGCCTGAGGAGATCCACGAGATCTCCTCGGCAGCGGCGACGAGTTCGTGGTTGCCCCCTCGGCGTGTCGAGGGGGAGGAGGAGAGCGACGATGACGATGCTTCGTCGGGCCACTGCGAGCCCGCTCCAAGGCGATCCACGACAGGAACGCCGGGCCCAGGAGGAACAGAGGCACGGACGAGCGCGGAGCCCAGTGCTCCGCCCGCGAAGCGGAAGAAGAGGAAGTGGGTCGACACCGCGGCGTAAGTTTTTGTACTCCCTTTCCTGTTTGATGTTGTTCTTGTGTAGCCTCTCGAGGGTTTTGAGTCTTTTCCTCTCCAGCGCCTGAGCCAAAGAGGCGGAGGCTCCGGAGACTTGGAGAGATCTCCGCTCTGCCGCGGCGTCCGCGACGCCTACAACTGAAGAGGTGCACCCGAGGCCACCGCTTCCTCTCCCGAGGCTGCGACGCCACCTCCTGGGGCGGAGGAGCGCCACGAGGAGAGGAGGAGGAGGCTGAGGTGACGACGCCGCCTTCGCGGCCTGACGCTTCTCCCGCGCGGCAAGAGAAGACGCCGGAGAGGACGCGGCAAGGACCACGCCGCCGGCGAAGGAGGGCGCGGCGGGACAGCTGCGTCTGCAGAGACGCACGCTGACGTCGAATGGAGGACACCACGTGCCGTCGCCTCCACCGAGCTCGGGCCTTGGAGGGCCTACGGGGCACTGAGGCTGCCGCGGGGACGGCCTCAGCAGAGAAGGCCAACCCTGCTCCTGGGGAGGAGAGTGCTCCCCAGGGGCAGAAAGATGGTGGAGCTGATGGTGGGGGCGCCTCGAGCCCCCAGAAGGCTCCCAGCGCAGAAGGCGAGGGGGGCTCTCGCCAGAGCCCCCAGAAGGCCCCTTGCACGGAAGAAGAGGGAGGCTCCCAGCAGAGCCCCCAGGCGCGCCTCGAGGACACCCAGAGCCCAAGGCGCGATGCCCCGGAGTCCTCGGCAGGCGCTGGCGCTTCCAGGCCCTCTGGAGAATCGTGGGCCCTAGCCTTGCTGGGTCGGCGCCCTGTCGCAGCTCGCCGAGAGGCCGTCCTTCGCTCGGCGAGGGAGGTGCTCGATGGGCTCGAGGCCCAGCTCGCTGAGGAAGACCGCAGGGCGGAGGAGGTCGCCGAGCTTGCGCGGGGCTGGGCTTGCCTCCAGGAGACCGTGGAGCGCTGCCGCCGGAAGGACGAGGCAGCCCAGGCGCAACGCGAGGCGGCGCTGCGCTCTGCTGAAGAGATCCGCATCAGCGTGGTCCGCGAGGTCGAGGAGACCCTTGCGGACCTGAGCTAGCGCGAGGCTCTCGAGGCGGAGACGGAGGCCAAGCATCAGGAGCTGGCGGCGCGCGAGGCGGCGGTCTCCACCAAGCACAAGGAGCTCTGACCGCGAGGCGGGATCATCGCCGAGTCGGAGACCGTGCGGCAAGGCCTGGAGAAGCTCCGCGAGGACCTGCGCGTCCGCGAGAACCAGATGGTGCAGCGCGGGGCAGAACTTGATGCCCGCGAGACCGAGCTACGCAAGCGCGAGGAACAGGTCGAACAGATCGAGAAGGATCATCTGCGCAGCGGGAGCACCTGGAGTCTCGCGAGAGCAAAGTTACTCAAGACGAGGCGTTCTACCAGAAGCGCCTCGCGCTGACCAACGAGAACCTCCGCAAGAAGGAGGAGCAGATGGCGGAGGAGTCCGCGACCAAGGAGCAGCTCTTCCGCGACAATTGCAGGAAGGACTTCGCGGAGAAGGCCAAGAAGCAGGAGGCGCTTCACGAAGAGACGCAACGAGCTTGAGGCCGCATCAGGGAGCTTGAGGCTCAGAAGAAGCGATTTGACTCCCGCCTTCATGACGCTGTGGAGGCTCGGAAGCACGCGGAGCAGGACCTTGCCTCCTTGACGCAGGACATGAACGAGATGCAGCAGCAGGTGGGGCCTGTTGTGGACTCGTCGAGGAAGCTCGGCGGAGCGCTCTGACTGCGCAGGTCTTGTCGCGCCAGCGGGAGCGCATGTTTGCTTCCTTGGTGAGGCGTGCGCGGCCGTCGCGGGCCGCCTGGGGACCGAAGCCCCCAGGCTCTCTGTCGAGGGGAACTCGACGTCGCCATCTACCTTGGCTTCTTCGAGCAGCTCTCACCAAGTTTGAAGAGGTCGTGACGAACCTCGACGACTGGTCGACACCGAGAGCCGCGAGCTCCTTGGCGTCGCGGTCGGCCAAGTCTTCGCCAACCTTGCACACCTCCACCCCGGCTTCGACTTCGCGTCTGTGATGGAGCCTCTGGAGAAGGACTCGCCTCGAAGCTGGACGCCTCGGTGTGGGACGACGTGGAGAAGTACACTCAACGCTTCAAGAGGGTCGAGGTCGAGGAGAGCGACGACGAGGCTGGCTGAGGAGGTGGATGACGAGGACGTCGACGGCGACGACGACAACCCCGCTGCTTAGGTTGCCCCTGTAGAGATGTGCCAAGGGCACTAGTTATCTTAAGACTTGTTGCTTTTATTTGTGCTGGTTTGTAAAGACACTTTTATTTGTGCAAGTGTGAGTGCCCCTCGGGAGGCCTTTTATCTGTTCCCTCATGTCTTTTTCGCTCTACGTCGTTAGGACCCTGCTCTTAGCGCAAATAGCACCGCCGCTTCGGTATGCCGGAGTCAGGGCTCGACAAGGCCGGGGGGTGCGTAAGGCTTAGAGAGGTAAGAGCCCTCGAGGCGCGATGCTCAGGGGCTCCCCTTTGACGTGCAAGCAGCCCATGAGGCGTAAGAGAGAAAAGAGAGGCTCGAGGGGCGACAAAACCAGCGAGAGGGAAAAAGAGCTCATGAGGCGTAAGTTCTGGACTTAGCTCTGGCGAGACGCCTGCTTTGTAGAGGGTGTTGTGTTCCTGGTGAGGTGTTCTCCCTCTCGAGGCTGCCTGAGGCTGGTTGGAGCTTTTGGAGCCCTGCAAGGCGTCTTGTTCCCTGTGTTGGAGAGAGAGAGCGAACCCACAAGCAAAGCATAGTTGTACAACTCATGCGCGCTCATAGATTTCCTCATGGGTATCTCACGAGGAGAATAAGCACCAAGGTCCTTGGTGAGGTGACGTGCATGGGAGCTAACCCACGAGTCAGAGCTCTTTGGTGAGATAACGGTCGTGGGCGGAGAGCCACGAGTTAGAGCTCGGATCCTTTGGATTTTACGATGCTGCTGGGATGCTCCCGAGACACAGGCACCGTGCTCAGCCCCCGCTCGCGAGGTGCGCATGGGGAAAAATGTGAGCGCGAATGAAATGTAAGAAAACAAACTCACCAAGCAATATTACATAACGGCGCCGAAGCGCAATAGGTTCATGATGACCTGAAATTGTTCATTACACTTGGCGAGGCCAAGACAAAGTCCGCCATGTCTGGGCATGGGGTTCCACATGGAGTGGCTGAGGCTTCCCGCGGCCCGTGGCGACGCGTTGTAGGAAACTCTCAGTGGAGATGGCCCTCGTGAAGGGAAAGCTTGGTGAAGCTGGGAGGTGAAGACGCGTGCTTCCCTCTTGAGACAAAAAATGCCTGCCGCGACGTGATCACGGGTAGAACTTGCGTAGGTGCTCGATGTTCCATGGATTTTTGATCGGATCGCCGTCTTCCGTCTCGAGCCGTACCGCGCCGGCCTGGCGATGTGCGCGACCCTGTAGGGGCCTTCCCACATGGGTGAGAGCTTGTGGAGGCCTCTCTGGAGAGGATCCTCCTGAGGACGAGATCGCCTGTCTCGAGGGTGCGCGGCCGTATGTGGCGGCTGTGGTAGCGGCGCAGGTCTTGCTGGTACTTCGCCGCTCGGAGGGCGGCACGGCGGCGTAGTCCATCGAGCAGCAGCAAGTCGTCGTTGTGGAGCTCCTCTTGGTTGTCCTCGTTGAAAGCAAGGATCCGTGGGGACCCATGCTTGATCTCGGTGGGGAGGACTGCTTCAGCGCCATAGACGAGAGCGAACGGCGTTTCTCCAGTGGGCTTCGTGGCGGTGGTGCGGATGGACCAGAGCACGGAGGGGAGCTCTTCGATCCAGTTCTTGCCGTGGGCCTTGAGGCGATTGAAGCTTCTTGTCTTGAGGCCTTGAGCACTTCTGCGTTCGCCCGCTCAGCCTGCCCGTTGCTTCGTGGATGAGCCACCGAGGCGAAGCAGAGCCGTGTGCCAAGACTCTCGCAGTAGGCCCTGAAGATGCCGCTGGTGAACTGCGAGCCGTTGTCGGTGATGATGCGATTTGGCACGCCGAAGCGACAGGCCAGGCCTCTGATGAATTTCACCGCTGATCTCGCCGGGATGGTGCGCACCGCTTCAACCTCCGCCCATTTGGTGAACTTGTCGATGGCGACGTAGAGGTAGCGGTAGCCCCCGCTGGAGCGTGGGAAAGGTCCCAGGATGTCCAGCCCCCAGACCGCGAAGGGCCAGGAGAGGGGATGGTCTGGAGCCCCAGTGCGGCTGGTGGACTTGCTTGGCGTGGAACTGGCATGCCTCGCAAGCCTGGACAACGGTGGTTGCATCTTGAAGCACTGAGGGCCAATAGAACCACTCCTGAAGACTTTCCCTGCAGGGTGCGTGATGACGAGTGGTGGCCACATTCTCCACTGTGTATGTCCTTGATCAGCTGGCGGCCTTCTTCAGGGGGGACGCATTTTAGTGCAACTCCATTTGGACGCTTGCGGTACAGGTCTCCCTCGTGAAGGCAGTATGACTTGGCCTGGCGAGCAACTCTCTCTGCTTCTGCGTCCTCTTCAGGGAGGACTCCGTCCCTGAGGTACTCCTTGAGCTCATCGATCCAGCCCGTCTCTTGTGTGTCATGGCCAGCAGCAGGCGTTCCCCTGTGGGTGGACCGCAGCTCGGCGCTCCAGATGTTGGTGGTGGTGGGAGCTCTTCGTCCATGTTCATTTCGACGCTTCTTTTGGCTGTTTCACCGATGCCCTGGTGAGCCTCTCCTCGAACACGCCCGCCTGCTGGGCTTCTCTGCGTGATGCTCGCCTGGCGATGTCGTCGGCCTCCTGGTTCTCCCTTCGTGGGATGTGCCTGAGCTCCATCCCCTTGAAGTGTTTCTCGAGCTTGCGGACCTCCTCGAGGTAAGCGGCCATGTGGCCGTCCTTAGGTGTAGCTCTTGTTGGAGAAGTTGACGAGGAGCTGGGAGTCGCCCTTGATGAGTAAGCGCTTGATGCCGAGGGCGATTGCGGCTCTGAGCCCGGCGAGGAGGCCCTCGTACTCGGCGATGTTGTTGGAGACCTTGTCTGTCGTGAAGCACAGCTGGACGGCGTAGTAGAGCTTGTCGCCCTTGGGTGAGGTCAGGACGACGCCAGCCCCAGCGTTCTGGCATGCGAATGCTCCGTCGAAGTGCATGGTCCAGTGGCTTGGCACCGTGTCTCCTGCTGGCGTGGATTCTGCCTCATGAGGCTCTTCTTGCTGGTGTCTGTCCACTCGGCGACGAAGTCAGCCAATGCTCTCCCCTTGATGACCCTGGTGGTGTCGAAGCGCAGGCCAAAAGGTTGCAGCTCAATGTTCCACCCTGCGACGCGGTCAGTGGCGTTTGGATTGCGCAGGATCTGCTCCAGAGGGAATGATGTGACCACCGTGATGGGGTGGCCCTGGAAGTAGTGGCGCAGCTTCCTGGAAGCGATGAGGAGCGCGAGGAGGAGCTTCTGCTGCATAGTGTACCGCTCGCGAGCATCTCGCAGCACAGTGCTGACGAAGTAGACGGGATGCTCGACGAGGGTTGTCGATGGTGACGCAGCGCTGGGTTCCTCGGGAGCCTTGTCGAGCCTCTCGAGAGGTGGACCCTCGACGAGGGTGCCTTCTGGTTGTGCGGGCTCGGCATGGGGCTCAGGGCCTGAAGAGGATGTTTCCTTGTCGGGGGGATCTGGGCTTGGCGTGGCGGTGTCCTTCTTGGCGAGGACTGGCTCTTCCCTTTCTGCCACCAAGGCTGCGCTCACTGTTTGTGGAGTGGCTGATAGGTACAGCTTCAGATGCTCGCCAGGCCTTGGGGCAACCATGACAGGTGGGCTAGCCAAGTACTTCTTCAGGTCTTCAAATGCCTTGTCCGCCTCAGGCGTCCACTTGAACGTGCCAGACCGCTTCATGAGCTTGAAAAATGGCAGCGCCCTCTCGCCGAACTTGGAGATGAAACGGCCGAGGCTGGCCATGCATCCCGCGAGGCGCTGCATGTCCTTGAGGCGACGAGGTGGCTGCATCTCTTCTATGGCTTTGATCTTGTCAGGATTCGCTTCTATGCCGCGGTGAGACACTAGGAACCCGAGGAGTTTGCCTGACGGTACCCCGAAGACGCACTTGGCGGGGTTCAGCTTGATGTTACTTTGCGCAGGCTGGCAAAGGTCTCCTCGAGGTCCTCCATGAGGGTGTGCTCTTCGCGAGTCTTGACCACGATGTCGTCGACGTAGGCTTCTGCATTTCTTCCCATCTGAGCCCCCAAGGCCTTCCTCATGAGCCTCTGGAAGGTGGCGCCGGTTCTTCAAGCCAAAGGGCATGCAGACGTAGCAATACACACCACAAGGGGTGAGGAATGCTGTCTTCTCCTCATCCTCCTTCGCCATCTTGATCTGGTGGTAGCCTGAGAAGGCATCCAGAAAACAGAGGAGGTCGCAGCCGGCGGTGGAGTCCACGATCTGGTCTATCCGAGGCATGGGGTACGGGTCCTTGGGGCAGGCCTTGTTGAGGTCGGTGTAGTCGATGCAGAGCCTGCCGCCCCCGGTGTGCTTGGGAACGACCACCGTGTTGGAGAGCCATGTGGGGTGTGGAACTTCCTGATGATGTGTGCTTCTTTCAACTTCTCTACTTCCTTGATGATGAACTCTTGCTTCTCTGGCGCCTGGCGCCGTGCTTTCTGCTTCACGGGGCGTGCGTTTGGACACACGGCTAAGTGGTGCTCGATCACCTCCCTCGGTACTCCGGACATCTCTGACGGTGTCCATGCGAACATGTCAGAGTTTGCCCTGAGGAAGGCGACGAGCGCGCTTTCCTATTTGGGAGGCAAGCCAGCGCCTATGGTGACGCTAGCCCCCGAGCCGCTGGCGTCCAATGACACCTTCTTCGTGGCTGCCTGCTCCTGTGAGAACAGCTGCTTCTTCTTCGCGGGCCTCTCGAGGGGCTCCATGTCCTCATCAGCGGGGAATGCCACGGCAGCGGCCTTGTAGGCGGTCTCGACAGAGCGCATTGCGTCCTGGACTTGACCGTGGATGGCGATGGTGCCGCCGCTGCCTGGAAGCTTGACGATGTTGTACGCATGGTGAGTGACGCCATGAACTTCGCGAGGGCGGGGTAGCCGAGGATGGCGTTGTAGGGCAGGCCAATGTGTGCGACGTCGAAGTCGATCTGCTCGGTGCGGTAGTTCTGCGGCGTGCCGAAGGTGACCGCGAGCCTCACCTGCCCCAGAGGTGTGGTGAGCCACTTGTCACCCCCGTGAAGGGCCTAGAGGGCATGAGCCACTCGTAGGGCACTTGAAGCTGCTCGAAGGTCTCGACAGAGATGACGTTCAAGCCCGCACCCCCATCTATGAGTGTCTTGGCGACGGCGATGTTGTTGATGATGGGAGTGCACACCAGAGGGATGGTGCCTACAGCCTTGGTCGACTTGGGGTGGTCCTTGGAGTCGAAGGCGATGGTGTACTGTGACCACTTGAGGGGCTGGGAAGCCTCAAGCCCTGGAAGCGCTGCGCTGACCTCGCGAGAGAATTGCTTGAAGTGGTTGTTGGACTTGGGCGCCTGGGACCCGCCGAGGATGCAGGCTATTGCCCCCTGAGGGGCCTGGTAGCCCCCAGGGTTCTCGTCGGGGAGGTTGCCGTTTTGCCCAGCGTTGTTCCCCCGAGCCCTGTGCTGGAAGTTGTGGCGTCCACCTCCGCGGCCACCACGGCCTCCGCCGCGGCCGCCGCGGCCCTGGTTCTTCTCCGCTCCTTGCTGAGCTGCTTGAGCTCCCAGCAGTCTTCAGTGCGTGGTTGTGCCTGTTGTGGTAGATGCAGTATGGGCGATTGTCCCCTTTTTCTCTTCAGCCGCCGGAGAGGCCTCGCGAGGCTGCTTTGCGTCAGGCTCTGCCGCGAGGATGGCGGTGGTCTTGCGCTTCTCGGCAGGCTTCTTCTTGCTCCTGGACCCCTCAGGAGGGTCATCCTCCACTTCCTTCTTGACGAAGAGGAGGCCCTCTTCAGCCTTGGCGCACTTGTCAGCCAGATCAAAGAGCTTCACCACAGAGGAGAGGTGTCGTGGATGCCGAGCTTCTCGAGCATCCTGTGGTTCGTGACGCCCTCCCTGAAGGCGGAGATGACGTGCGAGTCCGGGATGTTCGGAATCTTGTTGCGGACCTGGCTGAAGCGCTGGATGTATCTGCGGAGGGTCTCGTCAGGCTTCTGGCGCACCGCGCGAAGGTCGTTGTAGGTGAGCGCGCGTTCGTAGGTGCCCTTGAAGTTGGCGACGAAGACCTTGCAGAGGTCCTCCCACGTGTCGATGGTGTTCTCGGGGAGGTTCATGAGCCACGAGAGCGCGGAGTCCTTGAGCGCCATGGAGAGCCAGTTGGCCATCACCTTGTCGTCGCCTCCCGCAGCCTGGATGGAGACGGTGTAGAGCTGCAGGAACTCCAGAGGGTTGGTCCTGCCGTCGTAGCGTGGAGGGAGGTCTGGCTTGAACTTCACAGGCCAGACGACGCGGCGCAGGTTGCGGGTGAAGGCGGTGCAGCCCGTGGCGTATCACGGCGCCACCAGCGAGTACGCCGCGGTTCTGGCGACCTGCAGCGGCAATCTCCTGCACGACGCGGTTGTGGCGGTCCCTCTGGCGCTCGATCTCCACGCGGGCATCCGCCGGAGTCCGCTGCACAATCTGGCAGTCGTGCGGCGAGGATGCGTGCGACGCGGCGCGGTGGTTTGCTGCCGGAGCTGCAGCTGGAGGAGGTGGCGGAGGCGGAGGGGAGGAGGAGCGCCATGCGCTATGTTCCCCTCGCGTCCGGAGTGGCCACCAGCGAGCGAAAGGTGCTTGCCGAGTGCACAGCAATGGCTATAGTGGACTATGGTGGAATGAGCTCCGTCTTCTTCCTCAGACGTAGCTCCTTGGTTGTGGAATGAGTTGGTGAATGCGGGATCCCCTCCTAGGTCGTACACTGGCTCCTTATATACTGGGCTCGGTCCTCTTCCCCAAAATCTCCGGCGGGAAGGGATACCACAATGCCGCCGAGTTGGAGCACAGCGCACAGCGTCGGGGGCGTCTATGGACGCGGTCCATGGCAGAGAGCACGTCGTCTTGGCAGAAAAAGCCACCGTCCAACCAGGACGGTGGGCTGGCGCTGCAGAGCTTTGGGGCGTGTGATACGTCTCCAACGTATCCATAATTTCTGCTGTTCCATGCTTATATTATACCATTTGCTACATGTTTTATATACACTTCGTATCACTTTTATGCATTTTCTGGGACTAACCTATTAACAAGATGCCACAGTGCCAGTTCCCTGTTTTCTGCTGTTTTTGGTTTCAGAAAGTTACTTCTGGAAATATTCTCGGAATTGCACGAAACAAAAGGCCAGTCCCTATTTTTCCAGCACGTACACGGAGTCCGAAGGAGAGACGAAGAGCCACGAGGTGGCCAAACCATGGCGGCGCGGCAGTGGGCCCAGCCGCGCCGCCTGGTGGTTTGGGCCCCTCGGGGGTCCGCCGACATCGCCCCTTCGCCTATTTATTCCCCGAGACGCGAAAACCCTAAAACACCGAGCCTTTCATCCAGAACATATTCGCTGCCGCCGCCGTCGTCAACCCTAACTCGGGGGGTTCTGAAGCTCTTCCCGGCACCCTGCCGGAGAGGGGAATCATCACCGGAGGGCTCTACATCGCCATGCCCGCCTCCGGAGTGATGCGTGAGTAGTTCATCCTTGGACTATGGGTCCATAGCAGTAGCTAGATGGTTGTCTTCTCCACTTGTGCCATCATGTTTAGATCTTGTGAGCTGCCTATCATGATCAAGATCATCTTATTGTAATGCTACATGTTGTGTTTGCTGGGATCTGACTTATATTGATACCTATGTGGAGCTGAATATTATATTATCATGTCTATGTCATTTGTGATCTTGCATGCTCTCCGTTACTTGTTGAAGCCTTGGCCAGTGAATACTTGTAACTCCAAGAGGGGGTATTTATGCATGATAGTTGGGTTCAACCTCTATTTAACCTGGGATAGTGACAGCAAGTTCTAAGGTTGTAGATGTGTTGTTGCCACTAGGGGTAAAACAGCAATGCTTTATTCAAGGATGAATGTATTGTTTACATTACGCACATTACTTAATGCAATTGTCTGTTGCTTGCAACTTAATACTGGAAGGGGTACGGATGTTAACCGGAAAGTGGACTATTTAGGCATAGATGCATGCTGGATAGCGGTCTATGTACTTTGTCGTAATGCCCAAATGAATCTCATAGTAGACACCACAGCTCACACATGCATGTTATATGCACTTATCAATTGTCAATTGCCCAGCTGTAATTTGTTTACCCAGCATGTTAGTTATCTTATTGGAGAGACACCACTAGTGAACTGTGGACCCCGGTCCATTCTTTTACATCTGAAATACAATCTACTGCAATCATTGTTCTCTACTGTTTTATGCAAACAAACATCATTTCCATTCGATACGTTTAACCCTTTGTTTTCAGCAAGCCGGTGAGATTGACAACCTCACTGTTAAGTTGGGGCAAAGTAATTTGATTGTGTTGTGCAGGTTCCACGTTGGCACCGGAATCCCTGGTGTTGCGCCGCACTACACTCCTTCACCAACACCTTCGAAGCAAACCTCGTTTTCCTACTGGTTCGATAAACCTTGGTTTCATACTGAGGGAAAACTTACTGCTGCACTCATCATACCTTCCTCTTGGGGTTCCCAACTGACGTGTGACGTACAAGCATTGTTTCTGGCACTATTAACTAGAGCCACCAACACGTTTTCTGGCGCCGTTGCCGGGGAAAACGAATTGCTTCTGCAAGGGGAGTCTCTCACACCCAATCTCTTTACTTTGTTATTTGTCTTGCTTAGTTTATTTTTATTTAGTCTTGTTTGCTCTCTTTATCAAAAACACAAAAAAATTAGTTACTTGTTTAATTCAGTTTGATTTTGTTTTTCAAAATGAGTACTCCTGAGAACACTAAGTTGTGTGACTTCACTAGCACAAACAACAATGATTTCATATGCACTCCTATTGCTCCACCTGCTTCTACAGCAGAATTTTATGAAATTAAACCTGCTCTATTAAATCTTGTTATGAAAGAGCAATTTTCTGGTGTTAGTACTGATGATGCTGCTGCCCATCTTAATAACTTTGTTGAACTTTGTGAAATGCAAAAGTATAAGGATATGGATGGGGATATTATAAAACTGAAACTTTTTCCTTTCTCCTTGAGAGGAAGAGCTAAAGAATGGTTGCTTTCTTTGCCTAGAAATAGTATTAATTCTTGGACAAAATGCAAAGATGCTTTCATAGGGAAATATTATCCTCCTGCTAAGATTATATCCTTGAGAAGTAGCATTATGAATTTTAAACAACTTGATAATGAACATGTTGCTCAAGCTTGGGAAAGAATGAAATCTTTGGTGAAGAATTGTCCCACTCATGGACTGACTACTTGGATGATCATCCAAACCTTTTATGCAGGATTAAATTTTTCCTCAAGGAACTTATTGGATTCAGCCTCTGGAGGAACCTTTATGTCCATCACTTTAGGTGCAGCAACAAAGCTACTTGATGATATGATGATCAACTATTCCGAATGGCACACCGAAAGAGCTCCTCAAGGTAAGAAGGTAAATTCTGTTGAAGAAACCTCCTCTTTGAGTGATAAGATTGATGCTATTATGTCTATGCTTGTGAATGGTAGATCTCATGTTGATCCTAATAATGTTCCTTTAGCTTCATTGGTTGCTCAAGAAGAGCATGTTGATGTAAACTTCATTAAAAACAACAACTTCAACAACAATGCTTATAGGAATAATTTTGGTAGCAACAATTATAAGCCTTATCCTTCAAATGGTTATGGCAATTCTTATGGTAATTCCTACAGCAACAATAGAAGTGTGTCCTCTGATCTTGAAGCTATGCTTAAAGAATTTATTAGCACACAAAAAGCTTTCAATAAAACTGTTGAGGAAAAGTTTGAAAAAATTGATGATCTTGTCTCTAAAGTTGATAGTCTTGCTCATGATGTTGAAATTCTAAAACTGAAAGTTATGCCTAATGAAGTTAAAGATATAAGTCATTTGCTACAGCAAATGCCATCCAAGTTCGAATTGATAATAATATTAGGATGTTGGCTGAATTGCATGCTAGGTGGGAAAAAGAGGAAGAACTTGAAAAAGAGAATAGTATAGTTAGAGTTTGTACTATCACCACCACTAGTAATGCTAATGTTTCACATGCTAGTAAACCTCCTACTATTGATGGTAATGTTATTGGTGTTGATAATGTCTCTACTACTTCTGCAAAGCGTTTGAAATTGCCTAAAACTGCTGAAACTTTTTCTGATAAAAGTGCTGAAATTTTTCAAACTATTGGAGACAATGGTTCCACCACCATTGACAATAATGATTTTGATTTTGATGATTGTAACATCTCTGAAGTTATTATGTTCTTGCAAAAATTAGCTAGAAGTCCCAATGCTAGCACTATTAATTTGGCTTTTACAAAGCATATTACAAATGCTCTTTTGCAAGCTAGGGAGGAGAAGTTGAAACTTAAAGCTTCTATTCCTAGGAAATTAGAAGATGGTTGGGAACCCATCATTAAGGTAAAGGTGAATGATTTTTATTGCAATGCCTTGTGTGATCTTGGTGCAAGTATTTCAGTTTTGCCCAAGAAGCTTTATGATATTCTTGATTTGCCACCTTTGGAACATTGTTATTTGGATGTTTTTCTCGCTGATAATGCTATGAAGAAACCTTTGGGGCGAGTTAATGATGTTTTTATTACAGTAAAAATAACCTTGTCCCCGTTGATTTTATTGTTATGGATATTGAATGCAATGCATCTTGTCCTATTGTTTTGGGAAGACCTTTTCTTCGAACTGTTGGTGCCATCATTGATATGAAAGAAGGTAATATAAGGTACCAATTTCCTCTCAAGAAAGGTATGGAACACTTCCCTAGGAAGAGAATGAAGTTACCTTTTGACTCTATTGTTAGAGCAAGTTATGATGTTGATGCTTCTTCTCTTGACAACACTTGATTTTCACTTTCTGCGCCTAGCTGAAAGGCGTTAAAGAAAAGCGCTTATGGGAGACAACCCATCGTTTTTATTTGCTGTTATTTTTGTTTTCTTTGAGTCAAGGAGTTTTGTTACTTCTGTAGCAACTCCTTTGTATCTTTATTTTATCGCAATGTTGTGCCAAGTAAAGTTCTATATTGAAAGTTGATGCAAGATTTGGATTTCTGCGCAGTGACAGATTTTTAGCTGTCACGGATTTGAGCTTATCTCCCTGTAGAAAATTCAAAAAATTCTGAGAAAAATCACGCATATTCCTGAGATATGTACGCAACTTTCATTATTTTAGGCCAGATCCATCTGAGCAACTTAAGTGCCTCGAAAAAATTCGTCATTCCAGACTGTTCTGTTTTTGACAGATTCTGCCTTTTGTTTTGCATTCGCTCTTTTACTGTGTTTGTGTGGATTTCTTTGCTCCACAAAGCATTGGTGGCTGTAGCTAATGTCCAGAAGCTTTGGGATTGATTGTATCATTACAGAATATGAGAATTTTTGATTATGCACTAACCCTCTAATGAGAACTGTCTTGAGTTTGGTGTGAAGGAAGTTTTCAAGGATCAAGCGAGAAGGGTGATATTATGTGATCAAGAAGAGTGAAAAGCCTAAGCTTGGGGATGCCCCCGTGGTTCATCCCAACCATATTCAGAGAGACTCAAGCGTCTAAGCTTGGGGATGCCCAAGGCATCCCCTTCTTCATCAACAAACTTATCAGGTCATCTCTAGTGAAACTATATTTTAATTCTTTCACATCTTATGCGCTTTACTTGGAGCGTCTGTGTGTTTTTATTTTTGTTTTTGTTTGAATAAATTCGGATCCTAGCAATCCTTGTGTGGGAGAGAGACACGCTCCGCTTTTTCATGTGAATACTCATGTTCTTCACTTATATTTGTTGAGTATTCTTAACTAGCTACTGCAGTGCTTTTAGCTCCTGTTTTTCATGCATCTCTTCGAGCTGTTAGCACTTGTTTATAAATACTCTCTTGCTGCATTATATTATCATTTGGAGAGTTTATGTTTAAATAAATTTTGGTGTTTGTTTGGAAGAAAGAAAATGCTACATGTAGTAGTTGGTATTGGAAAAGACATATGCATTCTTGTAGATCATTGTCTTGTTTTGATTTGATGCTTTGCAATTGTTTTGAGCTCTCAAGTAGATCATGTTTAAGCTCTTGCATCATGTAGTTAAAGCCTAGTAGTGGAGAACTACCGTAGAGCTTGTTGAGACTTGGGATGCATATTTGTTCTCTCTAAGGTCTAGATATTTTCTGGTAAAATGTTTGAGCAACAAGGAAGACAGTGTAGAGTCTTATAATACTTGCAATATGTTTTTATGTGATTCTTGCTGTACCGGTTTATACTTGTGTTTGCTTCAAACAACCTTGCTAGCCTAAACTCTGTACTGAGAGGGAATGCTTCTCGTGCATCCAAAACTTGAGCCAAAACCCATGCCATTTGTGTCCACCATACCTACCTACTATGTGGTATTTCCTGCCATTCCAAGTAAATATTTCATGTGCTACCTTTAAACTATTCAAAACTTTATTACTCCTTATTTGTGTCAATGTTTTATAGCTCATGAGGAAGTATGTGGTGTTTTATCTTTCAATCTTGTCATTTACTTCTGACAGACTTTCACCTGGACTAGTGGCATATACATCCGCTTATCCAATAATTTGCAAAAAGAGCTGGCAACGGGGTGCCCAGCCCCAATTAATTACAACTTTCATTAATAATTCTCTTCACATGTTTTGCCCTGATTTATCAGTAAGCAACTTAATTTTGCAATAGACACTCCTCCATGGTATGTGAATGTTGGAAGGCACCCGAGGATTCGGTTAGCCATGGCTTGTGTAAGCAAAAGGTTGGGAGGAGTGTCATCTATAAAGAAACTAAAATACATGTGTAAACAAAAGAGAAGAGGGATGATCTACCTTGCTGGTAGAGATAACGTCCTTCATGGGAGCCGCTCTTTGAAAGTCTGGTTGACAAGGGGGTTAGAGTGCCCACTACCATTCGTTGACAACAACAAACACCTCTCAAATACTTATTTTGTGCTCTCTATATGCTTTCGAAAACTTAAAAAGCTCTAGCACATGATTTAATCCCTGCTTCCCTCTGCGAAGGGCCTATCTTTTACTTTATGTTGAGTCAGTTTACCTACTCCTTTCTATCTTAGAAGCAAACACTTGTGTCAACTTTGTGTGCATTGATTCTTACATATTTACTTATTGCACTTGTTATATTGCTTTATGTTGACAACTATCCATGAGATATACATGTTACAAGTTGAAAGCAAATGCTGAAACTTAATCATCCTTTGTGTTGCTTCAATGCCTTTTACTTTGAATCTATTGCTTTATGAGTTACCTCTTATGCAAAACTTTTTGATGCTTGTCTTGAAAGTACTATTCATGAAAAGTTTTTGCTTATATGATTCATTGTTTACTCTTTATCTATTTGTTAGCAAACTATAGATCATTGCTTTGAGTCACTTCATTCATGACATGAGCCTTGCAATATATTGATCAAGATTGTGTGAAAGCATGTCTCCTCAGAAATTATTTGTTGTTATCGTTTTACCTACTCGAGGACGAGTAGAACTAAGCTTGGGGATGCTTGATACGTCTCCAACGTATCCATAATTTCTGCTGTTCCATGCTTATATTATACCATTTGCTACATGTTTTATATACACTTCGTATCACTTTTATGCATTTTCTGGGACTAACCTATTAACAAGATGCCACAGTGCCAGTTCCCTGTTTTCTGCTGTTTTTGGTTTCAGAAAGTTACTTCTGGAAATATTCTCGGAATTGCACGAAACAAAAGGCCAGTCCCTATTTTTCCAGCACGTACACGGAGTCCGAAGGAGAGACGAAGAGCCACGAGGTGGCCAAACCACAGGCGGCGGGCAGTGGGCCCAGCCGCGCCGCCTGGTGGTTTGGGCCCCTCGGGGGTCCGCCGACATCGCCCCTTCGCCTATTTATTCCCCGAGACGCGAAAACCCTAAAACACCGAGCCTTTCATCCAGAACATATTCGCTGCCGCCGCCGTCGTCAACCCTAACTCGGGGGGTTCTGAAGCTCTTCCCGGCACCCTGCCGGAGAGGGGAATCATCACCGGAGGGCTCTACATCGCCATGCCCGCCTCCGGAGTGATGCGTGAGTAGTTCATCCTTGGACTATGGGTCCATAGCAGTAGCTAGATGGTTGTCTTCTCCACTTGTGCCATCATGTTTAGATCTTGTGAGCTGCCTATCATGATCAAGATCATCTTATTGTAATGCTACATGTTGTGTTTGCTGGGATCTGACTTATATTGATACCTATGTGGAGCTGAATATTATATTATCATGTCTATGTCATTTGTGATCTTGCATGCTCTCCGTTACTTGTTGAAGCCTTGGCCACGTGAATACTTGTAACTCCAAGAGGGGGTATTTATGCATGATAGTTGGGTTCAACCTCTATTTAACCTGGGATAGTGACAGCAAGTTCTAAGGTTGTAGATGTGTTGTTGCCACTAGGGGTAAAACAGCAATGCTTTATTCAAGGATGAATGTATTGTTTACATTACGCACATTACTTAATGCAATTGTCTGTTGCTTGCAACTTAATACTGGAAGGGGTACGGATGTTAACCGGAAAGTGGACTATTTAGGCATAGATGCATGCTGGATAGCGGTCTATGTACTTTGTCGTAATGCCCAAATGAATCTCATAGTAGACACCACAGCTCACACATGCATGTTATATGCACTTATCAATTGTCAATTGCCCAGCTGTAATTTGTTTACCCAGCATGTTAGTTATCTTATTGGAGAGACACCACTAGTGAACTGTGGACCCCGGTCCATTCTTTTACATCTGAAATACAATCTACTGCAATCATTGTTCTCTACTGTTTTATGCAAACAAACATCATTTTCCATTCGATACGTTTAACCCTTTGTTTTCAGCAAGCCGGTGAGATTGACAACCTCACTGTTAAGTTGGGGCAAAGTAATTTGATTGTGTTGTGCAGGTTCCACGTTGGCACCGGAATCCCTGGTGTTGCGCCGCACTACACTCCTTCACCAACACCTTCGAAGCAAACCTCGTTTTCCTACTGGTTCGATTAAACCTTGGTTTCATACTGAGGGAAAACTTACTGCTGCACTCATCATACCTTCCTCTTGGGGTTCCCAACTGACGTGTGACGTACAAGCATTGTTTCTGGCACTATTAACTTAGAGCCACCAGCGTGCCCCACGGTGACGTCGCAGTTGGAGCGTAGCGGCGGCCGGCCCGCTTTATCACCAATTTGGCAAGTCTTGGAGTCCGCTTTGCTTGCCGCAGCCCCTTTGACCACTTTATACACGAGAATGGCAACTGCGGCGTCTTCGTCATCGCGCGCAGGCGCGCGCGTCACTCTGCGGCGGGCGCAGAGCCCATGTGCGCTCTGCAGCGGTGCAGGAGCTTGCTTCCACTTGAAGGAACCCCGCGAGGGCCTGAAGCCTCGCCGAGGTTTTGCAGCCGTTGACTTCTCGCGAGGGAAAACCTCCCGAGGGCGGTGCGGAGACGCGCCAGGGCCTGAAGATCTTCTAGGAGAGGCCTTCCCGAGGCAGAGGTTCCTCTCGAGGCCTCCCAGGCCGATCGTCTGGTCCTTAGCGGAAATGCTCAGTCGAGCGAAGAAGCCCTCGCGAGGGAAATGCCTCGCGAGGCTCGTCAGGCTGTAAGCCTGGTCCTTAGTAGAATTTCCTGCGGAGTGTTTGAGGGCTGTGGCAGGCCGGCCCATGATACCCCGGTTTCCACTGGGCCGACAATGTTAAAAGTTCTAAGCATGCATCAAACAAAATGGGACAGAATCTGTCCAGAATAACAGCAGCAGCAAAACGTATTTTCTACCCTACTTAACTTGTCGGAAAATTCCGAAAAAATTCATGCATACAGAGGATGAAAAGTTGCTACTACAGTTTAAATATGAGCTCGTTCGGAGTTACATAATAAGAATTAAAAATCATACCGTGCACAGATTCGTGCAGGAATAATATCTCCGAATGCTATAAGCAACTTCTTCATACCAAAATGAGTAAAACTTGGCACTTTATTAAAAATTTCAGAAACTAAACTAAACACTAAGTCTCTTGTTACAGCAAGAGGACACAAAGAAAATCACAAATAAAAACAACCGGGTTGCCTCCCGTAAAGCGCTTTCTTTATAGCCATATAGCTAGGCTTCTTACTTGATGTTTATTGTGGACAAATCTCATGAGGGAGCTTGAATGATGTGCCCCTTTCCTTGGGAAGTGTTCCATACATTTCTTGTGCGGAAACTAAAACTTCACATTCCCTTCTTTTGAATCAATGATAGCACCTGTTAGTACGAAGAAAAGGTCTTTCAAGAATAATTGGACTAGAGGTTTTATTCCCCATATCCATGATTAGAAAATCAACAGGCACAAATGTCATATGTAACTCTACCAAAACATCACTTACTTTTCCTAAAGCATGTTTAATGGAATCATCAGCAAGTGCAAGTTCAATAGAGCATTTTTCAAGATTTTTCAATTCAAGTACTTCATATAGTTCTTTAGATAAAACAGAGACACTAGATCCTAGATCAAGTATAGTATGGTGTGTCTCTTTTCCAATGGTTACTAGGACTTTGGGAATCCATACATCCCCAAGCTTAGGTGGTATCATAAGCCTCTTGGTTGTACCTAGCAATCTTTTCTTTCAACACATGATTAGCAATATAAGAACCAAAACCAGCTTGGTTAACATTAATAGAAGGATCACTTGCAAATTTTTGTAAGATAGATATTAATTCATGCAAGCTACAAATCTCTAAGTCAAGCAATTGATCCTTTACTTCACTAAGCATTTTAACTTCCTTAACTTTCTTCTCTTTCACAACCATAATTGTTTCCTTAGCAATTCTCTCTTGCTCATGAATATGTTCCCAATATTTATTTATAACCTCTTGACAATATTTAATTATTTCCTCATGTTTTTGAGCTATAATGGTGTTCTTTAATGAGGAAACTTCCTTAGTGAGCTGATCTACCCTTTCAAACAAAGAGTCTTGTTTTTCAAACTTAGATATAAATTCCTTATTGAGCTCCTTTTGAGTAGATATAAATGATCTAATGGTGTTTTCCAAATCACTAGAAACATTACTACTAGTGGCATATTTGTTTGGCGCATATGGGGGTTTATTATAAGAGTTATAATTGTTGTTACCATACCCATTATTACCATAGTTCCTAATGAAGTTGACATCAATATTTTCAGGATTATTACCAACTAGTTCTTGCAAAGGCACATTTTCAATATTTTGTTTATTAATGAAAGCAAGAATAGTATCCATTTTAGATGACAAATCATTTGTTTCTTATGGAGTTCACTTTCTTAGAAGGATTAGGTGCTCTATCAGTATGCCATTGACTATAGTTTTGCAAAATACTTTCCAATATGTTCTTAGCTTCAACTATAGTTTTTCCCATAAAAGCACCTCCAGCAGCAGAATCAAGAATATTTCTAGACATGTAATTTAGACCATTGTAAAAAGAGTGTAATATTGTCCATTCGTTGACCCCATGTGATGGACAAGTTCTAAGCATAAGTTTAATCCTATCCCAAGCCATAGCAACATGTTCGTTTTCATTTTGCCTAAAAGAAAGAATGTTGTTTCTATTTTGCAAAATTTTAACAGGGGGATACTATTTCTTGAAGAAAGCTTCTTTTAAATCATCCCAAGTTTTAATGCTATCAATAGGTAATGAATGCAGCCACTCTTTAGCTTTTCCTCTAAGTGAGAAAGGAAATAACTTCAGTTTTAGAATATCACTTTCCACATTTTTTAAATTTCTGCATGTCACATATTTCAACAAAATCATGAAGATGCATAGAGGCATCCTCCATAGCACTACCGCCAATTGTTCCCTAGTTATCAAGTTCAACAAACTAGGACTTACTTCATAACTCTCAGCATTTATCTTAGGTGTGGCAATGGGCCTAGCAATAAATTGATCATTTGGAGTGTTTGTGTAATCACACAACTTAGTTCTTTCTCCCATTTTAGCAAGTTTTTATGTGTTTTTAATTTTTTATGCAAAACTGAAAATAAATATGCAAGACAATGACAAAACAAGATAAATTGCTTTGAAGGTAAAGATGGATAAGATGATGCTCACATAGGTGCAACCTCCCAAGCTTAGGTGTTAGCACAAGTTGGTGATGAAGTCGACTTGGTGAGATATCCTTGGATAAACCGGCACCAGAAAACAGAGCTAGTGCAGGGAACCCTTGGATAAACCTTTCAGCAATGATTCCCCGGCAACGGCGCCAGAAAACAGTCTTGATGGCCCTTCACGTAGTTACCTGCGTGAAAAGTAAATGGGTTAGGTTGAAACTCCAAGTGGTTGTCAAGCACAAGGTGTGAGAATGATATCAAGATAATATGCAATGCAAACAAGAAATAAATATGCCATGGTGGTAAATAAATATGCAAGGATGGTGGTAGCAATGATAAATGATATTTTTGGGTTTTATATGATGAATGCAAGATGGAAAAGTGTTTTTCTATTTTCGGATTTTTAAATGGCAGAAAATGGAAAAGTGGTAAAAGTTGTTGGAAAGGTGTTTCTTACGATTAAAAATGGACCGGGGTTCATGGTTTCACAAATGCACTCTCTCTTTGATAAAGTGGTAGACAATGGAACACTAGAGTTGACATATGAGATTGCAACACAACAATTTAATCACAAGTTATAATTATATGGGCATCACGTCCTAACATAGAGACCTTTGGTTATTAGTCTCTCTTATACTCCACCAAGATGCGAACTAAATCATAACACCTCAGTAATTAAGATAACTCAGAGTATAGCAATAAGTATCATGACATGAAGTTAAAATAAGAACATGCCAGATCTAGTCATGGAGTAGTGGCAATGGTCACACCCACATCTCCGGTAGCATGGTATTTCTTTTTATCTCTAGTGAGGCAACAAAGTAAGGTAAACACCCAAGTGGATCGCAGAACTTTTTCTCACGTTCACTGCACTAGCCACCCCCCGTTACTCCAACTAATGCACACGTTCCCCCTCACACGCTCTCATAAACATGCTTAATCATAACAAGTAAATAAGAACGAGGTACATAATATGCATCTACTTTCATAACTGAAACAAAACCATTGCAATCTCAAACATATATTAACTCATAAAAAGATCCACCACAAAGGTATTACATAGATGACCGTAATCATGTTCAGCAGCATACGGTTACTAATTAGTGAAGCTCGAGAGAGAGAGAGATACATAAGTTACTTCCATAAACCCATAGTCCAGAGGTGGACTACTCCCTCTTCATCTTGGAGACGGTGGAGAAGTCGTTGGAGAAGATGGAGACCACGCCGGCAGCGCCCCGCCGGAGTTTTCCCCCTCCAATCTGCAGCTCCAGGTCTCTGTTTCGGTGTTTCTGTGTTTCTGCGGCGCTCCTTCCAGAGAACGTCGGTGGACTATTTTTATAGGCGGTTTTAGGTCAAAACGGAGTCGGTGGAGGAAAGATCGACGGTAGCGGAGCTCCGAGGCCCAAAAGGAGGGGTCCCACGCGGCCAGGTACAGGGTCGCGTGGGCCCACTATCTTGGCCCTCGGGCCTCCTCTTGTTTGCTTCCTCTCTGCCACGCTTTGTTCCTTCCAAAAAAATGATGCTCGTAAATTTCCAGGTCATTTGGACGTCGTTTGGGTCCCTGAAACATTAAAATATAGAAATAGGGTTTTCTACCTGCGCAGGGTTAATTCCATAAAAAATAGGAAACATATCAAATATTCCCAAAATCATTATAAAACAGTGATATAACCCTCATATGATGCAAATATGATTGGAATATAAGTAAAAATAATGCAAAGTTCATGTAAGCATTTTACATGCATCAGCGAGCGACACGGCTAGGGTTAGCCGCGGGTGTGCAGGCGAGAGCAAGGAGGCCATGCAGCAAGGAATCGGAGGCGGAGACCACGCCGGAGCAGTGCCGGGGCGTGGCGGCGCCGGAGCCGGCCGGCAACGGCCGAAGCGGACGGTGGCGACGGTGGCGCATCGCCACGGGAGAGAGGAGGGGATCGAGAGAGAAGGGAGGTCGAGAGAGAGAGAGGGCCGGTCGGTGTTGACCGACCGAGCCAGGCCTTGACCCAAAACTAATGGGTTGGGTCCAACCCATTAGGCCTAGGGACATTTTGGTAATTCACCAAATAAAATTATCCAAATTTAAATGAATTTTAACTCCCAAACCAAAGGAACAAAAATCAGCTAAAAATAATCAACACACTCTATAAATTATGAGGAATTTTTATGTAAGTTTTATTTGAAGTTTCCAAAAACATTTTGTGGATAAAAAAATTCAAGGATCCTTAAGTGGAAATGACTTGAAACTCTTTTTCAAAAACTATTTTCTTAAAAGAAAATAATATGGGAAAATAAAGTCTTGAAGTTCAATTATATTGAACTATTTCAATTTAATTACTTTAAATTTATTCCTCATGAAAATCGTTGTCAAACTCTCTAATTAATTAAAAAACTCTCAAATACTTGAAAAAGTATTAAAAACCACAACCGGGAGTATTTTGGGGTGACGAAACATGTCATGACTATACACAATACCATGCTGATAGAGTTTTCAGTAGTCCTTATCAGGATTACTTTGCTATTTTCAGAACTCAGGGTTTTACCGCAAACCCTAGAACCCCGAAGGGTTGAATGGCCATTTCAATCACAGGCAAGTTCATTCTTGCATATCCTTATTGACTATTTTATACAAACTATTTTCCAAAAACATATTATTATCATTACATTGAAAAACAAAAAAATATTTTCGAATGATGTGAATTGCTATATATATATTGTTTGGCTGGCAATGGAACCACGGTTTGATGTTGTGGTGCAGGTTCCATTGTACGGGAAAGTATATACCTAGGATTAATTAGCAATGTCACAGTGATCCTTACGTGCCGTATCGACGCGTTTACCATGAGATCTGCTATGGACGGTAAAGTCAGCTGCTATCTTCTCTCGTTCACATATCCTCGCAGGCTATTACCTGGTTGTGTCCGTTGCGGCGGCCAACAGCGTGGAAGCGCGTGACCTTCCCACCTGACGGGGTGATTGGAATAGAAGCTCGGGAGGGGTGGCGGGATAGCGGTCTTTGTTACCGGCCGCGCCACAAATGGGCGGATATGTGTTGTGCGGAGAGGGCAGTGATTGACTTTGGACTCACACCTGGCCCCATACCATGGAAGTATGGACGGTCAGCTACCCGGAAAGGCAACAAGGCTGGGTTTCTCTCATGGGTAAAGTTACGCACCTCTGCAGAGTGTACTAAATTGTGACTGTCACATCCGTGTTCCCGGAAGGAACTACAGGTCGCGGCGGGAAAGGAATCCCATGTTTGATTCGCAAGACCCGTGGAGGCTGTGAGCATAGTTTTTCTGAAATAAAATGGACATTTTTCCTAATTTTTTTTCCAAAACCCGCATATACATCTATGACTTTTTGGTCTAGATGGTAGCTAGTGCATAAACCACCTTATCGCCTATAATATGAACTTGCTGAGTAACGCTTGTGTTGCTCACCCTTTCCCGTTGACCCCCCTGCTTAGATTTTGGAGCAATCAAAGGAGTTGCCAGTTATCCATCATGACGTCAAGGAAGTATTCAACAAGGAGTCAAGTCTACCGGTGGAGCTTGGAGGAGTCAACGACTACTTAGCCGTGGAGCAGCAACAACAACTGTGTTAATGGAGTAACAACGACACCAGTGCAATGGCGTACATGATGACCCATTGCTAATGGAAGGGACATCATCTAATAGACGAAGGAGTATAACCCTGGATAAAGATATTCCAGATGGAATAGATTAGGGCTGTGATAACAGCAGTAGTGGATCAGGAATTAGAGTTAGAGCTGATATTCAGCTTAGTACTACGATTTGGATCTTTCTGTATTTCATTTGCAAGAGACTTGCTTCAATATAAAAGGAGGGTCTCGAGATTTTGTATTGAATAGTGTTGTAATCCTATAGTGTTACCTTGGACCGGCTATGTTTCTGTTGTACTACTCTGAGGGGTGTAATATTTGCGGAGAGGTCCTTCCGTGCGTGTGATGACTCCCAAGTGCAGGAGATCAATTGTAGTACCTTTCGATTAGAAAAGGTTGTCGAACCCACGAGGAGCTGAAGGTATTGGTTAGCAAGAATGATAAATAAAACAATGAAAGATGCAAGTGTTTTTGGGATTTTTGGTTGTATAGTTGCAAGAAAGTAAAAAATGCTGAATATAAATGATAGCAAGTAAAAAGCTCTCAAAGAGAGAAAGCCCAATCCTCTATGTGGCAAGAGACAAGCTCAAGTGATGTGTAACTTATATGTGGAAAACGTTCCCGAGGGCGGCATGGATACTGCTAGGCATAGAGATTTATTAAACAACACGTTGAATATCTTGTCAAGTTTTAATCTTCTTTGGACGGAGCCATTGTTAGGTATAGCTAAATAAATAAACTAAACCCCTTATGATGGATCATGTGGCCAAGTAAATGACTGCACAAGAATTATTAAGACATAAAGTCCCACCATAGCATTACACTCTAAGGTCCCCGATACTAATACCCTCATAATGCAACTTCATGACTCGGTCTCAGGTTTACATGTCCCCCAAGTCTCCCTCAATTCATTACACTACGGTGTTCTCCTATGAGCCCATAGGTGAAGTGTTGTGCAGTCGACGTTCGCACAACACCATTATAGAATCACATAAAAAGATAAACACTAGACAAAATACCAACACATGTCATATAAATCATTGTCAATTCATCCTATGCCCTTAGGAACATACGGGAACTACTCACAACGTGCAAACATAATGATATTCAGTGGCATAAGTGGTACAACACAATCTGAAAATATAACTTCACCTCCAAACAATGACAAATACTCAATCACAAACATGAATAGTAGCACAAGACAAGTATCTAGGGTATAGCAACTCTCAAACTACGAGGGGAACGGAGTGGATCACGGAGATGATGATGGAGATGGTGCTGGTCTTGGTGATGGTGATGATGTAGAGACCTCCTCCCACGCCAAGGAGGAGAGGTGATGACGATGACGATGATTTCCCCCTTCTCCGGAGCTCCGGAGCAGCAGGATCTGACCCCCCTCGGAGGGAATCAGGAGTTTCGCCGCCGCCGCGCCTCGGATAAACTTGGGAAAATTAGGGCGTCACTTTTCGAACGAGACGAGGGTGTGCTAAAAAGCCCCGAGCGAGGAAGTGCCCGAGGCTCCAGTTAGTGGGCCCCACGCGGCCAAAGAATCTGGCCGCGTGGGCCCCCCTCTTTTGGGCCTCGTGGCTCTCCTTCCTTCGATCTTCTTCCACGCTGTTCTCCCGATGAAAAACCAGCTGTGCAATTTTCCTTTTTCCATTTGGGTCCCTGTAGCTCCTGAAACATTAAAAACAAGTAAAAGGAGGTTTTCTGCCTCCCAGAAATTAAATACCAAAATTAGGGACTTTGTATGAAAGTCCCATAAATCATCTAAAACATGTAAAAACAATGATATAACAATGCCAATAACATTCTAATATGATAATATAAGTTGTATAAATGATGATATAAAATGCACGTATCAACTCCCCAAGCTTAAACCTTTACTCGTCCTCGAGTAAGTAAGGACATAGATCATTACATGCATCAATGGACTTATGGTTGATAAATAAATACGAGCATTGTATCATCATCATATTCAATTGCAATGAAAGATTAATGAACTAAAACTCATACACATGAGGGCAACATAAGTAGAAGCTCTAGCAATCACCCCTTACTTTTGAAGGCAAATAACCATTGTATGTTGGACAATTGAATCATACTCTTTTTCACATGGTTTTGCTCCTTATGGCAAGCATTATAATATTTTATACTTTGCTGAAATTTAAAGACAAGAAAAAACTCTCATTGGATAACAAGTTTAAAGAAGACAAATGAAAAGATAGATATAAGATTGTTTACAATCTTGCTTCACTAGTAACTAGTGCAAACTTTAGTCATGGATATTTCAATCAAGTTCTATGCTCCATACAACCTTTATCTTACACTTTCCATGGCTAACTGAATTTCAGGTGCCTTCCTTTTCATTCACTTCCAAGAGCATAAGTATTGAAATATCCATGATTCATTAATTTGCTCAAAAGATACTAGATTCTAACAAGAGTGTTTCATATCCTTTTCATTAACCCTTCCTAACTTTTTATCCTACAAGACTATATCTCAACCTTAAACTATTAATTTTCAAGTCATATGACTCCTTCTCTTTACTTATTTTATAATGAGGTAATTCTACAATTGTCCAACACACTCAAGTTAATTAAATTCAAGGCAAGATGTGACTGAAACCTCTAAATATGCCACGCTCATTTGCATGAGTGTTACCCATAAATCTTCAAACAAGAGAATCATGGATGACACCATACTTTAATATTCATTGATAAACCACAAGATAGGGATACATGATAATGCTCCATGAGCTCACACACGCCTAAGAGAGATTGATAACTAAACGATAAAAGCAAAACACACCATGACTAGATAGATATGATAAACTAGTAAAGATAAAGGCTAGGTTGAACTCCCCCAAGCTTGACGTTTTGCTAGAGGCTCTTTATTTCTCTTCCTTCTTGATCTCATAATAATTATCTTCAAGTTCTCCAACGATGCTCATCATAAGATTGTAGGCTTCCTCAAACTTGCTTGCAGCTTTTCCCAGTTTCTCCATGAGATTCTTCTCCACCGTCTTCTTGCTAGGCTTCCACTCCGGGCTTGGTACTTTTACATTCGGGATCTTACGATCCCATTCACCAGGATAGTTCTCTTGGGTGGCACGCTGGAATTCCCTGTCAATAAGAGCAGAAACCACGTTTTTGCTAGCAAGTGCGTGCCTAGAGCCTTCCCTCCTGTGCTCATGCGCGCCGTCTGCCTCTTGTTTCCAAGAGACACGTTCATCCTCACACCAGCAACGGAGATAGGAGAAGGTGGTGTTGTTGCAATAGGTGCGATGTCGATGAAGGGCTTGTATTCTTTCTCTTCCACTTCCTCATTCTCCATCCTCCTCGTCGGGCTTGTAGTCTTCATCATCCGAGTAGTCCTTCCTCTTCCTATTCCTCCTCCATATGGACGTGGGGTTGTTGCCCTCGAGTTCATCATCATCATCGTCCATGGAGGAGCATTGGAAGGAGTCTCCCGAAGACATAGCAAAAACCTGACAGGCAGAAACAGCAAAAGCAAAGATCGCTCGAGAACGCTCGGTGCGAGATTAGATCAACGAAAAGGGGTATAGATTGACGGTTTTTAGGTCAAGACGAAGCGTCGGAGACGAAAACGAGACGAAACGGACTCCGAGGGGTGAAAGGAGTGGGCCCACGCGGCCAAAGAATCTGGCCGCGTGGGACCCCCTCTTTCCTTCCTCGGGGCTCCGTTCCTTCCAGGTTTCTTGTCCCACACGTTAATTTCCATAAAAAATGACTCCCGTAAAAATTTCCATAGAAGACCTGCCCATTTCTGGAGGGCGTCGGCGAAGATGATATTGATGCCGCTGCCGCCGTCCATGAAGACCTTAGTCATGCTGAAATATCCTATCTGCGCTTCGAGTACCAGCACGGCGTGGCCTCGGCGCGGTACCCATGGAGGGTGGTCCTCTCGGGAGAATGTGATGCTGCTCTCCGATCCGTAGTTGTTTTTCGTTGTGCAGCCTTTCTACCGCAACCTTGTGGAATCGGGTGCAGCCTACGTCCAAATGGAGCGGGAAAGGGATCAGATTCGCTCTGCTCTGGAGCAGTCTAAGCGTAAGCGACTCCTTTGTTGCGTTTAACTTGCTGTCACTCCTGTTTTACATCCATCCAAGTATAGCGTGGTACTGTGATTTCCAATCCACCACCTCGAAGTCAATCATCTCACTCCTGAAGTGATCGGTGTGCCAAAGATAACCTTGAGTGTGATTGTTCCCTCGGGGTAGACTGCTTTCCCTGGTACTATGCTGTGAAAAGTGATATCTGACTTGGCTAAGTTCTCCAGAGACCTGCCCATCTTCTGGAGGGCGTCGGCGAAGATGATATTGATGCCGCTGCCGCCGTCCATGAAGACCTTAGTCATGTTGAAATATCCTATCTGCGCTTCGAGTACCAGCACGGCGTGGCCTCGGCGCGGTACCCGTGGAGGGTTGTCCTCTCGGAGAATGTGATGCGCTCTCCGATCCCTTGAGGTTCGGCGCGGTACCCGTGGAGGGTGGTCCTCTCGGGAGAATGTGATGCTGCTCTCCGATCCCTTGAGGTAATCGAGTACGGCCGGTGGACTTGCGACGGCCTGATAGACTTGTCGTGTGATCAACTTCTGGCACTGGTTTGATGGGCGTCCTTTCTGTATCATGTTCATCTGCCCTCGAGCTGGAGGGTACCGGTCCCCTGGTGCAGGAGGTGCTTCCTGTCTCGGCTGGTGCTGGATTGCCCTGCTAGATGCGCGGGTTGAGGTGCTGCTACAGGTGGTGCTTGGAGAGCCAGTTGCGGTGCTGGAGCTGGAGCTGGAGTCAGGATCTTGGTGAATGCTCCGTTAATGCGAAGCATCTTCCGGCAGTCTTTCAGCACGTGGGTGGAGACCAGCTTGCCAGTTTCTTCGCTTCTGAATAGGTGGAACTTGCATGGTTCTTCGAGCTCCTGCTCGGTGTGAGTTCTGGCCGCGAGTTATCACGGGGCTTGCGCCGCCATCGCGTCTCTGGTTTCCATCGTTTCGGTACTCCTCCCGGCCTCGGTTGTTCTGACGGTTGTTGTCGCGACCTCGATCTTCTCTGGCGTCGGCGAATCCTGCCGCCACTAGGTCGACTGGCTCGCTTTCGTCGTAGCGGGGTTTGTGCTTGCGACGGCGATTGTTGCCGCGGCTGTCTCTGCGACCCCAGTTGCTTGGTTCGCCTTCCTCATCAGGGGACTCGTTGCGTACAGAGTCTTCGCCGTCCGCCCATGCATTGGTGATCTTCATGAGCTCGACGATGGATGTGGCTGAAGGCGGCCAAAGGCCTCTCAAAGGTCGTGTCGAGTGACACCGCGAGTGAAGGCATCGATTGCTCTATCTTCTGAAATGACCCTGACGGAGTTGCACATGAGGGTCCAGCGTGAATGTATGATCGCAGTGTTTCGAGGAAGTTCTTGACGAAGGCATCTTCGAATTGGTCCCAAGAGCTGAAGGAGTTACGGGGCAGGTTTTGGAGCCAACCACGCTGAGCCCACGAGCATCAGCTGTATGTACTGCATCGCTGTTGTTAAGGTGCCTCCTTGACAGTTGACCGCTATGATGTAATCATCGAGCCAAAGTTTAGGGTCCTGTGTGCCATCGAACTTGACAGACTTGGATGTGAGCTTGAAGCCTCGTGGCATCCGAGTGTCGCGGATGCGGAGACTGAAACAAGAAGCACCGCAGGGCTCGTAGTCGCCATCCGAGTAAAGCTCTTGGCTCGGGGCGTTGACGGGTCGTTTGGAGCGATTGCGGTCGACCGTCCGCTCTACGATGACGTTTGCGCGCGTCTTCCTCTTCCTGCAGGTGTCGGACGGGTCGATCTCCGCGTGCTGCACGTTCGCGGTCGCGATCTCCGCGTGCTTGATTTGTTGTTGCGGGTGTGGCTTCTGGGATTAGTGCTTCTTCTGCCAAGCGGAGCGCCTGGATTTGTTGCCAATGCAGAGCAGCGCGAGGGTCGCCCTCCGGAGGTTGCGTTGCCCTTAGGTACGTGGCCGCTGACATGAGAGCGCCAGAGGTTGTTTTGGGGATTGGTATCCCGTCCGCGTCTTCTGACATGAAGGATGACTCGAGATTGCGGGTAGTCGCTACCCTCTCAACATCTGTCATTAGGCGGGCGCGCGGTCGATGACGCCTGTTTTCTTGCGTGATTGTAGGTCCCGAGGAAGAGAAGGAGTAGGCTGCTCGGCGAGCACTCGACGCATCAGCGAGTTCTTTACGCCGGGCCAGCTCGGCTTTCTCTAGCAGTAGCTTCTCGTTTTCTTTCCATACAAGGTACTGGTACGCCATCATCTCCTCCCGGTCGCCTTGGAGGAGGGAAAGTGCAATCTTGGACGTGTTTCATGGCGTGGATTCCCATCTCCCTAGTGATTGTCAGGGTTGTCACCTTGTCCGGCATGGTGACTTTCATCGGATACACGGGTTCCTCGCGGCGGGCGCCGCCCCCAGGGTCTCTGTTTGGGGTTGCATCTACCATGAAGACTTGGGCAGGGTAAGATTGCGCGGTCGAGTACGCGTTGCTGCTACTGCTCTCACGCCGGATCTATCCTCAGAGCCGAAGATGGAGGCGACATGATAGACGCCGCAGTCGGTGCAAAACTCCTTCGGCTGGGCCTGGCTTGGCGCGGCAGTCGATGAAGACCTGGGTGCCGGAGTTGACGGGGACGCGGACGCCGGAGTCGATGGAGACACGGTCGCTGAAGGTGGACTAGTTGATGCGGACACGATTTCCGCAGTTGATGAAGACGTGAGTCCCGTGGTCGGTGTAGGTTCGGTTTCCGCGGTCGATGACGACGCGGGCGAGGTAGTCGAAGTAGATGCGATCTCCGCGGTCGACCGTTGCAGTCGATGCAGGCGCGATCTCCGTAGTCGACGAAGACGCGGGTGAAGTAGTCGAAGCAGATGCGATCTCCGCTGTCGATGGCGTCGCGGGTTCCATGGTCGGTGTAGATGCGATCTCCATAGTCGATGAAGACGCGGGTCCTGTGGTCGGCAAGTGCGCGAGATCAGAGGGTTGAAACGTTCCCCACTTGTTCACATGGATTTGCATGTTACCAAAAGCAAGGTACATACCTCCATACATCTCGGCGTAGACCGATCGGTGGGCCGGTAGGTGGAGCTCGAATTCAAAGGAGCCGAAGTGGATTGGCGTCGTGATTGCCAGCGCGTCTCCGGTTGTCATTGCAGATGGAGCCGGTGCAACCATGATTACAGCACTTGTCTTTCCCACAGACGGCGCCAGTTGACGTGGGGTGGCCACGGCAAGTCTTAGGTCGAGTACCCCAGGTTGATTGAGAGGGAGAAAGATGGAAGTGCTGGTAGTTACCACGGCTGACAAGTAAAGCGATTTACCCAGGTTCAGGCTCCCGGAGGATAACACCCTACTTCCTGCTTGTCTGAGATTGATTAATGGAGGTGTTACAACGGCGATCCCGGCGAGATGTCGATCTCGCTAGGGTTTTGGTGGTGAAATATGAGCGTGCCCTAGATCGGCGGCCCTCCTAGCCTTTATATTGGAGGCTGGGTCCCGGAAGTTCGCAACCGATTAGATTTACAGGTAAGGTAAGTTTCTACCGACATAAACTACGCCTTTCTTGGGACACACTCTGTCTTGTTTGGGCCCCCTTCGTACGCCTTGAATGTTGTCTTCTAGTAGGCCGCCGGTTGGGCCCTAATCCTTGCGTGCACCAGGTATCCTCATGGTGGGGCACCCGATAGGTAGGCCCACGTCAAGATCCGTGCATAAACTTCCTCCATCCCAGCTCCCTTTACTCTACCACGGAGGTCTGAAAAGGTCAGTCTGGTGTGGTGAGTGGTGTAGTGTGGAGTGTCGACAGTAATTGTGCGCAACATACCGTGTAACCAAAAACTCTCCCTTCTATAAAGTTTAAAAGTTAAAGTACGCAATTTGCGTACTCTCGGGAAAAAAAGTCAGTCTGTCAAATTTTCAAATCTAAATCATTTTGTGTTGGAGATTCAGGAAAAAAGTCAAATTGTCCATTTCCACCGTGTGTGTGCAGCGGCCGTGCACGGTTTCGCTACGACTGTCTGGGTCCACGTCACGCGTGTATGGCGTCGTGTCCACGATAACGGATAAGAACGCGCTCGTGCCACGGCAGATAAGGATAGGCCGATAGCAGCAACCAGCAACCGCCCACGGCCCACCGCCTACCGCTCCCCTTCCCACCAAACCCGCGTGGCCCTCGCCGTGGGTTCGTCTCCGACCACGACTTTGAAAACGTCGAACCGCCACCACCGCACCGACTCCTTCCCGGAAACCCGCTCCCATCGCCTCCACCGACCCTAGGCTCCACGCCACTGCTTCTATAAATACCACCCTATGCCCCCGTAGTTTTCATCGTGCCGGTGGATCTGATTTCTCCTCTCCTCTACCTCTCTCGTCGGGTAAGTCGCAGGTATGGGTAATCCGTTCGGATCTCGCGTTTCCCTATCTCGCTGTTCTTCGTTTGATGCTCTCCCAGGCGAGCGATCTGTCTGGTTTCTGGCGTGCTTGGTCCGTTGATCCCGAGGTCTAGGTCCGGTCCGGTGATCCCTAATTTGTTCCGTCCGCGTTGGTGTTGTATTCTGAACTATGCTGCTTCGATTTAGGATCGCGGGTAATCTACTTTTAATTTATTTACGGTTGTGGCTGATCTGGTTATGTTCTGATCGCTGATTGATTTAGGGTCGTTGCTTATATATATTATATCCTAATAATTGCTCACGTGATCTATATTTTGCCAGAACAATGATTCATGTAGATTTGTGCAGTTCGTTGCTTTGATTTCTGTTGATCTGTTCGTTGTTATGATGGATTGGCCAGGTTGGTTTAGCTTGACATGATCGGAATAAGAAACTGAAGGTTGCTTTGGATTACATTCTGTCCCATTGAAGGTTGTCGATTCCCTAAAGTTCTGCTTACAAATGCTAGTTGCAATGAATGGATGGTCGAATTTCTGCATGTTTTGCTTTTGATCCTATTCCTTCATGACTTAGACTCAATTGGAATTACACAAAGTTGGAAAAGGTTTCCTAGATTTATCCGGGATTATTTGCTTTCCCCCAGCAAGCTATGTATGTCGGATTATCTGAAGGTGGTTGTGCTATATTATGGGCCACCTTATAAAGGTAGAGGCGATGATGGTTTAGGGGAAATGTTTTTGCTGAACCTTGTGGACATGCTCATGACGGAGGTTGTTCTTCAGTGGCGTTATTTGATACTTTTGGTCAGTTTAATTTCAAGGTTTAAACTAAGAAAATTGAAGGGGCATGTTCTGTTTCCTTTCTAGGAGGAGTAATTTGGTTTGGAAAGTAAGGTAGTAGTGGTGTGCCTTTTAAGTTATCCGTTTGAAGGTTCTTTCAAGTGCAACAAGTTGTGAAGAATTATATGGTTCCGTCTGCTGAACTAAGTTTACTGCTGCTGTTTTTGGTACCTCAAGGTCTTCAGATGTTGCTACTGCTGTTTCGGATCCCTGATAATTTGTGATGACATGTCCTTCACTAGTTTGTGGGTCTGAATTTTCATTTCATGGATAGTCATTGGTTGGCTTGCAGTATCGGATTAGCTACTTAGCTAGATTTGTTAAGTAGTATCGCTGATTGTAATTTATATTGTGCATAATTGGGCATCCTATCTGATGTTGGAAACTGTAAATGCTAAATGATATATGGATACCCTGATTTATCGCTCAAAGAGTTGTTACCATTGATGATTGGGTTCATTAAAGCTGTAATCCAGTATAGCTTGATCTTTTTGGCATGCATGGATTAGAAGTTATCTTTGATTTCCAAAGAACATAGCAGAGAATGACAACAATCAATATTCGGCTTCATCTTTGTGCAAGCTTATATAGTAGATTGTTGAGAGCATCACTTTGTTTAGTACTTCTTTCTCTGATCATCTCCTTGTCTTCTTAAACAATTTAACTAATAAATAAGTTGCATTGATATATTTTGTTGTGTTCTTAAGGTCATGCACAAGATACCTTCTAACGGTCATATTAGAGGCTCATTTTATGAATACCCTGATTTGTCGCTTGTAAATGCTGAATGATATATGAATACGCCGATTTATCGCTGAAAGAGTTTTACCATTGATGATTGGGTGCATTAAAGCTGTAATAAAGTATAGCTTGATCTTTTTTGACATGCATGGATTAGAAGTTATTTTTGATTACCAAATAATATAGCAGAGAACGACAGCATCTTTGTGCGAGTTTATCTAGTAGATTGTTGAGAGCATCACGTTGTTTCGTACTTCTTCTTTGATCATGTCCTTCTCTTCTTGAACAATTTAATTGATAAATAAGTTACAACTATCTATTTTGCTGTGTTCTTGAAGGCACAAGATACTTTCTGTCAGTCATATTAGGACTTAAAAATTGTATGTTCATCCATTATTCGAATTACACTTATCTTGGATTGGAATGTTATCTGGGTTCTGTATCGTTATGTGACCATTTTAGTTACATATAACTTGTTAAAAGTCCTTGTTAACCTAATTATGATATAATCAGGTGTTCTGGAATTTCTGTACGTTTATATCACTATATATTTGTCAGTCTCTCTTTTAGTTCCCCAACTGATTCAGTGAATTAAGTTGCTCATGTGCTTAGGTACTTAAGACATTTCTTAATTATTTTGAACAATCTATTTTCTGATTTCGAACCTCATGCTTTCCTTGTGCTATGTAGAAGAGAGTTCAGCTGGTTGGTAGATCTCTGCGCGTATTATATAGCTTGCCTTTTGCCACCTTATCTGCCTGAGATTGTACTTAAAAGTGACATAATTTCGTGATGTGATAATTATTGTAAATTTAAGGTGCTTCATTCTCAAAATTAAAGCCTTGGGTCTCAGTTCTGTTTAACTTGAAATATTATTTGATGCCTCTAATTGATTGTGCATTCATTTTTCCTTTGTGATGGAAAAGGTAACATGGAAGGTCTAAACGTAGTGAAGTAGTTATAGAAAAGGTAACATGCCAAATATTTTTTCCTGCATGGTCTAGTTTCTTAAAGTGACATAATTTCGTGATGTGATAATTATTGTAAATTTAAGGTGCTTCATTCTCAAAATTAAAGCCTTGGGTCTTAGTTCTGTTGTCAACTTGAAAAATTATTTGATGTCTCTAATTCATTGTGCATTCATTTTTCCTTTGTGATGGAAAAGGTAACATGGAAGGTCTAAACGTAGTGAAGTAGTTGTACAAAAGGTAACATGCCAAATATTTGTCCTGCATGGTCTAGTTTCGCATCTCTTGGGAATATTCGTTTTGCATGATCTTAGCTTTTTTCTGCATGGTCTAGTTTTGCCTCTGTTTCTTGGGAATATTCATTCTGCATGATCTTCCCTTCTTTGTCTGCTGAGTTACTTAGCAAGTGTACTAGATTTTTTTTGCTCTGTGTTGAAATTATTTGTATAAATATTTGCCATCTTGATGATCTTGTGACCTCTATTTACATGAACATTTTAGGATACTGTTATGAGGTTTAGTAGAAGTTAGTGTCTGAACATCTTATTCAATGACTGATAATGTTGGATCAAAGTCGTTAGCATTGTTTAAAATATAAGACAAAATTTCGGAAGTCATATGAATAATAAATTATAGGGGTGTGAAAACTGTTACTCTGCGAGTTTTAAAAAAATCAGATGGTTTTAGATATAACTTACTGCTTCAGGTATTTTTTTAATTAATCAATACTTCTTATTCTTTGATTCAAAAATTCATGCTATCTTTGTGTAACATGTATGTTGATATATTTTGTGTAATTTGCTTGCCTTCTTTTCGTTGCTGTTGGAAATTTACATTGTTAGCTTTTATTGTGCACTATCATGGGTATTTATTGGTGCACATACTTTCTCAGCTTTCTGTGAAAATAGAGATTCGTATAGTCATCAGTATTTATGCATTTACAAACATTCTGTATACGCTTAGTCTATTGTTTTGTTATCTTCTGGTATTCGTTTTAGCTTTGTTCCATATTCCATATACATGTTACGCTTAGTCAAACCTGCATCATGAATTCAAATACCTTTGTCCACTGTCCACACCCTCTGTTGAGAATTATATGGGTGAGGTTGTAATTTCGTACTTCTGTTTCATATTTGATTGATAGACATGTATAGTTGACCTGGAGATAGTTGCTTTGACTTGACATATGTGTATGTTTAGTTTCTTTGATTCGTGGTGCTGTGCATTGCCATGATTATTCTCACCTGCTGTCAATTTATATTGTTAATGAAATCAAGTAATGCACCCCTTTTTTTTGCTAATTCTACTTGTGACCTGTAGCTCTTTTACACGACTGTCGAGTTTGACTAGATTCTTCTTGAACATTTCGTGCTTGCGGTGCCACTGCACTTAATTTTTTATAGTTTTGATAGTGAAAACTGGAGTCCTCCAATTCTATTAGGTTTTGTCCATCCTTGCCTAATGTTTTGAAACCTTTCCTAACATTTTGATTATAGAAGAGTTGTAAGTCACTAATATTAATTTCATTGAGCTGGAATATTTGGTTTCCTACAAAGCATGCATGGTTGCGTTTTTTCTCCCTTGCCTAACGTTTCAAATAACCTTCTGATATGGTAATATAATCATTTAATTATTTTGTTGTGTTGATCATCTGTTCATACTATTTCATTGTATTAATATATGTAGTTTGCATCTATTTCAAGCATGAGTCCTGTAGTCCAGTCGTTAGAATCAACGATCTGCTTAAAGAGTACCTCTTCTTGCTAAAGTAAAAGTCTATCTGATATCATATGCACCTCTTAAGTGTTCAACCTCATAGTGTATCCAACTTGATGTACTATTTTTCTCGGATCGTTCCTCGCTTGCGCTGCCACTGCATTTAATTTGGACTAGTTTGTAGTAAGTGAAAACTGAAGAGTCCTGCTAGTCCTGTAATACTATTAGTATGGCTTTAATCACTAATACTAACTAAATTAAGTCGTTCACCTGAGTTCTTGAATTTGGTTTCTTACTAGGTAGATAGGGTTTTTTCCATCTTTGCCTGACATTTTGAATAATCTTCTGATATTATCATATAATTATTAACTAGTATCTTATTATGTTGATCAGCTGAGTCCGCGGATACTTTTATCATTATATTATTATATGTATACTTCAACTCATTTCAAGCACGATTTCTGTAGTTCATTCTGAAGAATCAAGGAGGTGCTTAGAGTCCCTCTTCTAGTTTGACTTTCCCTGTTCCATGGATACTCATTGGTTTTGCTTCTGCTGGTTTGGGTGCTCAAAGCAGTTTTGGATTAACTAACTAGCTATACTTGTTAATGTGTTGTTAATATTTGTAGTTTATGTTCTACATAATTGTTGCCATAAATGATATGGATATCCCTGTTTTGTCCTAAATGAGTTGTAACCATCGTTGGTTTGTTTTTTCCTTGGGGTGCATTGAAGCTGTAGTTTATAGCTTGATCTTTTTTTTGTCCTGTGTGGATTAAACCTAATTCTTGGCTCCCAGGTGACATATCAGAGAATGCATCAATATTGTTGGGAGCTTCATTCTGCAAGTTCATCTAGTAGGCTGTCAGGAGCATCGTGCTGTTGTAGTTTTCTAATGCCAATTTACTAATGAACTTAAATTCTTACGTATTTATATGAGTGGTTTTTTCCTTGATCTTTTATTCTTCCCATTAAAAATTTAGCTGATTAATAAATTAGTGTTCGTATCTATTTTGTTATATTCTTGAAATCATGCACAAGATACCTTCTAACAGCATATTGGGAGTTCATTTTATGTTCATCCTGTGTTCATGAGTTCATTCCATCACAATTTTAGGTACATAGAGCATTAAGTATATGTGAAAATAATATTATGAGATAATAGGTGTTGGTCTTTTTGGAGTTCTATCATTTTGTTTGACTATCGATCCCTCAGTCTCCCAACTTGATCAATGATTTAACATGTTCCTGTACTTAGGTTGATTTGAAGTTCATGCTGTGCTTCTGCTATGTATGTTTCGTGTATTTCTTCAAGATTTCTTCACATGTGTTGAAGTTATTTATTTATGTAACAATTTGGTAGCTTAATCATCTTATTGAGTGACCATTGTCCATGTGAACCTGTTAGGATAATGAAGCAAGTAAAGTAGAATTTAGTAAAGCTTAGTATGTTCTATGCTTCTGTTAGTCTAAGACAATTTTTATAAGTTACCTGATTAATGAATGGTAGTGGTGTGAAACTTCTACTCGTTGCGTAATTCGTTTTTTTAATTATTAGTGGTGATTATTGTGTATTAAAAAATGTTATTAATTCTCAGAATTAAAACGTTGAATTGTTCTTGGGCATTAATTATGTTGTCAACTTGAAGAATTAATTATGTCCCAAATGTGTTCCCTTCTAGATAGAAAAGGTAACATTTTGAATTGAACTGATAGTGTAGTAGTTGTTCCTAATTTCTATCCTTTTGGCTGCACAATGCACCATGTTGTTTGCTAGATTCTTGTGTAAAATTTATTTGGGTCGTCTATCAAGTTTGAGTCTTATTCTCCTGAGCTATTAGGAGCTCTTCTCAACTTTTATTCACTAATTGTTTGTGTGGAATTTTTTGTTGCTTGGAGTACTGGCAGTAAAGGTGTATGTTTGTGTGTTGGTTAGTTCACAAATTTCAATTCTAATAATAATGTTTTTTTTTACTTGGTACAGAACAGTGATTCTCTGTTAAAAGTTATTTAGATAACAATTTAGTACCATAATCGTCTTAATCACTACCATTGGCCACATGAACATTGTAGGATAATGTTATAATGTTACGAGTAAAGTAGAAGTTAGTATGATCTATGCTTGTACTGATTTGAGACAATTTGTTAGAAGTTACCTGATTAATAAATGATAGTGGTGTGAAACTTCTACCTGTGCGTAATTTAATTTCTGAAATTTAGCGGTCAGTGAGTATAATTTCGTTATTTTTCGTTATTTGTAGATAGAACTTGATTGCTTTGGATAAGATAATTTTCTATTTCAAAACATACTTCTGTTTCTGTTGGAATTTATATTACAAGCTTAAGACCACTATCGCGGTTATTTATTGTTGGTACCAAAACTTGCAGGCTTTTGTGATAAATAGAAACTCGGTTAGTCGTCGGTATTATTCTGTTCCATTTTGGTTTTTGTCGTAGCTCTGTCCCATATCCATGTTGCGCTGTTATTTAATCTTTTCATATGAATGTGTTTATGTATTTGACAACCAATTAAACCAGCACAATGCATCCTTTGTCCATGGTCCATGTCTTGGGAGTACTTTCTGTTGGGAATTAGATGGGTGATCTAGTAAATTTGTACGTGTACTTTGTATTTGCTTAGTTATTGTGCAATAGATTGATAGAAGTCTTGTTTGCATATTTCATTGACCATGCAAAGTTGACTTAAAAGATGTTTACTTGGACGTACGAGTATGTTTAGTTTCCTTCCATTCATAGTTCTGTGCATTTCCATGACTATTCATCTTTTGTGAATTTATGATGTTAAAAAAGTTCAATTACATGTGGTTTGTACCTCCTTCACTTTCTTTTGCTAATTCTACTTGCGGTTTGTAGCTCCTTCTTACATGAAAGTACTATACTAACACTTTTTGACTGGCGAGTGACTCCTAACCAGATTATGCTCAAACAACACATTTCTTCATTCCTTGTCTGGGCTAGATTTTGGTAGTTTGGATAATAAAAGAAAACTGAAGAGTACTGCAATACTATCAGGTGTATACGGCTTTAGTCACTAATACTAATTACGTTGAGTTGTCACTCGAGTTCTTACAACTTTACATATCATCTGCCTTACATAAATTTAGTCTCTTCTCGAACAACACATTTTTCATTCCTAACCATTGTTGCAATTGATTCTGCTAGTTTGGATAATAAATGAAATCTTAAGGGGACTGCAATGCTATCAGGTGTATATGGCTTTACTCACCAATACTAATTAAGTTGAGTTGCTCATTGAGTCCATCCTCGTGAATATTTTGATTAGCCTTGTGATATGGTTATGTTTTCATGTCATATAATTGTTTATATTATTGTATTGGGTTTATCAGATAAGTATGTTCATACTACTCATTGTATTATTGTTTAGTTTGCATTCTTTACAATTAATTTCAGTCACGGGCCCTATGGCTATGTGCACTTTGCCCCTTCTATTACCAGACTGTAGTTGTTAAGTTACGTTGTGTTGATGTGTTCGCTTTTTTCTCTTGTTATCTGTAGCTTTCACTATGCAATCTTTCTGTTTAATAATCATAGTTAATCACCTCATCATTATTTCTGTGTGAAACTTCACTCTTTAGTAATTTCTAACTTTTGCCTTGGTAGCTTCATTAGTATTTTTTTTGTATCTGTCAAATGTTTCTTGCGCCATTGTGGATGTTTATGTCTGAATAGATTCAATTTAGTGATAAGGTACGATGCAATTCAGGCTCGTTTTGACAAATTGGTAGAAGGCATTTAGGTGGTGCATTTGACTCTTTTTTGCTATTTCGTGCTCCATCCAAATCCATATCTGTGTTGACATGATATACTTCTAATGTTTACCGGTAACATAACTTATGCATCTAGTTATGCTTGCTTCATGAATTTAAATAACATCTAGGGGATATATCAGTGAACTTCGTCCACATTCTTTTGGGCTGTAAAATTTAAGTTATATTGTTGAACCATTATTTTCCTATTTTTCCTTTCATTGGACGTGAGGAGCTCTCATTTCAGGTTAGTTATCTAAGCATGGGGTATAATTTCTTGCGATGTTATCTTTATTTCATATCATATGCAATTCACTGAGTACACATTTCAGTCAGTAGGTTTTTATTTTATCTATGCCTAAACCTATTATTTCTTCTGTTTGTCCAAATTGTGCTAATACTTATTGGTTGCGAATTGATTATAAACCAGAACAGTGTCATGTTTTTGGTTCCTTGCATCAGAGTTTTTGTTTCTTTTGTTTGTAGTATAGATCTAGATGTGAATAAATGCTCTTGGTCAAAATGGTTTGGTGCATGTTTGCACATAATTACAAGTCAATTACCACTTCCATCAGGTTTTTCAGTAGTTCTGGTATGGTCATTGGAGGTATGGTACATCTCAAATTCACAGTTATTGATCTCGCTATTTTCCGGTAATTAGTTCCATGTTAGATCTCAAATGCATAGTACTTGTATACAACTCTTTTCCCAGTTTATTCTTGTTGCATCGCGTGTACGTCCCTTCCATGTTGTTCATTATATTTTTTTTACAAGGTATTCTCTCAATTTGGATGTAAGGTTTGAATTTCTTGCGTTATATGAAGATGCAAGGAGCTAATTTGTGTATACTGACTTCATTTGTGAGATCTATAGAGTAGGCTTCCATTTGAGGATTTTACTGCACTTGTTTTGTTTGAAGTGACGGCTCTTTGAAGAAATGTTGTGTCTAGTGGATGTGATGTAAATATGCAAGCTATGTGTTAACATTGGAGTGCTATGTGGCAATTAAAGACTTCATTTAGTCGGTATGTTCTTTTTATCTAAACTATGTTAGGAGTGCTATTTACCAAAAGAACTTTATCTTGAATTCCTGAACAAATAGTTATCTTTCTTGGCTCATGTTGTTGATTTGTGTTCTAATATGCTATATTTGCATTATATGTGCGCAAAATGATATCTCAAAAGAATCACAACGAGTGTGGATTTGTTTTGCTATTTCTTTGATTATTAGTAGTACCGGGCACATTTGATCGAATCTTTTAGTGTGATTTCTTTTCGCTTGCATACAAGATGGTTGGCTATATATATGTTCTCAGTCAGATTGTAGGTCTTTCCTTTCGTTGTGTGTTGTGTTGTGTTGTCTTCGTGTGTTGATTGTTTCTCCAATTGTTATTGTGGTTTGCCCTATTGACATGTACGTTAGATTCCTTCCGTGGTTGCATTTGCGTTATTTAACCTTTGATGGTAGTTGCTCTACTATTGTTTGGGTATTGTTGTTTCTTTATATGTCTGCGTATATGGGGGGTGTGGGTGCGTAACACTGCCAATGCCGGTCCCAAGCCCGGATAAAAGTGGAGGGAGCACATGGATAAATACGGATTATATCATAACATTTTAGTCTGTTGCCGATATGCATTTTGTGAACTGTAGTTCATTATAAATTTTGACCGAATGAAACAAATAGTCCCTTTGTAGAACTGGAGAGGCAGACCTAAGTTGAAGATATGTTGCCTGGAGACTGGGTTCTTGAAGTTACGTTCCTTCTGATGAAAGCAATAAACCTCTTTCAAGTGGGGGTTGCTTGTCCAGCCAGAGTCTCAACTTGACCCTTTCTGTTGCGCAAGGGCACCTTGTCAGTTATATTCTTCTCCCTCTGTTCTAAATTAAATGACTTCCATTTGTTCAAACATGAATGTAACTATACATGTAACATGTTTAGATACATCAACATGTGGACAAATGAAAGTCAATTAATTTAGAACGGAGGGAGTACTATCCTAAAGCCTGTGGGTTTCTCGCGGTTTCAGCGAGAGGCTCCTCCTCGGCCTATGTTTGAGTGACACGTCGTACCGCTGGCTCTGGCGTGTTTGCTTCCGATTGGTTAAGGCTGTGGGCCGCAGTATAGTCCGCTGCTTTTTTGTTATTTATCATTTGCTTTGTCTTATGCCTGCTTCATGTGTTAGCCAGTTGCCTCTCCTTGCGTTGTCTTTTCTTTTCCCTTCCTTTCTCTCGTACGTGTGGTGATTTTCCCGTGCTTCTATGTATTTCCTAGGGGGTCATGTTTTATCCTCCTGCCGTGTGTACGTCGTGGTAGGTTGGGCTGTATGTTCTTTGCGTGGTTCTGTTGGTACCCTCCCATTGCTTGCTTGGTTTTCTAGATTGGTTCATGGTCAGTGGCGGACCCAGCAATTTGTCGAAACCTGGGCGCGCCACAATGCAACAAAAAAAATTCTCGCACAAATGTACAAAATATGGTGCAAGGGCGGACCTCCTCCCGGGGCTCCATCGTCCATGGTTTGCACAGGCACGGCCGCCTGCCGGACTGACGCCGTCGCCGTCGCCCGTCGCGCTGCGACGCTGGCGTGGATGGGGAATCGCGGCGGCCTGCGGCGTTGCGGTCACGGGTTTCAGAGAGGTCGAGGGGATTGGGGAATCGAGTGCCACTGGGTTTGGGAACGACAACTACTCCATTGACGATTGGGGACTCGATCGAGGCTGGCCGTGCGTGCGTGCGACAGGGGCAAGAAATGGCCTAGGCCCAGTAACTCAAAGCCCACCACGGCACCACCCACGCTGATGTATTTTTCTTTTTTTTGCTGAGCAGTTTTGCCCCAGCTCGATCGGGATTTGACAGCTAGTAGCGATCAAATTCAGGAGGCGGGCGGGACGGAAGCCCGGGCGAGCGCCGGGCAGCAGCGTCCCCCATGTTCATGGTATCTTCATATCAAGACTTATCCTCACCACCGTATGTCTCCAGGCCCCTCACATCTCCCTTATCTCACGGCTCTCTACCCCTCTAACGCATGGATTGGACAACCCTGGCAGAGGGGGGGGGGGGGGGGGGGGGGGATGCCCAATCGAGGTCGGCTGCCTGTGGCACGGGAGAGAGAGGAGGAGGCGGCGGCCTGTGGGGACGAACTCCGATGCTGGAGCTAAGCGAACATCTAGACAACGAAGTGCCTTCAAGCTCGCCATGCTCCTCAGTTAGCGGCGTCTTCAATCGCAGCCGATGGTGGTCTCAACCTCTCTGGACAAGCGGTCGATATTCTCAGGTGCATAATCACTTTCTTCCTGTGTCTCTCTTTCTCCCCTTTCCTCCCTTTTCATCTCTTCTTCCTAGCAGCCTGCAACTAGCTAGGCCTCACGATGTAACTGTCACACTGTTCTTAACGGGCGCGGGCCACCAGCTTTCTGCAGCTCTACTGTCCTCACTATCGCCTTCTCCTTCAACGTCCCCTCTTCCACGCCATACGCGAGGCCATCAAACAACATACTGGTTAACAAACTCAGTATCTACTACTGCTCCTACGGTTATCTTTTTTAGACTACGGCACACTTGGTCGATTCTAGATTACGTGTAGCTTGGATTTAGTTCTTGAGTCCTAACAAGTTCTTGTTAAAAATTATGTTTAATCATGTTTTCTTTGTGATTTTCAGTTCTGTATACATGCAGTTTCTTAGTGCTGCAATCTGAGAGGTTGGTCATGTATGCAGTGGTGGAGCCAGGAATTGAGACGAGGGGGGCGAACAGTAAAAGGTGTGCCACCGGCGATTTTTTTTTGACAACACATGTAATCCCCAATTGTATAGAAGGAACAATGTAAATAAGTCGAAGCCTCACAATATTAAATCTCACAAAATTTAGGCAAAAGCAAGTGTATTCAACACAAAAAAAGGTTCAAACATATTCAGTTTCATAGGATAGTGTCATACCATTAAGTTGTAGTTGTGCTAGCAAGATGAAACTTCCGAGGTAGATGACCTCGACGATTCCCTAAGGCATGAAAACGTAGCATAATCTTCTCGTCATCAATTTTTTGAAATATTTCTTTCTCAGAATAGCAAATCATCAAATCACCGAACCAATCATCACCAATCTTGTTTCGAAGATCTGTCTTTACAATCTTCATGGAAGAGAAAAACCTCTCAACTGATGCCGTTGCAACCGGCAATGTCAAAGCAAATGTGATGAGCCGGTAGACCAATGGAAAGATCAAATGTTGTCTAGTTTGAACCAACTTGAGAGAAAGATCACCCAGAGTATCACATGATAAGAAATTAGGACTACTCTTTCACGTATAGATACGTACTGAATACGTATAATGAAAAAATTAGCAAAAGTTGAGGGGGGCGGCCGCCCCACCTCGCCCCCCTGCTGGCGCCGCCCCTGCATGTATGTCCATTCCAATTAACAATGCTCCTACAGATCATAAAAACGTTGACCAACGGGAAGGATCCCTCCCATGGCTATACGTTGTTAGATAGATGAGACCTCTCCGGACGATTTTTGATCATGGATAGCACCCCGCTTAATCCGAGCGCTTCAACGGCGACTCAAACTCGGGTGGGCTGGGCGCACACCTGCAGCCACTGCCACTGAGCCGGCTCAGTTCTCGCTCCTACAGGTCATGATACTAAGTGAGACGCTTGGGGCATCTTTAAAAAAAAAATTGATGTGTGTGCCAATCCAATCTTACACAAGGGATATGATGCATATTTTAATGAAAAGATATTTCCACAATACGTGCAGATCAATTTGTTTATTGCAGAGCAGAACCTTTATTTATGATTTGAACAGCAGTAATATATTGACACACTACATGATATTAACGTAGGATCCATCTTAGATATTTTAAATTGCAGCCCATGCTACTTTTGACAGTTAAGAAACTGGAGATAGAAAACAACCAGTAGCATTTTATACCTTCTATTGTATATAATATTGTTTCGAGTCAGAATTTTGCTTGGCACATTTGCTGCTAATATTGCTAATGTTAAACATGACAGGTCTCTTTGCATTTGTATCAGTTCAGAATGTTTTGAAAAAATATTGCTAATGTTAAACACTTCCAACCATCTTACTTCCTGAAAAACAATGGTTTATCAATGGAGTATAACATTTTGTTTGTTTTATCGATCAAGAGTTACTCAATTTGCATGTTCATGTAATCAACATATATGAAAAAATATTCATACTTAGGCTCTACATCAGTGGAGAGATTATATAGCCTTGAGAGCACTGGTTATGTATCGCCGAACAAGGCTTTGATCGAGATAGTTATTACTGATTTATTTGGATTCCTCTGAATCACTATGCTGGATAACTTGATGTACTGGATTTGCTAACTCTCTTGAATGCAAAGAAAAGAAGACACCTACAACCACTGCAGGTTTACGAAGAATCAAGAATCGTGACATCAAAATATTCATTTGTTGAGGATAGTTTTGACCTAATCTTGGACATGGTATGGAATGCAACTGTAAATTCTAATGCCTTTTAAGCAACAGCTGAGCGACTAACAAAGGAAAGGCTTGGTCAGGTCAGTTAGGCTGACCTTTGTGTATTTTCTTTTCTCATTTATGTGTTATTAAGACTAATTGTGAGTATTGACGTATTGTCATCGGTGCTTTGAAACTATATGCACTCTCTTGCAGTTAGAATTGAAAAGTATACTGGACAATGGTGAAGCAATCAAAATGAATCCTTTCGATATTGATAATGTTGGGATCAATTTTGATCCAGCTGATCAATGTTCTGCAGCTCCTTTATTGACTGCAAATATCAGTGTTACTTCTAACGGTAGGGAGTTTTATGAGTGATGCAGTTTTAACTGGTAACATCTGGCTACACACCAGACTCAAAACTATATCGTCATCTGAAAATAAGATCTCTTGGGCCTTATCAGGCCCGAGTACCATTAAATAAGGAAGTGGTGACAATAATAAGCAGGCAAGATATGAGAAATCCACTTTGGCACCTGCGTTTTTGTATATCTTTTTTCAATTGTTTCTGCAGGTGTTTTTCCTTGTGCGTGAGGCACATGTTGCAACTTTGTGCCTATTTTCTGCATGTTTGCCTGTAGTTTTTATTGATTCATTACTGCCGATGTTTTTTAGAAAGAAGTATTCACTGTAGTTTTTTTTTGCGAATGAAGTATACACTATAGGTTGAATTGAGTATTCTACGAAAAAAAATATGCACATGTACTTGGTGCCTATTTCTTAACGTTTTCCTGTAGTTTTTATTGATTGATTACTACCGATTTTTTAGAAATAAGTACTCAGTACCCACTGTAGGTTAACTTGAGTATTATACAGAAAAAAAAACATATGCACATGCTCTTCATGTTTGCAACCCTTGCCTTGCCTTTGAATAGCACTAGCTTCAACTGACCTTGTCAATGAGCTACTCGGTCATGGGCGGCACTAGCAGTGAAAGTGGACGAAATCTGATGGGTCTGGAGCAGCAAGAAACACGGCATCTGCCAGAAGAATTTGCAAATTGGCCACAGCTTGGTTCAGCTCAGCTCAACGCGACAAAGTACAACGATAGAAAACATCCCAATTGGCGGTTGAAGCAACGCTCCAGCCTCCGAGAACTAGTCAAATCCCTCTTTTTCTGAGCCAGCTACGAACATTCCAGAGCATATCTTTTCCATACTGTCATATCTTTGGCTCTATATAAACCTCCCTAGACCCCCAAAATGGCAAGACACAGCCGATCAAGCTTCAGAAGCCGAGCAAGATATTCAAGATGGACCTCCGTTCTCTCCTCGTGCTGCTTGTCGTCAGCCTGGCAATCCAGCTCGAGGGCGTGAACGCCCAATACGGCAACTCCCCCAGCAATGGCGCGGCAGGGGTCGCTGGTGCAGGGTACTCCTCTCTGGGCGTGCCCGCTGCTCTGCTCGCCATCGCAGCACTTGTTTTGAGCTGAAACTGAACGGAGTTGTTGCTTGCCTTAGTACTACTAATGCTGTCAATGTGATGTTCTTGAATAATAATGGGGACTGGATGTCTGCACTTTATGATTGATTGTGTTCTGTGTGTCCAGCATGAAACTTGCTGCTAGTCTACTTATATGTTGCTAAAGGAAAGGGTGTGCCTCTACTACTTATTTATTATGGTCTTTTAGCAATTTCAAAAGCTGTTTCCATTGACAAGTGCAAATCAAGTAGTAAATCTCAAACATGTGTCCTTTCGAAGTACATTGGAAAAATCGTGAGATTTGAGTGACACTTATTATTAATGGTACGAAATACCCATCATGAAGCATTTTACATGCTATACAACTGGTATCCTCATGCAGAACATGAAACAAATATGATGTCCATGCCAGAAGCAACACAAAATCTCCATGAAACCAGCATACGCCTTTCTTCATTCTTGCTGCCATCAAGGAACAAAGGCATCAACACGACCTGCCATTGTACCATTTCCATATCATCTTCCGTCTAACAAAATAAAACACAACAAGAAACATGTATAACCAATCGGTTATTCTATCTAGGACCTTCAAATTCGTGCATTGCATTGTAACGGGCCCGCTGACTTGCGTACGTGGGCGACTCTTTCTGCTGCAATGTTTGATCAAGACACGCCTTTGGATGTGAATCGTGTGGTTGAGCCTGGTGCGGGAGAGGACAAAGCGGTGACAACGTCTCAAGTTTGATCACCCTAACTAGGGATGGGCGTTCCGTATTCTTTTTTTGGTCGGTCCGACCTCTTCGGTCTTTACAGGTCTTCCATAAATGATACCCGTAATATGTTTGATTATTCTATAATGAGAAATGTGCAATTCGCCAAGACGGCAATCTGGATGTCGTAGTTTGCGCAACTTTAGACTTTATGATGTATAACTTGGCATACTTGGATATAATCAAACACAAGCCGCAGCGTAAACGTTAACACACACTTACATTATAAAATGGCTCCAAATTAAAGCTTACTCGATATTTCACAGGGCAAACTCTTAATTTGGATACTTAATTAGTTTGAGACGAGCTGAGCACCAGGTAACTCTTAAACTTTCTGTCCTGATCCGATATCCTGGTAGAGCGGGAGGCCGGGCTGGATGCCCCCAGCACCGGCAGCACCGGCAGCATCCTTCTTGGGGTTCCCGGTCTCCTGGTAAAGCGGGAGGCCAGGCTGGATGGCACCAGTCGCCTGAGTGGCAGCTGCCACGGCAGGACCGGTGAGAAGGGTTTCTGGGCCAGCGTAGGCGAATGGCGCCGCGGCCGCGACGACGACGACGACCAGGAGCACCGCAACGGCGAGAGCTCGTGCCATTGTTCCCGACGGTTTATTGTTTGGTTTACGATGATAAGTGGTGTTTGCAACTTTGTGAGGTGGTACGTGTAGAAGATGCGTCTATATATACAGTAGGGCTGGAGAGGGGAGATTGACAAAAATAGTTGCGCGCACAGGTAGGTCGATGGCCATGCGTGCAAATCGCACACGTTGAGGCCATTTCTGGCTAGCTATGCCAAAATTTGCTCATGCAGTGAGGTTGGTTTTTGGCCATGCGTAACTAGCGCTAACAGTGGACTATTTTGGCGACGCCACCTACACCACACGTATTGTATGAGCACACCAAACGTGTAAAAACACAATAACACACGAATCAAAATGCGCCACTTCTGATTAAGTGTGAATATATGTGATATTAATCTCTGCTTTTTGTATAAGAATGGTGTGTCTCAACTCTCAACCAATCAAAATATGCTATGCATAAGGAGAGACCACGATGACTAGTGCAATAAATATTGTCGTTATACGGTATCTAGGCATTCCAGATGCTTGACTTGCATATATCATATATGCTAGTTATGGTTACCTCTTTGACACGTATCATGATGTTTTTTTTTTTGAAGGATAACGACAGGTGTTCTGCCAAATCAATTGAGAAGATAGAAAGTAGTTCAGTTCATGATGTTTTCTTAGCAACACCACTAAAGATGATTGCTGAGTTTGAAGAGAGATAAACGAAAAAAGAGGTTTAAAGAGATGATCTCGTGATATCATATTGTATCCATGAGATATCTCCTCACTCACACACTTATATTTTTTAGTTACCACATAAATTATGAGCATGCAAAACATTAACTGCTAGAGATAACACTACTCTTCTCTTCATGATGTGGAATTCATAAGGAAAGATTATTTTAGCAACTGTAATACATGCCCTAATATTTGTGGCCACATTGGTGTTATGCACAAAACTATTTTTTATACAAAAAGTTTTAATATTTGGCACCTTTTTATGAGAAATTACACATGAATCCAACATGGATGAGATAAACTGAATGTGAGGTGGCTTCTGAGCAACTATCTCTCAAACAAAATGAAAACCAACCTCCATATGGTTAGTTCGAGCATGAAAAACATGGTTAGAGTTGAAGTATGTTTCTCCAACTTTATCAAAGCACAAGATATGAGGATGATCCTGTTTGATACCAAGTTCCCGAAGGATAGATATACCCAGATTAGCTGAGTAGTAGCATTGGCCATCGTTTTGGTATGTTAAGGCTACTTATTTCGGTGGCCTGTGGACTTTCTTGCATAGAATTTTATGTCTCGATCGAGATAATAGTTGACACTTCGTAATGACGTGGCTTCGAAATACTTTTGTTGCCTCCTTCCAGAATCCAGATTCTATCTTCGACCTTTACGGCCGACCGTCGTCGTTGAGGTGGGGCCATAGCCCTAGACATACGACCTTGCCTAGGCTTCAGGGTAGAGAAATGGTACTATGGGAGGGAGGGTTGGGCAGGTCGTCGTTGCTTCGCCTTCAACACATTCAACAACTTTCTTATTGATTTCCCCTTCTTCTGTGTTCCTCCTTCCTCATTCTGCTCCTCAAGCATGTTTCTCTTCATTTGGGATTTGATGAAGCCACCCACATTAGAAGAAGCTCGAATGATCACACGTTAAGACTTACAGGTGACCATTCATAGGGGTAGAATTTCCAACAAGAAAACAGAAGTAACATAATATAAAATTTCATGATTACTTGGGCACAAAACCCAAGGATTTCACAGTGGGGAATCAACATTTTGCCCTTAAACTACTGGTTTTGCTCACATCTTCTGACAAACTCTCTTTGGGTTAAGTTAACCTCTGGAACTATCCTATTTGAAGCATTTCAATCTCTTACTCGCTTTATTAAAAACTAGCAAACGGGCGTGCTTGCAACGGGAGAAAAATATATACGTCGCGGGTACATCTCCGACCAATCCAATGTAAGAAGATGCTCCTCCCGATTAAGCCACGACGGTTGCCGCGCTCGCATGCGACGGAGTTATATACACATCTTTCAACTACTGAAACTCTCAGTGTCTTTTATGATAGATTTGTCATATTAAAATATAAATAAATTATCTCCATTGTAACAAGTAAGATCAACTAACATCACGCCTTCGAGTTTCAACCTTCAACATTTCTATACCGTTCTCATACCTAAGGCAAAGTTTTGTGCAAGCACTGCCTAAATAACACATATCTTGAAATAGATATTACCTAATTTATTTAATTTTAAGTATTTAAATGTTACCACCAATAAGTCTTCTACAATTCTGCAAATACTTAGTTTTCTTTAATTCAATAAATTAGCACAGAATTAGCAAAGGAGCGATTCACAAATCTGCCCCACTCCATGCGGCATGCATCCTCCAAATTAATTACTCCGTAGAAGGTTCTTGCACCAGTTAGACACGGCATAACAAATCAACAGTTCATCAATCAGACACGTGATAACAATTCAAACAAACCATATACTCCGTATGCAAAATGCCAGCTAGCAGATGGACGATGCATAGGCTGGTCGGTTGCTAATTTGCTATCCTGAGTCAACCATGCCTAGTAATGGCAAGACGCCTCCTCATAACTCGTAGCAGTTCGTCCGGTACCCGGGTGGCTCGGTCGAGCTTCATTGATGGTAAACAATATGGCCTAACGAGCTGGATTGCAGACCGCGCGTGCTGATGCGAACTCCGCAGCTCCGAGGCTTTGTTGATGCAAGCTCAACGGACAGATTGGTGGAGTCGTGGTTGCTTCCATGTTTCCAGATCGTCATGGGATAGCGACGGTGCGAACATTGCGCACTATGTCGCTCAGCCTGCACGGGGGAGCCTTCGATTCCTCCCTCCCGGGGACTAACGCGACGAATCTAGGGGAGTTGCAGCGCGGGAGAGGCACGGAAATTTGGGCGGCACGCAGGGAGAGGAGCAGTCGGGCGGCACGTGGGGAGGACTCAGGTTTTAAGCGGGACGGGTTGCGGCTGCTCGCTACATTCAGCTGGCGGCGCTATCCATCCTGGCAGGTGTTTGCGGGCCGGACGCCACGCTCCGCTCGAATCAGCGTGGGGCAGAGCGGTGACCTGCATCAGCCAGCCAGCACCCGCGTGTACAGCTGCGTAGATTGCTAGTAGCCCTGCTAACTGAATCTCCTAGCAGTCTGCTACACTGCATACACTGCTAATTGAATTTTGTTCCGAGTAAGGCAACGCTAATAGCTCACGTACGTTCCAGTCAGCTAGCTCAACAAATTGAAATGTAAACTGCGAACTGCACCAGCTAGCTCAACAGACACCAGCTCGTAATAGTACAATTCTGAATAGTATATTACACAATTCACAATAGTATATTACAGAAACTTCACAATTCGCATTACTGCACCAAACAAAACAGCTCACAATACTGCAATCTGGAATGTCGATTACTAACCAAATAACTTATGCAATGTTGCAAGAACACACTGACAACATATTCCAGTCACCCTGACTAACCAAATAACTTATGCAGACTGTGAGGACAACATTTTTTATATTTGCTCCACATTTGATTGAACGCTCTGAACTTTCTGAGAAATTTGGGTAGGTGACCTGAGGAATTTGCACATGATCAGTTTACTGTACTTCGGACAGTAGCATCAAGTAATCAAAACTATCATCCACGAATCAAATGTTCAGTGAAGTTAACCTAGCATAATCAAGCAAAATTATAATTTATATGCTGCATGCATATATTTGTGTTCAACTTCAACATGAGACAGCTAATAACAGGACGATGTCAAGTGAAGCTTGGAAGGCCATTATATGATTCGATTCACATTTAACACATCAACCAACAATGGACGACAGCTAAGAAACAAAATAATGATCATATTTTAGGCTTACCTAAGCTAATCAAGGACCAAGAATATCATAATCTCTTCCATAAATGTCGGCACATGTTCCATAAATAACATCAGTTGTTATTGTGTTGACACAAGTAGTTCCTGCAATAACAGAGAATGAATATCAGCAAGTTTTTCAGAAAATAAGTAATGACCATAGCATGCTAAATACCAATAAGGGAGAGGTAATTACCACGAGGTCGCAGCCAATCTTGTATACATATGAGAGCCTCAACAGTGTTGCCTATTAATCTGCTCCTATAGTCACTTAGTATTCTTCCTCCGGTGGAGAAGGCGGACTCCAAGGCCACAGTTGATACATGTGCAGCCAAGACATCCTTTGCTATGCAAGATATAATGGGATACTTATTTTCATTCACTGACCACCAATTTAGGATATCAAAGCCATCACCTTGTGGACAGAGATCTTCTTTCAAGTAAATGTCAAGTGGACTCAGCTTTGCTCGCTTTTGTTGATGTTCCTTGATCTGTATATCCCATTGATCCCATGGGTTACTAGTACCTGTCACGACATTGCTGGTTCCTTGATCAATATCCATTTTTGAGTCGCCATCATGTGAAGAATATTCAACAAAGAGATCCTTGAATGTTCTCTTCACTTTATTAAGACACTTTGTTGCCTCACTTTCAAGTCCAGATTTCAAACAAAACTCCAAGAATCTAAACTTATACCTTGGGTCAAGTATGACCGGAAGACATATGTTCAAGAACGATAGCTTCCAATACTTCATGAATTTTTGCTGCATTACTTCAACCATTGATTTAATGACATCGTCTGCATGTTTAGCCTCTCTTTGCAAGGTTAGATGGATCTTCCAAAGTTCATGGAAGTATAAGTGGGTTGTTCGGTACAATGTACCAGATACCACCCTAGTGGCATCGAGGAAAATCTCTAGCAAGCCGCAAACAACTTCTGCGGTTTCCCATTCACCACTTGAAGGTAGACATGTGTGCGAGGTATCTTGCAGCTTTAAAGCGGTGAATGCCCTACTATACTCTAGAGCTGTTTTAATCATCAAGTGTGTGGAATTCAACGCGTAGCAACATCTAGAGACAGGTTAGTCTTGCAAGAGATCCCTTCTTGTGCAATCATGTCTTTAAACTTCTTTTTCCGAGGTGGCGAGCTTCTAACATATTTGATACTTTCACGGATATTGTCCACTGCCATGCAACTAATCATCAACCCTTCTTGAGCAATACGGTTGATGACATGGGCTGCACATCGAACATGTAAAAGATCTCCTTTCCTGGAGGAGGCCTCACCAAGGAAGGCTTCCGGCGGAGATTACCGCCTTGGATTCTTCACCGTTGGAAGAGAAGGAGAGGCGGATGGAAGGAGATGATTCCCATGCTCGGGGAATTGGGGATCGAGACCATCCGCGTACTCAGTCGAACAAAGGAAACTTTACGCACTAAAAAACGAAACATTTTTTTCACTTTTCTCGCCTTCTCGGTGGCATAGGGGTTAATATCATACAAATTCAGGGGCAATTTTGGTGACATGCCAAAAGAAACTGTGAAATTTGAAATGCAAAACCGAAAAATCACACGTTCGTTTTGTATGGTGAATTTATGCATGTAAAGTTTCATTTAAATATGACTATTCATAATCGAAAAACAAATGAATTACTTGATATTGTCACAGGTCACACAACTTTATATCTTTAAGCAAAAAAATTCACCCATTTATTCCAAAAGCTTTTTTAATGAAGCATTTCAAATTTGATTTAGAAATTATTGATAAGATTTTGTCCTACCAAACATTGGACAAGGAAGCCCAAGCAAAGTGAGCCAAGCAATTAATTTAGAGGGGAAAGTGGACTTCTCCACATGTATTGTATATAAAGGATAGATACAAATTATTTATAAAAAATTGATACACACAAATGTTGAGCAGTGTCGTTAATTGTGTGGAATGAAGAACCTTAAGCTCAAAACGTACTGCCGATGAGTTTGCGTCTCCTGTAAGTAAGAAATTAACTGTAAGCTTAGAAAAAATCTTTGGATTAACTCAAAGTTACGGTCATCCTAGGGCTGCAAAGGTGTACTACATGAAGTAGACACGTACGGAGTAGCACAAATAGTTACTGGAAAGAATTAACTCTTCCAATCCGTGTCTTCAGTTATTTCGCGCATTGGCCTTCTCTGCAGGCGATAAAAGTTGCACACCTGCCTCGCCATCCTTCTTCCTCTCTTCCTCCTTGGCCTTGAGCCCCTGCAGCTTGGCGTGATTATAGTAGGCAACGCCGAGGAAGGCGATGGCGTAGCCGGCGAGGTTGACCGGCGTGACCGTGTCCTTGATGACCGTCCACGAGAAGGCGATGAGCAGCCAGTCCTTGACCACCCCCGCCACGTTCATGGTCAGCGCGGAGGTCTTCCCCACCAGCAGGAACACCGCCAGGTTCAGCGCGAACGCGCACAGCGAGTTCGTCCCGAACACGAGCACGTCCGGCCTCGCCGCGCGCAGCCTCGGCAGCTCCACGAACGTCCACGGCACGGCGAGGAAGAAGCAGGCAGCAGGGCGCGTGTATAGAGCGAGGTGATGGGGTTGAGCCTGATTCCCCTGGAGGTGAGCAGTATCTGAATGAGCACGAGCCGCGTGGCCTCGGCGGCGACGGCGGCGAGCTGGAGCGTGACGCCGAAGACGTCGAAGCGCGCCTCCCCGAAGGCGGCCACGGCGACGCCCGCGGAGATGCCGAGCATGTTGAGCATGGAGGCCCTGCGGAAGGTGTTGGTGCGGAAGGCGACGGCGAGGGAGTACACGGCGACGGGCATGAGCGCCTTGAGCATCTGATGAAGGAGACTGAGAGGTAGATGTATGCGGAGTTGGAGAACCAGAGTGAGAGCGCGTAGAGCGCGCCGATGGGCACGACGGTGGCGGCGTAGAGGGAGGACGTCATGGGAGGGTCGGTGGGGAGGTCGACGAGGCGGAGGACGCGGACGAGCGCCGCAGCGAGGGACGCGCAGAAGGCCATGTGGATCATGGTGAGAGATGGGGAAGGGCCAGCCGTACATCTTGGGGTCAAGGATGTACTTGTTGTACACGATCACCGTGAAGCTCAGGCTGATCCACACGCCCACGTACGCGTACGACAGCAGCACGGACCTCAGCACCGAGGTCGGCTGAGCCACCGAGGAGGACGGCGGTGACTCCACGTCCATGGTGGCCGCGGGGTGCTTCGTGCTGCCATCGCCGCCCATTGGGACGACGAGACGGAGCTTTTGCTAGTGGTACTCAAGCTTGATTTTGACAGGGAGACGCGCGGTTCCACGTTTATCTAACACCGGCACAGATATCGCTAGCTTGGTGAAGCCGCGGAAGATGGAATCGTGGAAGAGACCTTTACGTGCATTCTGTTTCACTTACGGCAGACTTCACTTGATGAGCGGTGAACGAATTAACAATGCCCAGTAAATTAATTGCACCCACTTTGTTGGTTTTCTACGGTTCCCGGAATGGAGCATCATTTAGACTGTAATTTTATCGAGAGATCTATTTCATCTATTGGAGTATTTCTCATAGTTCCAAAATCGTACTCCCTCCGTTTTTTAATATAAGATGTTTTAGCTTTTGTCCACATGCACATGCACACAATGTATGTAGACACATTTTTGTGTGCATGTTCACTCATTTTAGTATGCATATAGAACATGTTACCACCTAAAACATCTTATATTAAAAAACGGAAGGAGTACTTGTTAAGTTTGCATGGATAATATTGCTGACGGGTTTAACTTTGGACAATCAAACCGAGCCCCATAAAAACCGACAGAATGAGCAATAATCCCCATATTGTTTCTTATTTTGATAAGGGACAATTGTTATTAGTCGCATCATACGATAGATCGTCTCAATGTCAAAGATTTCATGAGCTTCTCAACAAAGGAATTAAATGTTTAAATTGCGGAAATCCACTTTGGCTCCCAGGTGCATATGCTCCAGTTATTTTTTCAAAATTAAAAAAATACGCAAAAACTTTGAAAAAAATCTAAAAACAATTGGGCACAAATATATACAAGTTTTCAACATTCGTGTGCAAAATTGCAGAAGGAAATGACAGTTCATGTGGTCTGTGCCAAAGAAGACAAAAATCTGTGCCGAAATGAGATTTATAGATACATTTTTCAAAGCCCAGATTTTGTCTTTTTGCACAGACCACAAAAAGTGTTATTTCCTTCCTATAATTTTGTTCGAATGTTGAAAACTTGTATATGTTTGTGCCCATTTTTTCCGAAATTTTAGAAGTGTTTTTTTTTTAAACATAACATGAGCATATACACCCGGGAGCCAAAACGCCTTGTCCAACTAAATTGTGATAATTGAGATAACTCGTGATTGTATTGATCAAAATAGAGGGGATTACATCGTATATAAAGTACATGGAGAACCGACATAGGGCTAGGGTTTTGGTATCCTTGTAGTACATATTGCTATCCTTGTAGTACACGTATTGCTAACACCCCCAGCATCATCAACATCGGGTGTGACGATGTTGAGACTGGAACGCATGTCGGTGAATGGAGCTGTTGGTAGTCCCTTGGTGAAGATATTGCAAACTGAGCACTGGTTGGAACATGAAAACACGCACTTCGCCGAGGGCAATCTTCTCTCTCGAACAAAATGAATATCAATCTCAATGTGCTCTCGTTCGTCTGATGATGAACTGGGTTGGAGGCCATGTACTGCAGAGATGTTGTCACAATATACAATGGTTGCACGCTGACATGGGTATGCCTATCGGGTACCCTACCATGAGGGTACCTGGTGCACGTATCGACTAGGCCCAACTATCAGAGCCTACATGAAGCCCATGAAGGGAGGCCCACGAAGATGAAGTATCCTTCAAGTTTGGCGAAGCAATAGTCGGTTTAGAGTTTCCTTACTTGTAAATCGAGTCGGTTACGAACACCCGGGACCCAGCCTATTATTTAAGGACTGGGAGGGCCATCGAACCAGACAACGAACCACCAGAGCCACAAACCCTAGCGAGATCGACATCTCGCCGGGATCCTTGTAACCATCATATTCACAAATCAATAACAGACAGGCAGGACGTAGGGGTGTTACCTCCACACGAGGGCCCTGAACCTGGGTAAAATCTTTGCCCTGCTTGTCAGCCGACGATACTTCCAGCTCTACCACGTTCTCTCCCCCATATTCATAACCTAGGGACCTTAACCATGGGTCTTGATGAGTCTACCCCTCGTCAAGTGGCGCCGTCTGTGGGAAAGAATAGCGCTGGACTCGAAGTTTCGCCGGTCCCAACAGCAAACGGCAAATCGCCGATCTCACCAGCAAACGGCAACTCGCCGATCTCATCTGCAAACGGCAACTCGCCGGCCATGTCAGCAAACAGCAACTCGCCGATCCAGGCGACACACGGCGACTCGCCGATCTACTCGAAAAGCGGCCTGCCCGCTTCACCCGCAAAAAGCGCATCTGCTCTTCCAATGAATTTCAATCCGCACTCGCCGGAGCTTCAGAGGCGTTTTCTGGCCTTGAATCAGGTTTGAGCTTAACTGTTGGAGCATTCAATTTTTTCGTAAACAATCTTGGCACGCAGGACTCACAGATCCGCAACAACTGGCGCTGGGTACACTCGAGGCTCCGTCGACTGCGCTCGCCCCATCGTCGAATCCTGAAGCCTGCTCGCCCGCAACAACCATGTCGACCGGCGAGCTCGATAGGTTCATGATGACGGAACTCCAAGGCGAGGAAGCAGAATCAGCATACAACACAAGCAACATCGACTTCAACCTACCACTCGACGAGAGTTTCGACTGCGGGATCTCCCTGATGACTTCTACGAGCCCGCGATTCATAACGACAACAACGTCGACTCGGAGATCTTCACCAACACCAACCTCGACTCAGAAATCCGTAATGGCTTCGCCAACACCGAGATGAGCATAGGTGATGAGCACATCGACAACGAGATTCGCCTCGAAGATCTACTCGATGAACACACTGGCTCTGACATGAGCCTCGATGGCGATGTCGAGTCCATGACTGGAATCGACAGCACATACACCTGTCCTCGGGTCACGCCCCATCAGGTCTACGTGGCCTTCACCGCAGAATCATCCGCAGACGCTGCGCGCTCGCAGGCCTGCACAATTCCCATGCACGGTAACCATGCCAGATGGGGTCACAACCTTGACAATCACGGAGGAGATGGCAGCAAAAGCAGATAAAGTCATAAAGGAGTGCACTATGATGCCGCCAAACTCCACTCCACAGAGGAGATGTTGACCTTCCAGTACTTCAACTGGCAGGAGTCAATTCGACTGCAAAACTACCGAGCGACGCTCGAGGAGCGCAAAAGGCAAGCCAGCCTCTCGAGTGCCCGACGAAGGGAGCAATCCCTCGGGTCCACACAGCAACCAACCCCTCGACCTAGGTCGCGGTTGGCAAGCCTTCCAGAACATGAAAGGGTAGCAATCACCCGTAACCTGTCGTTCATGACAGAGGACGCTAACGGAATCCCAGTACCCAAAACTGCTGCGGGTGCATTATTCTCCGTAGGTGCTTACCTCAAGGCAATACAACCTCCGGCGAATGACCCTAACGCAGCCCTGCATCGCCAACAACTCAAATCGCTAGCTCTAGCGGCACAGGCTATGCAGCCAGAAGACAAAACTCCAGCAAGGGATCGCGATCGCGACATAGTCGACTCACGACACGCAGCACATCATCGCAGTGGTCGCAGCCACCACTCGGATGAAGGAAGGAGAAGCACGCGCCGGCACAGGTCCAGCAGGAGCAGGTCTCGAAGATCCTATAGCAGCGATTCATACTCTGATCGCGAACCAGAGCCATGCGGAGCATTGTGCTTCACTCGACGCATCCGTGAGACGCGGATGCCCAAACGGTTCAAGTTGACAGGCGAGCAACCCAAGTACAACGGTCGCCAAGAACCTTCTGGGTGGCTAGAAGATTACAGACTCGCCGTGGCATGCCAGCGGGGCACGAACACCACGGCGATGCAGTACATACGACTTATGCTCGAAGGAACTGCCCGCGACTGGCTCAAATCACTCCCTCCATCATCATATGACTCGTGGGATGATTTCCGCAGAGACTTCATCAAAAACTTCGAGCCTCTGTGTGAGCGCCCGAAGACATTCGAGGAATTAAGGACATGTACTCAACGATCAGACGAGTCGCTGAGATCATACATACGGCGGTGGACCGAAATACGCAATTCGGTTGGCAAAGTGTCAGAAGACAGGGCCATGGATGCCTTCATACAAGGTCTCGCCAGGAAGGACTTCAAAGAGGCACTTGGTCGTGAAAAGCCAACCTCCCTGGCTGACCTCATCAAAGTTGCGACTGAGTGGGCAGATGGAGAGGATTCTGTACGCAGATCCCGTGCTTCCCCAACACGAGACAACTACGAAAGCGGCAGTCGAAGCCGCAGGGACTCATACAGAGAAGATCGCAGGCGTAAACGGTCCAGACGTCCTTACGACGATAACAGACCCGAGTTCATGGCGGCTGGATACACACAGCCAAAGGAGGACCATGATAGAAGCAATCGAACGCTCGGATGATCGACGTGACAGTCGAGATCGCGAGCAGCGGAGCGATAGCTACAAAAGGCAAGAATGGCGCAAACGTAGCGACGCAAAACCCTA